>JAPVLO010000639.1:600000-1145554 GCA_027257055.1 Cephalopachus bancanus
TCGGAGGCCAAGGTGAAAGAATCATGTGAGGCCAGGATAGTGAGACCCTGTCTCCACAAAAACAGAAACAAAAAACAATTATCCATGCATGGTGTTGTGGGTTCCAGCTATTTGAGAGGCTGAGGCAGAAGAATCACTTGAGACCAGGAGTTCAAGGCTACTATGATCATGCCACTGCACTCCAGCCTGGGCAACAGAGCAAGATACTTTCTCTAAAACACACACACACTCTCACACCCACCCACACACACAGCCAATAGGCCCAGAAATAATTACTGAATAATCATTCCTTTTCCCATTGATTTGAATTCATTCATAGATAAAATTTCCTTATATTTGTAGGTTTGCTCTCTACTAAATATTTTATCAATTGCTCTTAATCTATGCCTTAATTATTACGACGCTAAGGCTTCATATCTGACAGGGCAAGCTCAGCACCATGTTCTTATTTAAAATTTCTATGGGATTCTTGACTCTTTGCTTCCATGTAAATTTCAGAATCTATCATCAATTTTCTCATAGACACAAACACTACTTTCTTGGGATTTCAGCTAGAACTACATCAACTCTATAGATCAAACCGGGGAAAGTTAATATTATTTTTATAAACATTATCTATCACCTTTTTAATAAAGCTGGCATATCATTTCACTTATTTAGAGCTTCTTTAATGTCTTTCAATACAGTTGTATGTTTCCTATAAAGATCCTCTAAATTTGTCCATAGGTAACTTGTATCACTTATGACAACTAAAATGGTATGTATTTTCTTTTTATTCATCTTGCTTGGGATTTGTCAAGCTTTTGGGATTCACCGTGCATTTGGAATCAGAGGATTCCTGCGTTTCATAATATCTAGAAAACTCAGTTATCATCTCTTCAATTACTGCCTCTCTCACATTCTATCACAGTCTTCTTGAATTCTAATTAAATATTAGTCAGAATGTTAGACCTTCTCACTCTATTCTCTAACATTTTAACTTTTTAAATATTTGCTATCTCCTAGTCTCTTTCCAATGACTTCTAGTACTTCCTTCAGACATATTTATTAGTTCTTGCTTTTAGCTTTTGGTTAAGCTGGAGTAATAGGGATCAGATCTGTCCTCCTGCCTGAAATAACTAAAAAATTGGATGAAATACATGCAACAATGGTTTTCTAGACATGGGCATCAGAAAATGAACAGTGACTCCTGAGGGACAAGGAGACAAATGTGACTAGCGTTATGATTGCCCTGGCTTACTGCCTGGAGAATTTCCAGGTTGTAGCACAAGGAAAGGAACCCGGCTGGAGCCCAGTGGTCTCCTCTAAGTTCAGAAGACAGGACTGACAGCCAAGGTAACTAAAGGTTGCAGGACAGATACTGGAGGAGAGCTGTGCAAAGTGAACGCTCCAGAGATCTAAACAGGGTACCCTTTAAGTCTTTAGCTGAGTAGAGCTCAGCAGAGAAAGCGCCCAGCGTCAAAGAATGAACCATTAATGAACTGAGGGCACTATTTTTAAAGCTCATGCAGGACCATGAAAAGGTCCTGTTCCCTCAGGCATCTGAAAACCTCAAAATCATGTGGCAACAGGTAGTATACTCAAAAGATTTTTATCTCAGTAGTGAAGTAAGATTAGCCCAAGACTAAATGCTACTTTGGTTCCACCTAAAAAAGCCAAAGAGCAAGGGTGAGGCTGCCTCTATGTGATTTAACTGCCTCCCAGAACAAATCTCAAGAGTAGTCATAGGAATTCAAACTATCTAGCAACCAAGATGGTAAAATTCACAATGTCTGGCACCCAATCTAAAATTACCAGGCATGCAAAGAAGCAGGAAAATACAACCCACAGTAAAGTGAAAAAGCAACTAACCCAGATGATAGAATCCAAAAACAAATAAATTAAAACAGTGAAGACATTATCACAGAAAACACTCAGAATGAAACAGAGAAAAGACTGTTAGGAGACATACCAAACTGTTAAAAATCTTATCTCTAGAGAAATGAAGAATTTCACTTTTTCTTCTATGTCCGTATTATGTGAGTTTTTTTTAAAAAGAGCAAATCAATAATCACAGCTAATATCTATTAAGTGCTTATAATACATCGGTATTCTTCTAAGATTTTCTTTATAATTTTATTTTTAAAGACTGGTGCAGCCGGACTCAGTGGCTCAGCCTATAATCCCACGCCTTTGGGAGGTTGAGGTGAGTGGATTGCCTGAGCCCGTGGGTTCGAGACCCGCCTGGGCAACTTGGCGAGACCTCATCTCTACAATAAATCAAAATGAGCCGGGCGTGGTAGCGTGCACCTGTAGTTCCAGCTACTTGGAAGGCTAAGGCGGAAGGATCGCCAGAGCCCAGCAGGTCGAGGCTGCGGTGGCTGGGAGTGGCCACTGCACTCCAGTCTGGGTGACAGAGTGAGACTCCAACTCAAAAAATAAAAGAATAAAAATAAATAAAATAAAAAGATTGGTGCAGTTCAGGATTACATATACAAATGGTCATGTACAGGTAAAGTATGGGCCTCACTTTGGTCCCCACTTCGCCTGGTTTAAGATCAAGTACCCTTACTGATGAAGTGTGAACCCCACTCCCCTGGCAGTTCCCCACTACTGCCAATCCCTTTCTTATAGTATTACGATAATTGTTCAGGGTCTGTTTATGAGTGACACAACATGTGGTACTCAGGTTTTTGTTTCTATCTTCTAAGTTACTCATATGTATTAACTCATTTAGTTTTCACAAAAACTCCAAGAAGCACTAGCATTGTTCCTACTTTACAAATAAAGACATTAGGGACAGAAAGGTTAAGTAACTTGCCTATAGGGAACAGAGGCAAAAGAGGATTTGAACCCAAGTAATCAGCCTTCAGAGTACATACTCTCAACTGCTGTTACACAGTTTTCCTACCATATATTTTGTAATTCTTTTTTAAAGAGTCACGGTTTCACTCTGTCACCCAGGTTAGAGTGCAGTGGCATGATCATGGCTCACTGCAGCCTCCAATTTCTGGGCTCAAGTGAATCTATACCACAGCCTCTTGGGTAGCTGGGACTAAAGGCATGTTCCACCACGCCTGGCTATGGTAATTTTGAAAAGATAGTGTATCCAAACTCTAATTGACATAGTTACTCATATAAAACAATATACACCAAATCCAGTTTGATAAATTACCTGATGATTAACACGTGTCAAATGTTCAATCGTTTTTTCTAATTCTGATTTTCCAAGAAGATTCATTTCCTGGATATTCTAAAAAAGAATTTTATAGAAAATGTTCATTTCTATCAGATAAAACAAAATCACCAAAGTAAGCAATACAAGTCTACAATGCTATTATATTATATTTGTCTTTTCATAAAAACACAGAAATGTTTTAGAAAGAAACTCATTAGACTTTAAACAAAAATCATGCTTTTGGTTTTAAAAAAGGCACAATAGGCTCTCATCTTTTACATTCGCTGCCTCCATGTGTGATTACAGTAGAAGACTCAGATTGGTATGAACTCATTTATAAAGATTTATACAGATTCATAACAGCACAACTATAAAAAAGGGCAAAACCAGCAAAGCTTAGAAGAGGAGATGTAAGAGAAAAAGAATGCAAACAAAGACAAGACAAGAATGAGCTGGTCATCAGTTTCATCAATGGACTGGTCATCAGTTATTTTACCTTATTTAGCACTTGCTTCTGCTAAGTCTAGGGTAAGGTTTTTAACTTGGTGTCCTGAGAATTTTCCTAATGTGGACTCTTATTTCCATCCATGTTATTAAGATAAAATATTATTAAAACTAAATAAAGACATCTGATGTCCTGGCTATACATTTGGCTGAAAGCGTCACTGTACTGTATGTATTTAACCGTTTATTAAATCATTCAACTTGTATTAACTGAGTACATGCTCTAAACCAAGCAAGGTGTTGGGAATACAGTAGTAGTGGGTAAAATGAATAAAGTCTTTAACTTCACAGATATTTTAACCTAGTAGAAAAGACAAACCTTAAAAAAGAGCTTAAAATAAAAGCCACAAATATTCTGCTAGGAAAAGAAACTTTATGCTAACATATCAAAAGGGAATCTAGACTCTAGGGTTCATTTCCTATCAGAAGAAATAGTGTTTAACTGGACACAAAGGATGAATAGGAATGAGCTACACAAGGAGACTGAAAGGTGTGAAGGAATCTTTCAACAGACTAGGTAGAAGGCTGGAGGCAAGAAAAAGAACCCATTAAGCCAGAGTCTTGAGAAAAAGGGGGGTGATGAACAGAGGAAATGTGTTTGGGAAAAGAGACTAGAGCTTGAAGTAGGCAAGGGCCAAGCATTTCAGTTCTTGAAAACAGTTAATGGTTTTTAAACAGGAGGTGATGTGATTAGATTTGTATCTTCGAAAGAAAACTCTTATTTCAGTGTGAAACATAGATTTGAGAGAAACAAGACTAGTACAGAGGCCACGAATATGATCATGCAGGTAAGAGAGAACAATGATCAGAACAGCGGAACAAAGTACACAAATTCAAGAGGAAGCACCTCAAGCTCAGGAGCCAGACTCCGTGGAACTAACTGGGTGACCCTGGACAAGTTACTTAAAGTCACTGTAAGCCGGGCTCGGTGGCTCAGCCTGTAATCCCAGCACTTTGGGAGGCCAAGGTGAGTGGATTGCCTGAACCCGCGGGTTCGAGACCTGCCTGGGCAACTTGGCGAGACCTCATCTCTACAATAAATAAAAAAATTAGCCGAGCGTGGTAGTGCACACCTGTAGTTCCAGCTACTTGGAAGGCTGAGGCGGAAGGATCGCCAGAGCCCAGCAGGTAGAGGCTGAGGCGTCCAGGAGCGCCATTGCACTCCAGTCTGGGTGACAGACTGAGACTCCGACTCAAAAATAAAAAATAAAAATAAAAATAAATAAAATAAAGTCACTGTAACTCAGAGACCTCGTCTGTAAGCTCAGAAAAGATGACTGTGAAGATTAACGGAGACAGCTCATACACTTAGAACAGAGTCCCACGTGTGGGAAGGGCTTCATATATGTTAAGTATTATTTAAGAGGTAGCACGGACAGAAACTGTTGATTGAGATCTGAGCTTTCAGGGACAGTTTAATGATGGCTGATGCCTGCATTTGAAAACCAGTTAGATAATGAAATAACAGGAAACATTAGATAGAAGAGGCTTAAGAATTGAGATTTGTTCCGTTTTTTTAAGTAAAAGGCCTGTGGTAAACTCACAAAATCTTGCCTCCTACAACCCAGAAGGATTCTGGTAATATGAATGTTATTTTTTTTCAAGTTTTTAGTACTACCACATTTTTTTAAATTCTGTTTTTACATTCCTTGGTCAATTCCACACACATGGAAAAGGATAAGGCAGTAGCTTATGCTAAAAGCTGCCATACTGCACAGAAGTTTCCCATTTGGTAATTCTAACACTTATTTTTATAAGAAAACACTTTCTGAAAGGCAGTATTCCAAAAGATTCCAATTAAAAGTATTCTTCAACTGTTATTTTTAGGGTAAAACTTTTAACTGAACATTTGTGACATAAAGACTACCCTTCTAATGCTTGAATGTTTTTATTCCTAATTTTAGCTGCTACTTTCAAAGCATAAATTTAATAATATTAATTGTAAGTAAACTATGGACTCTAATAACAATATTTAGGACTTATAATGTGCTAAGCATTAAGTGCATTACACGTATTAATGTACTTATTTTGGGGGAATTATGAAAAAATATAAAATATTGGCCTTAGATATATCTGCCATCAAATGCACAAAAGAAAAAAATAGATAAATTGGACTCCATTCAACTTAAAAGTTTTTGCTGGGTGTGGTGGCTCACGCCTGTAATCCCAGCACTTTGTGAGGCAGAGGTGAGAGGGCTGACTGAGCCCAGGAGTTTGATACCAGCCTAGATAACTTGGCGAGACCACGTCTCTACAATAAATCAAAAAATTAGCTGGACGTGGTGGTGTGTGCCTGTGGTTCCAGCTACTTGGAAGGCTGAGGAGGAAGGATGGCCTGAGCCCAGTAGGTCGACGCTGGGGTGGCCGTGAGCAGTGCCGCTGCACGCCAGCCTGGGCTACAGACTGAGACTCTGACTCAAAAACAAAACAAAACAAAACCAGTGAAAATGTTTTGTCTTTCAAAGACACCATAAAGAGAGCAAAAAAATAACCCTCAGAATAAGGGAAAATATTTGCAAATAACATATCTATCTGATAAGGGGTTAGATCAAGAATATACAAATAACTCTTCTGCCTCAATAAGAATGAGCCAAAGAGTCTAATTTTAAAATTCTTTTTAAAAGAATCTCAACAGACATTTCTCCAAAATAAGATATCGAAAATGGCCAGTAGCAGGAAAGGATGCTTAACATCATTAACCTTTGGGGAAATGCAAAGCAAAGCCACAATGGACATGACTTCACATCTGCCAGAATGACTAAAATACAAAAGACAAGCAATAACAAGTATTGATGAGGACGTGGAGAAAAAAGAAGCCTTATTCACTGCTGGTGAAAATGTAAAACGGTGAAGTCAACTTTGGAAAACAGCTTGGCCTCAATGGTTAAAGACAGATTTACTGTACGACCAGGTGTCTCCCCAAGAGAAATGAAAATACATATTCACCAAGAAGTTGTACATCGGTTCCTAGCAACAAGAATCAGAGATGAATCTTGAAAACATTATGCTAATGAGAGAAGCCAGACATTTAAAAGTCACATATTAAATAATTCAATTTATATGACATGCCCGAGGTATGCAAATCTACAGAGACAAAAAGTGTATTAGTGGTTGAGGGGGCAAGAGAGAAGTAGGAAATGGGGAGTGATGCTCATGAGTTATGGGGTTTCTTTTTGTAGCGATGAAAATGCTCTAAAACGGGCTCTGGTGATGGTTGCACAAGTCTGTGAGTATGCAGATGTTACCTGACTTATGATATTCTTGACTGTAGTCGGCTTTATCGGGACATAATCCCATCATAAGGAGCACGTGGACTTCGAGAGGCTTGACTCAAGATTTTTCAACTGTTTTATTGGGCTATTAAATGTATTTTGAACTTAAGATATTTTTGATTTATGGTGGCTTTGATACATAATCCTATTATAAGTCATGAAGTATCTATACTAAAAACCACTGGATTGGTATATTTTAACTGGGTGAATTGTATAGTATGTGAATATCTCTATAAAGCTGTTAATAAAAAAAAAACACGTCTCTCTACATAAGAAACTTCCTAATGAGTTGGGGTCAGCACACTTTTTCTGTGAAGAACCAGACAGTAAATATTTTAGGCTCTGTGGGTCATATTTCTGTGAAAGAAGCTACAGATAATACGTAAACAAATGAGCAAGGTATCCCAGTAACACTTTATTGACAATGAAATACTCTTCTTATACCATTCTTAGCTCACAGGCCATACATACACAAAGTGGTCTGGATTTGGCTTGCATGCTGCTTTAGCCAACTCCTAATCTAGTTATGCATTCAAAATAGTAACTTCACAGGAAAATGTATATAAAGACCTCTTTTTCTCAACAAAAATATAAAAATATGTCATCGTATTACTTACTTGTAACTTTTCTCTTAAAACTTCCTTTTCTGCCATAATTCTTTTTAAATCAGACAACGCAAGTTCTTTTTCCTTTTCCATAATACTAACAATATTATGGGAGGCTGCAGTTTCGACAGATTCCTGTTTTAGGGCAGACAATTCTTCCTGAGCCTTAAATAAAAAGTCAAAGATATAAATAAAAACACTTTGAATATGCTCCCAGTTAAAAAAGGCATACTGAACACATGCTACCTTCACTCTCTTCCCAAATCCCAACAAAATGAGAGTAAAAAAGTTCAAATAGTAAAAATAATAAAACCAAAAAGATAAGGAGATCAAGGATGGTGCCAGCCACAAAATGCTGTAAACTAGAGAGCAGCAGACAGACAATTAACGAAGCAGACAAAGAAAGCTGAGATCTAAGCCAACAATGGGGAAAGCCCAGAAGTGGATCAATTGGCTCTGCCAATCTTTTCAAAAAAAACTCAGAAAGTGAAAAAGGCTCTTTTTTTTTTTTTTTTTTTTTGAGTTGGAGTCTCACTCTGTCGCCCAGACTGGAGTGCAGTGGCCGCTCCCGGCCACCGCAGCCTTGACTTGCTGGGCATGCGCTACCACACCCGGCTGATTTTTTGATTTATTGTAGAGATGAGGTCTCGCTGCCCAGGTGGGTCTCGAACCCGTAGGCTCAGGCAATCCATTCACCTTAGCCTCCCAAAGGCGCAGGATTATAGGCTGAGCCACCGAGCCCACGAAAAAGGCTCTTTCAATTTGACCTCTTAACTTGCATGACTCCTCCTCTCAAAGCAGTTTAGAAAAAGGAGACAATCTCTAACTGACCTGACATACAGATAGACTAGAAAAGAGGAAAAATAAATATATGAATATTTGAAAAAATAAATCTCTGATTCAGGAATAGGATGATAGTAGAAACTACGACTTATAATTCTAATTATGAAGAACTATCACAGGTCCATATATTAT
This sequence comes from Cephalopachus bancanus, assembly GCA_027257055.1. Classification (NCBI taxonomy): domain Eukaryota; kingdom Metazoa; phylum Chordata; class Mammalia; order Primates; family Tarsiidae; genus Cephalopachus; species Cephalopachus bancanus. The sequence goes on from JAPVLO010000639.1 coordinate 608,514, forward strand.
AGTAATTTGAAGGATATATAACTAGCTCCATTATAGTTAACTGGTTCTCTATAATCAGTTGGCTTAATTAGAATAAATTTCTTACTTCATTATACAACACACTTAGTTTATCTCTTTCTGCTGTCAATAATTTAACATTGGACTGTATATCCTCCATATATTTTTCAAATCTTTCTAGCATACGCTGAAGTTCATCTCTTTCTCTTGTAATCTGATGAACAGCTGAATTGTAATCACCCTGAAACATAATGAAACAAAAGAAGTTATCATTTGTCATAATCATTACCACCTGGTTGTCACAGGGATGCTGGTAATGAGAACGAACAGACAAAAAAGGACACAGGTTCTTTTAATGTAATTAAGGAATACAGTTTTTAAAATCTATAACGAGAACACTGGCAGTACAAGGGCAAACTTCCTGGCCTTCAAGTTCCCAGAAGGGGCCTTGTTGCCAGTGATACCACTGATAAAAGATCCAATTTTCACTCTCCCAGAGTTGTTCATACTAGTGGTACTTACTGTGTAATCCCCAGACCAGACACATCAGCAGCATCCAGGAATTTGTTAGACAGGCAAGTTTAGAGGCCCATCTCAGACATATTCAGTCAGAAACTTTGTGATTCAGATGCCTGCTAATTTTTGAGAACCAGTAGTCTAAATCCTCTCCAGAGAAGGGATCAGGAGGGGGTGTGTGTGCCTGCTTACCCAATGCAAATAACTACAAGAGTCTAGAACATTCCTCAGTGATTGAATCTAAGATCGATATCCAGGTACACCAACCCCCCAAATGTCTCACCTTTGGACCTAAGTAATGTGTATTTCTACAATCAAATAAATGTCAATACTTCCAGAGAGTGTATATTAAGGATGTTCACTGACTAAGCAACTAATTCTGGCCATTCTAAAGCAAGAATATATCTGCTGTTCCAGTATAATTCAGAAGATCTGCTATCATCATCACTATTGTAGTGACAACTATCAATCAAAATTCAGACATTAGCCAATGAAGTTAAAAAACAAAGTCTAATCAGGAGACAACATTGCTTGACAATGCACACAAGATCTTCAGGGAAAAGATGACAGAACTGATAAACACAGTCAAGTCCGAAACCAAATGTTCTGAGTTTTAATGACTCCTGCCCTTCTCCAGACTTCCCCTAATTTTACCTAGCATGCAGAATGAAAACCTTCAGGACTCATACATCACCAAAGCTTGGAAAAAAAAAACCTGAAGAACGCAAATTATACTCATAAAACACTGAAAATGAACTGAGATCTAAAATAGAGACACAATATTTCAATCTCTCGTGAATCATGGTCAACTTTAAGTATATACACAATAGAAGTTACAATTAGAAAATGATATACAAGCCAGGCGTGGTGGCTCAAGTCTGTAATTCCAGTACTTTGGGAGGCGGAGGTGAGAGAACTGCATGAGCCCAGGGGTTCAAGATCAGCCTGGGAAACATAGTGAGACCTCATCTCTACATTAAATCAATAAATTAGCTGGGCGTGGTGGCGCACACCTGTGGTTCCAGCACTTGGAAGGCTGAGGCAGAAGGATCGCCTGAATCTAGCAGGTTGAGGCTGTGGTGGCTGTGAGCATGCCACTGCACTCCAGCCTGGGCAACAGAGTGAGGCTCCAAGTCAAAAAAAAGAAAAAAGAAAATGAAAATAATATCCAAAGAGGACATTTTTAGACAAATACAGTTGTCTAACCTGACAAATATGGTTGTAGTGGATAAACAGAATCATCTGAGACCCACGTGCGATTTCTACCCATCTCCCATAACATGGTTAATAGGGAAGATGCCTGGTCAGTGGAACGTGATCCCCTTTCCTGACTGACTCACGGCTGAAAATGACATGTAGTCATGTGCCCACCATGTGGACAAAGTCACTCTGCTGCAAGAGGGAAAATGCAGCTGACAGAGAAAGTAAATTCTAAAGAAGGGAATGTCCAACAACATGAATCCCCGGGTTCCAGGTGCCTCTGCACTTCTCCCACGACTCAGCTCCTCCATCTTTTTTTTTTTTTTGAGTTGGAGTCTCACTCTGTCGCCCAGACTGGAGTGCAGTGGCCGCCCCGGGCCACCACAGCCTCGACCTGCTGGGTTCCGGCGATCCTTCCGCCTCAGCTTTCCAAGGAGCTGGAACTACAGGCACGCACTACCATGCCCGGCTGATTTTTTGATTTATTGTCAAGATGAGGTCTCGCCAAGTTGCCCAGGCGGGTCTCGAACCCGCAGGCTCAGGCAACCCACTCACCTCAGTCTCCCAAAGCGTGAGATTACAGGCTGAGCCACTAAGCCCGGCAGCTACTCCATCCTTTAACTTCCAGGAATCACTGCTACACTTTGTTCCTAGGTAGTTTTCCTAATTCATGCAGTGTTCCTACAGTATAGGTCAATAAAGCAAGTATGAATGAAGTCAGACTTGATACAGTAATAAACCAGAAGAGTTTATTCATAAAGATACTCTCTTGCCTTATTACTTACTCTTGTAAGGGAACATTACCTTATCTTGTGTTCTAAATGTTGAACTCTTTTCACGTGCACTATTACTCGTAGAGCAAGATCTTCGCTGTATTATATGCTGGAGTCTTTCTAGTTCTTTCTTATAATAATCTCGTTCTTCTTCAATGCCTTTTAGAAATGCATCCAAACGAGAAGGCGATCTGTCTCGTCGTTTTATTCCATGTTCCAGTCTCATCCTCTCAACTTCCAAAGTAAGTTCTCTCTCTGCAAATTAGAGTGGTTAAACCTTAAAGCAGTGTTGCATATATAATGCTGATTAGTCAAGTAAATTATACTAGTAACTTTTAGAATGAAAGCTACTAGAAATCATGAACTGTTTTGTACACAATCTGTAAGTACCAGATATATCAAAGAGGTAAATATTGAGAGGGATAGAGAAAAAAAAAGCAAAAAATAAAAGTTTAAATAAAGTCCAAGGTCAAAGCTCTCTACTTTTGTCTTATTATAGGATGGGTACTATTTAGTACTACAAAATGAAGCAATAAATTGTCACATGAAACTTTTTAGGGATCTGAAAATACACTAAAAGAAATATAATTACAACAACCAGAAATTATGCATGTTAAGAAACAATCATAGCTGGGCTTGGTGGCTCAGCCTGTAATCCTGCGCCTTTGGGAGGCTGAGGTGAGTGGATTGCCTGAGCCCGCGGGTTCGAGACCCGCCTGGGCAGCGAGACCTCATCTCTACAATAAATCAAAAAATCAGCCGGGTGTGGTAGTGCACGCCTGTAATTCCGGTTACTCGGAAGGCTGAGGCGGAAGGATTGTTGGAGCCCAGCGGGTCGAGGCTGCGGTGGCCGGGAGCGGCCACTGCACTCCAGTCTGGGCGACAGAGTGAGACTCCAACTCAAAAAAAAAAAAAAAAAGAAAGAAACAATCATAACATGCACAAATTGAACATAAGCTTGAATTTAATACAGTATGCACATATACAAAGAGATCAAAACAACTGAAGTCTTTCTTCAAATAAGAACGATTATTAGCTTTTACCATAGAAATTTCCCCTTTATGAGTCAAAAGTAACCAAATATGGCAATTTCACATAGTTCAACCAAATTTAACTTATGGTAACTATAACTCTGAGGCATGGGATGACTTTCCTGATATGTTTTGATTAACTCCCAAACCCTTCTTTTATTCATTCAACAGATGTGTATTAAGTATTTACTATACACACTATATACACAGGCTAAGGATACCAGTATGAAAAACATCCAAGGTCAAACCATTATTCTAATGGTGGTAGGACTGGCAAATCTGTGCCAAGAAAGAAGTCAAATAAAAAAAGCATCCACTGCATTGAGGAGAATGATGGCCTTAACACAAGCAGTTTTGTTGATGAGGTGGGGACAGAAGCCAACTGAGGAGACTGAGGAGCTAAGGTATATTCCGCTATAAGCGGAAATACCAAGTATGGATGACCGACCTTCCAAGATGCTGAGGCTGAAAAGGGGAAGAAAGAGTGTCTGGAGAGGACTGGATCGAAATCTGTGTTTAATGGGAGAAGAGCAAGCGAGTTTGAACGCCAATGGGAAAAAACAGTACAAACCCCAAAATTCTGAAGAGGAGATGATTAATATGTAAGGTTTTTAAAACTGGAAGTTAAAACCCAGAAAGCAGACAGAGGCACTGGCCTTTCACAACAGGGACATTCCTGCAATAAAGAGGAAGGGAGGAGAAGATGGACAGGTTAAACTACGGTGGCTCTCGCCCACAATCCCCGCTTGAGCCCAGGAGTTTGTGACCAGCCTAGGCAACATAGTAAGACCTCGTCTCTAAAAAAACCAAAAAAGTTAGCCAGGGATGGTGGTACCTGCCTGTAGTCCCAGCTACTTGGGAGGGTGAGGCAGAAGGATGACCTGAACTCAGGAGGTCGAGGCTGTGGTGAGCCATGATTGTGCCACTGCACTCTGGCCTGAGTGATAGAGTGAGACCCTGTCTCAAACAAACAAACAATTCTGCGGCCAGGAAACTGAAGGAATGCCTGCCATGACTTCCACTCTCTTAGAAAAATCGGAGGGAAGAGCATCTACTCAGACTGAGAGGTATATTAGGGTCACGGGCTTATTGAGAATGAAAAATATCTGAAATGTTCCCCACAGAAACTGGAAGATAAAACGCTAAGAGAAATAGTGCAAGATCTCCAAACAACATGGAGGGTCCCGCTGAGGTTTAGGACCACCTAACGTCCAGTGTTTTCAATGTACCTGGAGCCCGCTCAAGCAATGCTCAGCCGCCCATGGGCAAAAGCATAGAAGGCAAATGGTTTGGGTTCATCCACGGCTGGTTATGTGGCAAGGAGATGTACTCAAAACACAGAGAAACTGGGGAGTTTGAAACAGCAGAAGAATTCCGTTGAAGTGACAGGCCACAGAAAGCTATGAAAGGAGGTAAATTGTAAACTTTTATACGTGGTTCGAAGCACTTTTTTTTAATGGTTTACGTTTTTTCCTTGAATTGGGATGCACTATGTTTGCAGCAGTTAAAAAAATTTAAATATACATCTCACGTCAGTCCCTCTCTCTGCTTTCGGAAGCAGACGGCGAGATCAGGGCGGGGCTCCAGGACTTGCCCATCACAGCCCCCATTTAATGCTCACAACAACCTTCTGGGATAAATGTCGTCATTACTCCCATGGATAGACAAACTGAGACACAGAGAGGTTAAGTGATGTGCCCAAGCTACACAGCTGTAAGTGAAGAATTTCAAAATGATTATCTACACGGACGCGGAAAAGCCTCCGATAGAGGCTTCTCAACACAGCACACTGGCTTTCCTTCACTTCCTAAGACAGAGTTTGATGGCACCAAGCTTCTACACTTGTCATTCTTTCTGCATAAAAAACTCGGCCCCCAGGTCTTCACATGGCAGCTGTCGTCACTGAGCTCCTTGATCGGTCAGTGCCCAGCACACCCTCCCATTCTGCTGTAATACCTCTTATCTCCTAATGCTAGCCTCTGCACTCATGTGCTACAAGCTCGTTTCCCTAGCAAGAAAAGAGAGCGGGGCTCTCACATATCTTGTTCGTGACTGTACACCCCAGCGCTCAAAACCGAGCCTGGCACACACCCACAAAACAGGTACTTCATAAACATTGGTCAAAGGATGCATAAGTGAGCTCTTACATGTTCCTTATACTAAGTCACTTAGGACTGGTCCCTAGAATAAAGTTCGCCTATTTCAATTGTGTGTGTGTGTACAAAATTAGCTGGGTGTGGTGGTGCATGCCTGTAGTCCTAGCTACTCTTGAGGCCGAGTAGGGACAATCACTTGAGCCCAGGAGTTGGAAACCGCAGTGAGCTATCATCATGCCACTGTACTCCAGCCTGGGCGGCAGAGCAAGACCCAGTCTCTACAATAAACAAATGAATAAATAAATAAGCACAATGATACAACTACAATTCTGGCCTGGCACAATGGCTCATGCCTGTAATCCCAGCACTTTGGAGGCCAAGGTGGAAGGATCACTTGAGCCCAGGAGTTTGAGATTAACCTGCACAATATAGTGAGACTTTCTCTCTACAAAAAAAATGTTTAAAAATTAGCTGGGCAAAGTGGCACATGGCTGTAATCCGAGCTGCTCAGAAGGCTGAGGTGAGAGAATCACTTGAGCCCGAGAGTTCAAGGCTGCGGTGAACTGTGATCATGCCACTGTACTCCAGTCCAGGTGACAGAGTGAGACCCCAACTCAAAAAACAAAAACAACTGCATTTCCTTAAAAAGAGTCTGTACTTCAATTTTCCACTAACTCAGAATGATCTTCTTAATCTTAATGGTCTTTCTTAATCCAATTATTAATCTGTCTCAAAGAAGATAAATTTCTATTGTAAAATATTCAAGTTCTCTATCAACTACTCAAAATATAAAAATTCTTAAGGTCCTTGAAGGAGAGATTGCTATTATACCTATACTGCTTAGTATGGTTTCTGGTTTACAAAGAAAACACTCAACAAATACTAATTGCCTGGATAAATGAAAGATCATCTACTAAGAAAAATAATCCATCAATAGGAAATCACAATCATTTTTTAAGTTATCAAAATTTCACATCTCACCTGTAACTGTAAAACTTTCCATTTTTTTGCTAAGTCTTTGCTTTTCTTGTTCAAGCTGATGAACAACAGTTTCCAGGTCAGATTTTATAAGGAGCTCATCACTCAGTCTCTCCTTTTCTTTATGGCATAAGTTTAATTCCTGCAAATTTTAATACTATGATTAAGATTTCTAACAATTTTATAAAATATTATAGCACTTAAAAGTCAAATCGATATTTTTATAAGCACATTTATACAACAGCAATTCACATATGTATGTGTGTATGTATACATGCACTTTTAATCAACTGAACATACAATTTCAACTAAACTTAATTTTAGCAATTGTGGCTAAAAGTACCATAAAACCCAAATAACAATGCTCCTTTGTGGGTGGCAGAATTATAGATTTTATTTTCTTCTAATTGGTTTAGCATATTATCTTATTTTTTTCTAAATGAATATGCACTTGTGCAATAAAAAGTTTTAAAGCTTTTTTGTTTAAAAAAGAGCAGTAGCCGGGTATGGTGGCTCATGCCTGTAATCTCAGCATTTTTGGAGGCGGTGGTGAGAGGATTGCCTGAGCCCAGGGGTGTGAAATCAGCTTGGGCAACTTGGTGAGACATCATCTCTACAATAAATTTAAAAAGTAGCCAAGCGTGGTGGCACACACCTGTAGTTCCAGCTACTTGGAAGGCTGAGGCAGAAGGATTGCCTGAGCCCACCAGATCGAGGCTGCAGTAGCCATGAGCATGCCACTGCACTCCAGTCTGGGCAACAAAGTGAAACTCCACCCCCCACAAAAAAAGGGGGGGAGGTAGTCGTAGGGTACAGTGTTCTAAGACTCTCCCATACAGTATATTCATAACTAGATTGGTTATTCTCTTAGGCTCGTGTACACAAGAGGGATAATAAGACCAGGACACTGAGGGTTCCCCAGTGAAGGTGAACCTACAGATGTGAAGTACTTGACACAGTCCCATCATGTCCATCATATTAAGTACCTAATAAACGCTATCCATTAGTATTATCACCATTATCTCAAAATACATAAAATAGAGCACTACTGGGACAAATAAGACAGGTCAAAAAGTAACTACAGGAACATCTTATTGTCAGCCCAAACTACTGAGACGTGATCACAGTTCTGAGACAAGCATCAAGGATCCATTCCATGCTGAGGGCACACAACAAAGAGCAACGAGCAAACAGCCAAAGTCCCTTGCCCTCACACTCCTTTCTAACCAGCTCCTGCCACCTGCACACTGTAGCTGGAATATAAGAAGCACACAGAATGAGAGAGCTTGCAAATTAGTATTCGTCTTCGTTTCCAAGCTGAGAAAAAATTATTCCAATAGGCTATTTTTAAAAAGTCCTCAATCAAATGAGCAACCACTCAGTTTCTACTTGCAAGCAAGAAGTTTTCTGCTGATTCCAGACAGTAGGACTACATGCTACAATCTAGGCTTCTACTGGGACGGTTACTTTCTTTTTTACCTGAAGATCACCAGAACAAGCACTGTGGCTGGGATAATAGTTTATATTACCAAACAAAGCTATTAAAAGAGGACTGGGTGCTTTCTGTAACAGTCAACAAATACACAAAATAATTGCCAATTTCTGATTTTAATATTAGTAAACTAACAAGACATAAAGTAGTTAAGACTATAAAATTTTGAACAGGTTTTCCAAGTTTGAATTTTATTTGCCACCTACTATATATGAGATTGAAGGATTTTAAAAAATAAACTCATATATCCATACAGTAGAATATTAGCCATAAAAAGGCACATAAACACTACAAATGCATTAACTTTAGAAACATTATACTTAGTAAAGAAGCCAGACATAAAAGGCCATATATTTTATGATTCTATTTATACGGAACAGCCAGAAGAGGCAAATCTACAGACACAGAAACAAGATTTGTGGTTGTCAGTAGTTAGGCAATAAAATAAACCATAAGCTAGGCACAGTGGCTTCCAGCACTTTGAGAGGCTGAGGCAAGAGGATTGCCTGAGCCCAGGGGTTTGAGACCAGCCTGGGCAACTTGGTGAGATCTCATCTCTACAATTAAAAATAAAAATTAGCTGGGTACGGTGAAGCACACCTGTAGTTCTAGCTTCTTGGAAGGCTGAGGCGGAAGGATTGTCTGAGCCCGGCGGGTTAAGGCTATAGTAGCTGTGATTGTTCTACTGCACTCCAGCCTGGGCAACAGTGAGACTTCAACTCAAAAAAAAAAAAAAAAGAAGAAACCATAAAAACTTTCTTACTGAAAATGCTGATACCCACTTACCAGCTGAAGTTTTGCCATTGTTTCTTCAAGATTCCGCATTTCAGACAGCTTTTGTTTAATCTCTTTCTAGGAATAAAAAGCCTATTAGGTAAACACCTAAAAGTGTAAGAATACTTATCACTAAGTCACCATGCAAATAAGACCAAGTAATTTTTCAAGTAATTCCTGTTCCCTCTCACCAGTGAGAACTGAGGCTTTAGCCCTAACACTCAATTTCAATGAACAGGTGAAATTGAGGCTTGGCTCTCTTGGTATCCCAAATGCTTACGGTGACATATTTGTAATATTTGAAGGAAGAAAGTCACTTGCAGGACTTTCTTGGTCCTTGATTTTGGGGCTGTATCTTATGACAGCCCTGTCATTTTCTGATCTTCCTATCCTACTTGCTTTCTCCACTCCTGCTTTTACCAACCTGGATTTCTATACTACATCTGAGAGCAGAATGCCAAATGCTGGTAATAGTTCCCTTAAGCAAGGCAAAAAAAAATCTCTCCACCAGGTTTTTTTAAAATTTAAAAACATTAACATATTTTTTAAAAAAGAAAACAGCCCTACTTTATTTAGTTTAGACTTCTATAATAAAGGTACCGTAGATTGGGTGACTTATAAATAACAAATTTATTTCTCGAAGTTCTGGAGACTGGAAGTTCAAGATCAAGTGCCAGCACGGGCAGGTTCTGGAGAGGGTTCTCCTGAGTTTCAGACAGCTGAATTCTTCTCGTATCATCACATGGCAGAAAGAGGGTGAGCTAGCTCTCTGGCCTGTTATTTTAGAGAAACCAACTTCATTCATGAGGGCTCCACCCTCATGACCTCATTAATTTCCAAAGTCCCACCTCCAAATATCATCATATTGAAGATTAGATTTCAATATATGAAATTTCTTAGGACATAAGCATTCAGTACATAACTATACCCATTGCAAATATAATCTCCATTTTTAATGACTGAATGTGTGCTTAAATTGAAAATTTAAAAAATATAAATTTTTAATGGAGGTATTTTTAAATGTTCACTCATCTTGTTATAGCCTGATTTTCAAGGAACTTTTTGCTCAGATTCATACTGTATAAGTGCATGCAGAATGTCCTGAAAACAGCAGGGTGCAGTGGTTCATGCCTGTCATCCCAGTACTTTGGGAGGCTGAGGCGAGAGAAGCGAGAGGATTACCTGAGCCCAAGGGTTTGAGACCAGCCTGGGCAATTTAGCAAGACCTCATCTCTACAATAAATAAATTAAAAAAAAAAAAATTAGCCGGGCATGGTAGTGCATGCCTGTGGTTCCAGCTACTTGGAAGGCTGAAGCAGAAGGATCACCTGAACCCATCATGTGGAGGTTGTGGTGGCCGTGAGCATGCCACTGCACTCCCAAATGGGTTACAGAGTGCAATTCTGACTCAAAAAAAAAAAAAAAAAAGAATGCTCTGAAATCAGCCTGTTTGGGTGTCAGTTAGATTGCATCACATTCTTCAGGTTTGTATTCATACCATTTATGATTATAAAACTTCACTTAGATTTTCAGTTTCTTTTAATATTCTACGTTTAAGTGTATTGACATGAAAACTAATAAAAATTTCATCAAGACCTGTCAAAACTGTTTTACTTGATACTATGACCCGATAGGAATATTATGTTGAGTCAAGGGTTCTGAGCATCGCCAATGGGCACAAGAAGCTGGTTTAGTGTGTTGTGTGCACAAACATAGAATCAAAGTGAAAAAGAGATGGATGAGATATAGGAGTGTTGCAATGGAAATCAAACCACAAGGGCAGAATAAAAACTGCACTAATTATGCCCTTCTTCTTCAAGATTATCTTAGTAATCTGAGGTCCCTTGAGAGTTCATATGCATTTTAGAGTTTTTTTTCTCTATTTCTGCAAAAGAAATGCCACTGGGATTTTGACAGGGATTGCACAGAATCTGTAGATCAATTTGGGTGGTCTGGACACTTTGACAATATTAAGTCTTCCAATCCACAAACACAGAATGTCTTTCTATTTATTCATGCCTTCTTTAACTACATTCAGCAATGTCGTATCATTTTCAAGTATATGAGTTTTCTGCCTCAATGGTTAAGTTTACTCCTAAGTATTTTATTCTTTTTTATGATAATGTGGATGGGATTATTTTCTTAATTTCTTTTTCAATAGTTCATTCTTACTGGATAGAAAAGTACCTGATTTTTGTGTGCTGATTTTGTAGCCTGCAACTTTACCAAATTCGTGTATTAGTTCTGTTTATGAAATCTTCTGAGTTTTCTACAAATAAAATCCTGTTATCGGTGAACAGAGATAACATTATTCTTTCTTTGCAATTTGTGTGCTTTTTCTTTTTCTTGCTTAACTGTTCTGGCAAGGATTTCCAGAACCATGTTGAACAGAAGTGACAAGAATGAAGATCCTTCCTTGTTCTTGATCATAGAGGAAAAGTTTTCCGTCTGTATTGTTTGATTGTGGTGGGTTTTTCATATATGATTGTTATTGTATTGAGACACTTTCCTTCGATTCCATTCATTATTGGAGGTGCCACTGTATAAAATCATTTCAGTGATGTAGAGCAGTGGTCCTCCAACTGGGCTCTACTTACACCTGGGATAACATGAAGACTTTCTAGGTATTATGTACAACTACGGTATGCACATAGGTTTAAGGAATTGGTATCTGGATCCTTAATTTCCATCTACAGTGCTTCTTAAAAATGATCTCCCTGAGAATGTACTTGCTGTGTAGGTATTACTTGAGCTCTGCGTTCCCACCCTCCCCTTCACAGCTACCCTTCTCTCACTGCTCAGAGAAGGGTACACACTTCATTCCTGTTATAATGGCATACTGCCTCAGGATATAAAACTCTTCTGGAGCACCAGATCAAAAGATCATCTAACATGTTGGAGGTGGCTAACGTAAGACACCATTTCTCCCATTTTACTTCATTAAGAGAGATATTTCAAATAAAATTTTACGTTTTCATTTAATAAGTATTATCAACATTTGTGATACATTTGTCACTTTAATCCATTAATCATTAATAATTGTAATGATAACACTATTCAGAAGAAAATACTAATGCTCTGAACCTTACAGTAACAGGAAATTTTTTAAAATAAAAAATTTCAACTCATCATTTTTCTTCTTACACAGATGTATGATAGAGTAATCAATAAAGATACTCAAGTAAAAAATCTATTGAAATAGGATAAACTTTTGCAGAAATTTCAAGAAGAAAGGATCATTTAGATTTCATTGGTTATAATTAAAAGAACAACGAGACAGTTTTATTTTAGGAGATCGATATTTAGGGTGGGCATGGTGGTTCATGCTTGTAATCCCAGAATTTTGGGAGGCTGAGAGGGGAGAACTGCTTGAGCCCAAGAGTTTGAGACCAGCTTGGACAACATAGCAAGATCTTGTCTCTACAAAAAAAATTTAAAAAGTAGTCAGGCATGGTAGCACATGCCTGTCGTTCCAGTTACTTGGGAGACTGAGATTGGAGGACTGCTTGAGCCCAAGAGGTCGAGGCTGCGGTGAGCCCTGATGGTACTACTGCACTTTAATTTGGGTGACAGAGACCCCAACTCAAAAAAAAAGAGAGAGGCCAATATTTCAAATAGATGACTGGAAATTTCATCTTTCCCATCTATTCAAACTTCAAGATGAAAAATGTTAGCTATCAAGTTAAAATTATGCAAGGAATACATAGTTTTAAAAATATCTATAAAAGATTCATAAGCAAAAAATGACACACAGGGCAAACTTCAGAATCTCTCTTACAACGCAAAGATAAAAGGACACAGCCGAAAATCTTGAAGGAAAACAGAACAGAGTTTGGAGATCTATCCTAAGAATAAATAGGTGTAGACGGGCTCGGTGGCTCAGCCTGTAATCCCACGCCTTTGGGAGGCTGAGGTGAGTGGCTTGCCTGAGCCTGCGGGTTCGAGACCCGCCTGGGCAGTGAGACCTCATCTCTACAATAAATCAAAAAATCAGCCAGGCGTGGTAGCGCATGCCTGTAGTTCCAGCTACCTGGAAGGCTGAGGCGGAAGGATAGCCGGAGCCCAGCAGGTCGAGGCTGTGATGGCCGGGAGCGGCCACTGCACTCCAGTCTGGACGACAGAGTGAGACTCCAACTCAAAAAAAAAAAAAAAAAAAAAAAGAATAAATAGGTGTGTTTCAGAAAGACACCCAAACAGCTAGACCAAATACAACCATTTAGAGGGTATAAACGACACCTTAGAAAATCCTGAGCCGGGCTCGGTGGCTCAGCCTGTAATCCCGCGCCTTTGGGAGGCTGAGGTGAGTGGATTACCTGAGCCCGCGGGTTCAAGACCCGCCTGGGCAGTGAGACCTCATCTCTACAATAAATAAAAAAATCAGCCGGGCGTGGTAGCACACGCCTGTAATTCTGGCTACTTGGAAGGCTGAGGTGGAAGGATCGCCGGAGCCCAGCAGGTCGAAGCTGTGGTGGCTAGGAGCAGCCACTGCACTCCAGTCTGGGTGATAAAGTGAGACTCCAACTCAAAAAAAAGAGGAAATCCTGAATACCCAAAACAACCCCCCACACACACACATGCACAAAACAACATGGATATCAAAAAGGCTCCAGCACACTGTGTGCTAGGAGGATTAATGAACACCCATAACCTAGACATTTCATTCTTTACCTTTGCTTCCCCAAGCTCCTTATCGGCAGTCTCAAGCACTTCTTCCTTATGTTTTTCCAACTGCTGTGCTAACTGGTCTATTTCCGTTAATTCTTGGCAGAGTTTTTCATTTTTGTTACTTAAATTAACAACTTCGGATGTCACTGTTTCCTTGGTTTCCATAAGCTCTTGTATATGCTTCTCTAGGTCTTTATTAGCTTGCTGAAGAAAGTCAACCTAAATTGGATATGTGATTTATAAGGTATATAAAATGGAAAATTATCCTAAACACTTTCAAAACAAATATTTTAAAAGATAGTGAAAACCACAACTATTTTATGTTTGCAAACATTTTATTTGCAAAACTGACAATATGTGGTTTAATGGAAATATATATCCATTGCTTTTGATCTTCAAGCACAGAAAAGATAAGTAAGAAATTCATGTAACCTTCTCACAACACAGAGTTCTAAAAATATGACAAGAATATAATGATGATAACTACATTGCCAATATAGCAACTAGCATCCACATCTGGCAACTAAGCATGTGAAATGAGGCTGGTCCAAACTCAGAAGTGACATGACTTAAAATACACACAGAATTTCAAAGACGTAACACAAAGGAAAAAAAAAAATGTGAAAATACTACTTGTTGAAATGATCATATTTGGATATATTGGGGTAAATACATTATTATGACTAATTTCACCCCTCTATTTTTTGAATCTAGCTACTAGAAAAATTTAAATTACACATATGGCTCATATCATATTTCCATTGGACAGAACTGCCCTCCAGCTATTACTGATAGTTTTTATTCAATCTATTCTGTGTGCAGCCCAGGCAACTCTGACATATCTAAATTTTTAAAGGTCACGTATCATGCTAGACAGAACTCACTGTTCTTTCACCCTTAGAATGCATGCAAGGGAACGCACTAGGTAAGAAGATAAAAGCTAGGTGTTTAATTTGCGTTTACATATTTTTAAAAGAATCTTTTTTATACTATAAAATAAATACATAAGCCACAAAATTTTTAAAAAGAAAGCCATAAAGAAGTATATCTCACCACACAAAAATAAACTTCATTAGTATATTTTGGCATATCTCTTTCAGTGTTTTCTCTTTCCAATTACATATACATTTTCTTAAAAACAAACTGATGATCACATTGTGCCCCAAGCGTATTCTCTTCTTTTAAATTTTTTAATATTACAGTGTGTCTTAATTCCTGCCTCATTAAATATTCTTTTTTCTTTTCTTTTTTTTTTGAGTTGGAGTCTCACTGTTGCCCAGACTAGAGTGCAGTGGCCGCTCCCGGCCACCGCAGCCTCAACCTGCTGGGCTCCGGCGATCCTTCCACCTCAGCCATCTGAGTAGCTGGAATTACAGGCATGCGCTACCAAGCCCACCTGATTTTTTTATTTTATTGTAGAGATGAGGTCTCTCTGCCCAGGCGGGTCTCGAACCCGCGGGTTCAGGCAATCCACTCACCTTAGCCTCCCAAAGGTGCGGGATTACAGGCTGAGCCACCGAGCCCGGCTATTAAATATTCTTTAAAAACACAATGTTTCAGCCGGGTATGGTGGCTCACGCCTATAATCCCAGCACTTTGGGAGGTGGAGGAGAGTGGACTGCCTGAGTCCGCAAGTTCGAGACCAACCTGGGCAACATGGCAAGATCTCGTCTCTACAGAAAATTAAAAATTAGCTGGGCGTGGTGGCATACGCCTGTAGTTCCAGCTACTTGGAAGACAGGCAGAAGGATCGCCTGAGCCCAGCAGGTCGAGGCTGCGGTAACCATGAGCAGCGTACCACTCCAGCCTTGGTGACAGAGTGAGATTCTGACCCAAAACAAGCAAACAAACAAACAAAAAACCCATCATGTTTCAACCAGGTGCAGTGGCTCATGTCTATAATCCCAGCACTTTGGGAGGCTGAGGTGAGAGGACTGCCAGAGCTCAGGGGTTCAAACCAGCCTGAGCAACATGGTGAGACCTCATCTCTACAACCAATTATAAAAAATTAGCTGGGCGTGGTGGTATACACCTGTAGTTCCAGCTACCTGGAAGGCTGAGGCAGAAGGATTGCCTGAGCCCAGCAAAGTGAGGCTGTGGTAGCCATGAGCATGCCACTGCATTCCAGCCTGGGCAACAGAGTGAGACTCTGACTATAAAAAAAAAAAACCCAAATCAAAAAACCACGATGTTTCAAGAGCTGCAGCCTATTTCTGAATACTCGACACTATCAAGTTTTTCCCACTGTAAATGATAGCTTAGTGAACAATCTCTGTCCTTTTACAAGCCCTATAGACCATTAAAAACACTTAAAATTTCATACACTTAGAGCAATAATTCTTCAAGTCATTACCTGAATATTTAACTGAGCGATGAGCTTTTCATTGTTTTTATTCCTGGACTCCAGAGAGATGACATCAGGGGCGCGACCACCATCCAAAGCAACCGACAGCCGTTCTATCTCTCGTTCTCTTAGCTCAATCTGAAGACATAAAGTCCTGCTGTCATTTCTTTAAAATCTGATTTTGAGCCAAAGGATTAACACTGGACACCCATTTATTTGGACAATTTTCCTTATGCCCCACAATATATACAAGAGGTTAACATTCATATTTCTGGCCACACACATATCCATATGCATCTATGTAGAGCAAAAATAAATAACACAGAAAATGTCAACATTAGTGCTGTCAATATTGCTTTCCTGAATATTTTTATTGAATAGACGCTTCCTAATTGAATTTTTTTTCTTCTGCTAGGATTAAGCAATGTTTATATAAAAAGAAACTTGAGCCAGGCACAGTGATTGGTGCCTGTAATCCCAACACTTTGGAAAATGGAAGTGAGCGGACTGCCAGATCCTAGGGGTTTGAGACCAGCCTAGGCAACATGTTGAGACCTCGTCTCTACAATAAACAAAAAAATTAGCCAAGCATGGTGACACACACCGGCAGCCCCAGACACTTTGAAGGCTGAGGTGGAAAGACTGCCTGAGTCCAGCAGGTCGAGGCTGCAGTAGCCATGATCGTGCCACTGTACTGTAACGTGGGCAAAAGAGTAAGACTCCAACTCAAGAAAAACAAAAACAAAAACAAAACTTGTAAGCTTCAGTACTAGAACTGAGCCTGAACTACTTTAGCGCCTGGTAGAATAAATGAATGAATGTAACACGCTAAGAAAAGTGAGTTACTACGGAACTTCAATATTAAAAAGGACAGGAAACTGGGTTGAACTTAGTTAATCAT
Source organism: Cephalopachus bancanus (assembly GCA_027257055.1). Lineage (NCBI taxonomy): Eukaryota > Metazoa > Chordata > Mammalia > Primates > Tarsiidae > Cephalopachus > Cephalopachus bancanus. Next base: position 625,281 of record JAPVLO010000639.1, read on the forward strand.
CTACTACTTAGGAAACAGATGTGTAATCAAAAAGATCACCATTAATCATGAATTGAAACTAATTCACATGCAAGAATTTGAAAAACCCACACTTTTAAGTTTTGGTTTTCCTCTTCAAAAAATATTGAAAAAAAAAACCAAACATTCAATTCACCAAACAATTACTGAGCACAGAAGTAGGTACATGAAGAGAAATAAAACATGATCCTTGACTTTCAGGAACTCACAGTTTTATTGGGAAAACTAGCAAGTCAACCAATAACTGCTACATAATATGGTGTTCAATGACAGAAGAAAAGAAATAGACGCATGGCACCCAAATCGTCAAGGAAATGAAGTGATGTGTTCTGCATGGTATGTTTGTGCCTGTGGAAATTAGAGAAGGCCTTATCAAATAAGTATGTTCACAAAGGTGATAAAAAATAAAGAGAAGAAAAGAAGGGCGTTCCAGGCAGTACACAAAAGCATAAGCAACATGGTCGATTTGAGGCAGTAAAAATGGCTCTGTGTGACTGGACTGTGACGTGCAAGGGAATTAGTAGTTGGAGATGAGTCTGAAGAATGAGCAAGAACTAATTATGATGACTCTGGACTAAAAGATGATTTTGACAGGAGTAAAGCCAGATGCAAGGAGACCGAAGGCAGGAACGTATAGGAGACAATGAATGACTAAAACTGGTATAGGACAGAAAAGAAAAAGCTAGTTTAAGAAGATGTAGGCGGGGGGGGGAACACCTTATCAACAAGGGTACCTGCATAATGAACATTTGTATACCTAACCCTGCCTGAGTTGCACCCCACAAAAAAAAAAACAAACAGAAGATATAGGCAGGAGAACTGACAGAACTTGGTGAGTGGTCTGTGAAGGCAAGAGAATGAGATCTGGAAAGACTATAATGTGGACTTGGGAAAACGGTGCTGCTATCAACTAAAGTAGACAATACAGGAGTTGATACCAGAAGACAAGCTCAGTGCTAGACGTCTGAGTACACAAAGACTACATCCAAGTGAAATGCCCAGTGTGAAGTTGGGTATATGGGTCTGGGGCTCAGAAGAGAGGTTGAGTCAGAGAGAGATCAAGGAGTCACCAACATACAGCCAATATTCTGGCAGGGCACGATGGCTCAGGCTCGTCATCCCAGCACTTTGGGAGGCTGACATAGGAGGATGGCTTGAGCCCAGGAGTTCAAGACTACCTGGGCAACATAGCAAGACTTTGTCTCTACAAAAAGTCAAAAAAATTAGCCAGGATGACGGCACGTAGTCCCAGATACTTGGAAGGCTGAGGCGGGAGGATTGCTTGAGCCTAGAGTGAGACCCTGACACACACACACACACACACACACTCACACACCCGCCCACACACACATATCCGCCTACACGCACCCCCCCCCACAGTCACAATCTTTTAAACCAAGAGAGCAGATGTGAACACTTGAGAAAAGACACAGAGAAGGGATCAAAGACAGAATCCAGGAAAACAGTAATATTACAGAGAGCACATGGAAAAAGCAAAAAGTAAATAACAGGAGGCTTTTATAAAAAAGAGAAACTGGAAGAAAATGAAGTCACAGAAGCATTTCAAAAAGAAATGATCAACAATGTCAAAGACCACAGAGTGGATCAAGAAAACAAAGACAACAGGCATCCTTCCGGATCTAGGAATTTACGTCCCTGGTGCCACTGACTGGACCAACTCATGCAGTAGGGGTAAAAGTCAGACTGCAGTAGGTTACGGAGCGAGCAGGAGAAGGAGAAGCAGAGACAGAAATGGAGACAAAGAGGTAAGCTGCTCTGGAGAAGTTTGCATGAGGGAAAAGGAGAAAGCACAGAAAAAAGGGAGAGGTAGTTAAAAGAGATTTTTAGTGGGTTAGTTATGACAGTAACAGTACCTCCTTCCTCATAGGATTGTCATAAAGATTAAGTTAATTGATTGTTGTAAAGTGGTTACATAAATGTTTGTTAAAGAAAAAGAGTAACTGATTAAAGCAAGGCCCCAGGAAGAGAGGAAATGGGGCCAAGAGTGCAGCCTTATCTAGGAAGAGCAACACCCTGCCCATTCAGTCTTCAGAGAACCTGAGTGTACATACTGCTCATTTTAGAGGCAGTGATAGAAAGTTGAGACCAGGTAACATCTGGGAAGACGGGTGTTACAGATTGAGATGAGAGCTTGAAAACAGCAAAGCTTGAAAGATGTGCTGAGAAAAACAGAATAAGTGCAAGAAAAATAATAATAACTGATAGGCAGTAGAATAGGCTCAACTAAGATGATAATCACAAGAAACTGGTGATTTCAATCAGAATGATTAGGCTGTTTTCTCCAAACACCTCAGTCACCTCACAGAGATAGTAAACACTGGCCAGGGATGTTCATAAAGTACTTAGAATAAATGTGATGAAAGTGTGATTTTAAACTGAAAAATGCCCATAACATTCAATTTACATGCATATGAGACATATTCAACATATCATCATAAAGTAAGTTTTTTGGCTGCCATTATTATGATTTCTTTTCTTTTAACTCCATTTTCATTCAAATAATTTTCAAAGTACTTTATAAACATAATAGTTACATCAACACGTTATGTGTTTGTTTATTTGTATATGTAGATCACTTCAAAAAAAATGCAGTCGTGCAGAAAACAAAAAATGTGTTACCTAATTTAAACTCCAGGAAGCATATTAAGAAACCAAGCCTGTTAAGATTACCCAAATCAGAATTTAACCAAGCACCAACAGAAAGTACGAAAGGTCAAGGCTTGCTATGGTTATGATATAATTTTGTGTCATTGATTCCCCTTCTTCAGAAAACATTTTATGAGGTACTAGTGATTACAGAGAAAACATACAAAAATATGGTAACACAGAAGAGTAACTTGTTTGAAATGACAAAACCTATCATAAGAGTTGAAGCAAATCACAAAAATACAATTATAAAACATAGCATTCTTCAATAAAATACCTCCTGAGATGGAAACAGTGATATGGCTATAAAGTTATATTTGGGGATATCGTCTATTATGATTAATGAATCACCTAAAAGAAAAACAGTCAAGACAAAACAAAAAACTACTATTCACCTCAATGAATGATGAAGGGAATAAACTATGTACTCAAAAGCCACCCAAGCCATTCCAGCTGGTAACTCTACTAACAAACTGATGAGGAAGATAAAAGCTTTATAAAACTCAGTACCAGTAATATCAATTATAACTCAATTCTATTTATGATCACAGTGAACTCATCTCAATCCCTACCATGCAAGTAAATAAAAATCCTACCTGCCTGCTATAATCTCTCACTCCACTTTCCATGGCTGCTAACTTTTCTTGTAGATGGTGGACTTCCTGTTGAAGCTCTTGAATCCTGAAACACATTTGGAACTAAGGCCAATATGCTTTTGTTAAGAAATACAAAATAACAAGAAATGAAACTAGGTGGGGTCTTTTGTAAATTCTACACTTTCTGCTTATGAATGAGGTAAGAGGTACTGTGCCAAAGAATTCCAAAATCAACATAAAAGATAGTGCATCATCATAGAAAGTTAACTTAAAAGAACAGATAAAGCCGGGCTCAGTGGCTCAGCCTGTAATCCCGCGCCTTGGGAGGCTGAGGTGAGTGGATTGCCTGAGCCCACGGGTTCGAGACCCGCCTGGGCAACTTGGTGAGACCTCATCTCTACAATAAATCAAAAAATTAGCCGTATGTGGTAGCGTGCGCCTGTAGTTCCTGCTACTTGGAGGGCTGAGGCGGAAGGATCGCCAGAGCCCAGCAGGTCGAGGCTGTGGTGGCCTACTGCACTCCAGTCTGGGCAACAGAGTGAGACTACAACTCAAAAAAAAAAAAAAAGAACAGATAAAAAAATTGAATGGTAAATAATCTGAAATTCAAGTACATTATGCAATAAAACACCTCACTATTGCATTTTAATCTTTAGGATAATTCTCTGAGGTACTGCTGCCAATTCTTAAGATCAGAAAACAGAGAGCCTAGTCCAAAATCCACAACATTATTAAGTGAAATAAGAATCTATGTTTTCTGACCCTAATTAACCCTGTGCTGTTTAATAAACTACTTTGCAACCCTAGAGAGAAGGAAAATATGGAGAAATCATGCAATTTTCCAAATAACTACAGCAAAAACACTATTCCTTCTAGAATGTGTTAATTCTAACAGAATCAAGATTTTGTCCAGATCATTTGAATTCTACAAGTACCCAAATATATTTGAACTACATCAATATGACAAAATCCACTTTCATACTGCAAAGATAAAACCTGAAGTCAGGTATGCTTTTAAGAGAGACTGTCCATGAGGTGGAATAAATGAGACTGGACACAGCTTGCACCTGCTGTTGTTGGAACCAAAGTTCTCTCTAATCTAGGTTTAGGAGAAGAGTATATATGCAACTGCACTCATTTAAGTACATGAATGGCTCTGAATACAATCAAAAAGGGAAATACAAACAAAACAAGATAATCAAAAGAGACTAATGTCACCTATGCAACCCAAATAATCCCTTAAATAATACCAACATCTTGTCTGACAAGCCCTAGATTTTAACTTTTTTTTGAGTTGGAGTCTCACTCTGTCATCCAGGCTGGAGTGCAGTGGCACACTCCCAGTCACTGCAGCCTTGACCTGCTGGGTTTAGGCAATCCTTCCGCCTCAGCCTTCCAAGTAGCTGGAACCACAGGCATGCGCCACCATGCCCAGCTGATTTTTTTATTTATTATAGAGACGAGGTCTTGCCATGTTGCTCAGGCTGGTTTCCAATTCCCGAGCTCAAGCAATCCTCTTGCTTCTGTCTCCCAAAGTGTTGGGATTACAGGCATTAGCCACCATGCCCAGCTGATTATAACTTTAACAGAAGAACAAAACACAAAATACTTCACGGTAAGGTCAGATAACCAAACCATATAAGTACGGTATGTAATACTGTGTGACAATAGCCAAGTAAAAAGATCCTAATCAGTACCTCAACCTATGTTCTTTTTTAGATTGTTATATTGAGATAAATAAATGGAAAAAACTCCCCCATATTCTCTGCATAATCTACAAAATAAACAGTAATCTGAATTCACTATTTCCACCAGTGCATTCCAGGGTTCGCAGTGCTTCCCAGTTATCATCATAGAGACAGTCGGTCACCAGCGCTCACTCACACCTTTGAACCCCTTATTATTTTCTCAATGGCCTTGTGGTATTTCTCGTTTCTCATCTCCACTACTGGGCTGCAAGTATCTAGGAAGCAGCAACATGATCTTAGTCATCTTTATATCCTCAGAGCACCTCTATGGTGCCTTGCCCAGGAGGCTTAATGAAGTTGCAACTAAATGGAATTTATATCTGATTCTAATTTAAAGAAATATAAACATAGAGCCAGGGAAGTCATGAAACAAGAATTCTAAATCCAGAATCCAGAAACAAGAATTTCAAATCATGAAACAAGATTTTTAAATCTATTCATGTTCAGCTGGCATTTGACATAAATCTGAAGTAATAAAAATTTCCACAAAAGATAACTCTTACTTGGAGATGAAACTAAATGTCAAAGCAACTCTACCGAAATATGTTAATGGCACTAAATTTTTTTTTTTTTTTTTTGAGTTGGAGTCTCACTCTCTTGTCCAGACTGGAGTGCAGTGGCACACTCCCGGCCACCGCAGCCTCAACCTGCCGGGCTCCAGTGATCCTTCCGCCTCAGCCTTCCAAGTAGCTGGAACTACAGGCGCGTGCTACCACGCCCGGCTAATTTTTTGATTTATTGTAGAGATGAGGTCTCACCTAGTTGTCCAGGCGGGTCCTGAACCCGCGGGCTCAGGCAATCCACTTACCTCAGCCTACCAAAGCGCGGGATTACAGGCTGAACCACTGAGCCCAGCTTCTAAATTATTTTTAATGCAAGTATAAACAGAAACCTCAGACAAGCTACTTGATCAAAGTTTCAAAACAAGTAAAAATATTCTCTATCATTTAGAAAGTATTTATCGAGTGCCCGTGCAAAGTTCTGTGCTAGACTCTGGAGGTACAACAGCTAACAAGAAAAAGCCCTATCAAAAAACTTGTCGCTATTTTCCAGCTCTTGGGAACTTGTTCATAAAATTGAACATGTCAAACAAAAGAAGAAAGAAAAAGAAGACTCATAGCTAACCAAGTGACTAATGAACTCAAGCCAGCAGAGATTACTGAATGCACCTGTTGTCAGCCACCTGCAGGAGGTCTGCAATGTAAGGGTCCTCGGGCTGTGGGACTGGATAGGAGCTAACTTCAGAGGGAGGGACTGGTTCATCAATTTGCATACGCTGACGCCGGAAAGCAATGCTTCTTTTCTTGCCACCTAAAAAGACAAGCAAATGGCTTAAAAATTTTAAAACAAAATGAAACAATGTCTTAGAGTAAAATATTTCAGGTTAGCCTTTGGTTACAAAGTGTATCTCTACTTCACATTACATATGGATAAAATATTTACCCTTGCATATGTAAATACCCACCCTGATCTTTAAACAATGCATTTCTAAAACCTCAAGAACATATAGATATAAAAAAAAATTTTACATTTGCATGCTTGGCATATATGCCCAGCTTTAAATTCTTCCTCCACTAGATGGGGATGAGACTTTGGCAAGATTAAAAGCTGAACGTGCTTTGTGCTGTTCGTTATTATAAATTCAAGAAATCATCACTAGCAGAAAACTGTCAAACAAGAAGCTTAAGACTGTGAGAACTAAAATACACATGCTTATTAACTAATGTCAAAAGAACAGCAGATTACTAAAATTTTAAGTAGCAAAATTAGAATACAATAGAATGTCATCTGTCATATAAAGTCATGTCATAACCTGAATTAAGAGGGAATGTTTTCTGAGTTACCTTTACAAGCAGCAAATTTTCTCTGGAGTAAATTTTTTGTCTTGGTTTAAAGTTCACAGACAATTTACCTCTTTAAGGATCTGGCCAAGATTAGAAGTGGACTTGAAAAATGAATCGATCCTCATGAATAACAAGCACAATCTAGTTTTGTCTTCTAATGAATTCTAACAAATTATCTCTAGTCTTAAGGTTGAGGAGACTCAGCCAAAAGTACTTAAGCAACCTACCTGAAGTCACACACCTGAGTAAGGCTAACCGCTTCCTTCTTTACCTCCTGGTTTGCTCCTTGGAGGTTCCTCAGTTTCTTCCACCAGCCCCTGGATTCTCCTCGCTGCCCAGGCTACATAATCTCACTGGCAATCCCTCCTACATTCACACTTCAACTCCCATGACACTCCAGTGGCTCTCACATCTGAACCTCTGCCTGAGAACACCTCTGAGAGCAGAGTTACATATCCCGCTGCTTACCAAAACTGCCATGGAGAATGTCCTGAGAGTATCGACACTCAGTCAGCAAATCCAAAAGTCGGCTCCTACTCTGCTCCTTACCTCCTCTAACTTAAGAACCAGCACCAGCCTCCACCTGCTCATTCACTCGAAACAGGGATCTGGAAATTCCTCTACTTCCCAAATCTACATGTAAGTCACCAAATGCTGTTCATTACACATATTGAACCAGTCTCGTTCTTTCCTCAGGAAACTGGATTATCCTCCATTTTGCCTTTACTTTTCTCTGTCTTTTCTGCCTTTGGCTCCCATCCCTGTCTGCATCTCATTTCCTAGACATCTTGAGCTCTGCGGATTCCTCCCCACCTGGCCTCACAATTCTGATCCTCCCACTCTTGTGGGTGACCTCTCCATGCAGCTTCAGGCACAGGGTGACATGGCTATGCTTGGGGCTCTGTCATCACTCAGAACCCTGGTGGCTTCCAGATCTTCAACTCCAAAATTCCCTTCTGACTGCAACCTTCATTCCAACCAAGTTACTTCAGGTCCTCACTGTGCATCTTTAACCCTTCTGTCTTGATCTAGTCTCATCATCTGCAGGCTCCTACACCTCACTTACTTCCATAATCTTGATCCCATGGTTCAGATATCTCAAGGGTCTTGTCACTAACCCTAGAGATTCTTCCACCAACCTATACCTGCTAAACAACCACCAGCTCTGCATATGAGCCATAATTTCTTTTTTCTTGCTCTAGAACTGCTAAGCATAACGCTAAGAGCATAAAAATAAACGAAGTACATAATTTCCAAATTCTTTAATGAGCACAGATCACTTTTATAACCAAAATAATAATAATGATAACAAAAATAGAAAAAGTAATTTAAAGTACTGATTAGAGATAAAAACCCTTAGGCACTGAAGTAAGACTATCTGCATCTAAGAAGCTATTACTACATAAGTTTCTAAGCACGCGTATAAAACACTACTTGGATCTTCAGAAATAAATCAAGTTTACGTTACTATTCAATATATCTTCTTTTTAAATTTTTTTAGAGACAGGGTCTCGCTCTGTTGTCTAGGCTGGAACACAGTAGTTCACTGCAGTCTCAAACTCCTGGCTCAAGCAACCCTCCCAAGTAGCTAGGAATAAAGGTGCACACCATCAAGCCCAGGTAACTTAAACAAATTTTTTTTGTAGAGATGGGGTCTTACTATGATGTCTAGTCTTGAACTCCTGGCCTCAAGCAATCCTCCCATCTCAGCTTCCCAAAGTGCTAGGATTACAGGCGTGAGCCACTGCACCTATCCTTATATCTTTTCAAACACTAATGTCTAAGTGTAAAAATCCAAAGTTCTGTTTCAGTCAATAGTTTTAATATCTTTAAAAGACTAAATATGTATAATTTGCTGAGAAGAAACAGACTTACCTGGAGTCTGTACTATAGCATGCAAATTCTTTTCTTGAAGCTGTTGAATTTTTTCATTTTTAGCTTTGCTCTCTTTCTCCAAAAGTTTGAGTTTATGAACATACTGATTATTTAGAAATTTCAGATCAGCTGTTTCATGCGCACACTTCTTCAATGTAGTTTTCAACTCTTAACATAAAAAAGATTCAAAGGCCATTTGAAGATCAGGAAGCCCATGAAGCTTTTCCATTTTCAAACACAAAAAGTCTCATCAGTTTAAAAGGCCAATTCACACTCATGCTTTGCTTGAAGCCTTTCTACTTTCTACCATTATTAACAAAACTGCAAATAACTCACTAAGCACAAAAGGAAATTTATATTTTTCTGCTGCTCTATGAATCTAATGTACATCATGGCTGCCCATCAGGTAAATTGAGTTTGAAGATAGAGGATTATAAATTCATATCAGGTATTGACTGAATATAAGAATAACTCATAATAAAATATATTTACCCTTTACCTGGTATCTGTGAAATTATCCTATTCTACTTTCCAGTTCAAAGACTATTAAACAGAGAAATACACGGCTTTACCTTATTTAACCACTTTTATTTTCAGTAAGGGAAAAACAAAAGTTGTTTCAAGAACATTTCTTCAGTTCCAGCATTTAATACTCTCTACAACAACCTTAAATCTAAAGATGTAATCCATATATAGTAAGAGTTTTATAGTGAGGACTATCATAGCTAAGGAACGTACTTTTATTTTCCTTCTCAGGAACTCTTCAACACATCCTAACACAGCTTACAATGTTTCAGGAACTATTAGCAGAAGGACTACTATAGTTTCCTTATTTTGGAGACAGGATCTCGCTACACTGTCCAAGGCTGGTCTTGAATTCCTGTGCTTAAGCAATACTCCTTCTGCAGCCTCCCAAGTAGGTGAGATTACAGGCACATGCCACAGTGCCTGGCTGTAGGACTACCATATTTTCCATTTTAAAATCAGACTTTAACTTTCCTTCCTATAAACCAAAAATAGCAAAAACACTGCATTTTTAAAATACCAAATTTTTGTTTACCTTTAATGTGTTGATCTGAGTGTTCTCTCAGTTTCATTAACTCTAGGTACAATTCATTATTTTCCTTAGTCAATCTTGCATTTTCAAGTTTATAGGGTTCCAAAACAAAATCAAAATTGGCACTTTCTTTTTCAGCTTTCACAGTAGATAATTTTGATTGTCGAAGGCTTTCTGTTGTGTGAACCAGGTCACTAAAATTAAAGAACAGAAAATGTAAATACTGGGAGACATTCCATTAACTTTTTTTTTTGGAAACAGGATCTCACTCTGTTGCCCAGGCTGCAGTGCATGGCACATCCTGGCTCACCACAGCCTCAACTTCCTGAACTCAAGTGATCCTCCCACTTCATCCTCCTGAGTAGCTGGGACTACAGACACATGTTACCATGCCCAGCTAATTTTATTTTTTTATTTTTATAGAGATGAGGTCTCACTATGTTGCCTAGGCTGTTCTCAAACTCCTGGAGTCAAGCAATCTTTCCATCTTGGCCTCCCAAAGTGCTGGGATCACAGACGTGAACCACCATGCCCGGCCCTATTAACTTTCTAATAACTAAAAATATATTCCTAAAGAGGGTTAAAAAGTCATACACCATATGATGACACTTCTGTCAGCGACAGACCACATATAGGACACTGATCATGTAAGATTATAATGAAGCTGAAAAAAATCCTATTGCCTAGTGACATCCTGGCTACCTACCGTCATGATGAAACCGCCAAATGACTTATTTCTCAGAATGTATCCTTATCACTAAGCAATACATGACGGTAACTAAAGACCAGTGAAGCACACACAGGACTTAAGAGAAAAGTATTCCCCAACTATATTAAAAATCTCAACAAGTATAATTCTAGTGACAGAGGAAACCCTCAAAAATGTTTACTTCAAACAGTACAGTGTGCGTGGTGACTCTGCCATGTGGAAGCCCTGGAATGACAGGGGAGTCGGAGCCAAGGAAGAATAGATGAGTGTCTTCAGGTGATAAAAGGAATTTTCAAAAAAACTACCTTTGTTTTGGCTGGGCATGAAGTTCAATCAGAAACTAGATAAGTGGATTAAGGATCACACAGATTTGAAACTGTATCTTACCTGAAAAGTTTTTCTACCAAAGGTAAACATTCTACTGTCAGAGTCTGGCGGTATCCCAGCTGATCCAATCTTTTTCTAATATTAAGATACTTTCTTTCTACAGCTGTAGTCATCTTGTCTTCCAAAACCAGTTTTATTTACTTCCAAAGATTAAAGTCCTAAAAAAAAAGAAACATCATTATATTATAGCTATTATTGTTGCTTAGATATTATTATTGCCTAAGAAGAAAAGATTATTTTCACATGAAGCAATATTTTCTCTTCAGGCAGGTATCCTTCTGGGATATTTAGATTTAAATCCAATCCTTATGGTATTCCTGTGGCTGCATTAAAATAAGTATCTCCTCATAAATTAAATCTAAGAGTAAAAACAATAAAGCTTCTAGAAGAAAACAAAGAAGGTTTTCCTGAGCCTGGGGTAGGCAGAGAATTCTAAGAAAGACCTCTTTTAAAAGCACTAAACATAAAATAAAAACTCGGTAAATAGGACTTTATCAAAATTAAAAAGGTCTGCTTATGAAAATATTCAACTAAGAAAATGAAAGGGCAAAAACAAAGGGTGGAAGGAAAGACACAATATGTGACAAAGAATCTGTATATGAAACACAGAAAGAAAACTAAAATGTAGTCGTGGTAAAAACTTGAATAGACACTTTGCAAGGGTGTCTGAATGGGAACAATCATATGACAAGGTGTTCAACAGTGGTCATCATGAAAACATAAACTGAAACTACACAGGGGTGCAATTTTGCCCATACTAAGAATGCCTAAAGGTAAAAGGACTGACAAGACCAAATGTCAGCAAAGATTTGGAGTGCCTGGAATCTTCACACAATGCTGAGGAGTGCAAAATCACTTTGGAGAAATTCTGGCAGTTTCTTACAAAGTCAACCACTTAGGCTGGGTGTGCTGGCTCACGCCTGTAATCCCAGCACTTTGGGAGGCAGACGCAAAAGAACTGTCTGAGTCCAGGGGTTTGAGACCACCCTGGGCAACTTAGTGAGATATCTCTACAAAAAATAAAAAAAAAATCAGCTGGGTGCTGTGGCACCTGCCTGTAATTTTGGTTACTTGAAAGGCTGAGGCAGAAGATCACCTAAGCCCAGCAAGTAGAGGCTATGGTAGCTGTGGGCATGCCACTGCACTCCAGCCAGGGGGACAGAGTGAGACTCCAACTCAAACAAACAAATAAGCAAATAAAGTTAACCCTTTGCACCTATATTTCCTTAGAGGGGACATCGGAAATCTAGCAAACCACTGATGTCCCCTTTCAGAGGATGTAAAAAGATTGCTGCTGATTATACAGGAGAAACTTACGCCGGCACAAATTTTTCAAAAATATGTTTCCTTTAGTTTTCCATCCAAATTGCACAAAAAAGCAAATAAAGAGATGGAATATACTGAGATATACATTTAAAAAATATCAGTTGGTATTACGTAGCAAGAGAATGTCCTTCCACATCATCTTTGAACAATAAATTACATATTATTTACAATAATTTACATATTATTAATTACAATAAATTACATATTATTAACGTGGGTGGAAGAAAATGAGAGTGAATTGTCTGCCCGAAGAGAAAAACACTAGGAAGAAGACATCTGACAAATTACTATTGCACAATATGTTATCAGTGAACCTGCAACGCATGTGACTATTTCACACGTTACAGGTTAGAAAAATGTAAGACATAAAATTTTTATTGCCAGGCTCGGTGGCTCAGCCTGTAATCCTGTGCTTTGGGAGGTCGAGGTGAGTGAATTGCCCGAGCCTGCAGGTTCAAAACCTGCCTGGACAACTTGGTGAGACCTCATCTCTACAATAAATAAAAAAATTAGCTGGGCGTGGTAGCGCGTGCCTATAGTTCCAGCTACTTGGAAGGCTGAGGCAGAAGGATCGCCGGAGCCCAGTGGGTCGAGGCTGTGGTGGCCAGGACCATGCCACTGCCCTCCAGCCTGGGCGCCAGAGTGAGACTCCAACTCAAAAAAAAAAAAAAGAAATTTTTATTTTTGTCATGAATAAGTTACTCAATATCCAAAATTCTACTATAAGCCAAATATCATTACAATAAAATTGGTCCCAACACTATTTAATATGAAGTGGTTCGTTTTTCACTATTTTGTAAAAAAGTGTGGTTGAGTTGATGTCAGGGGATCTGCGAGTTGTCTCCGAGTGCAAAGGGGTACACATACTTCCACCCTATAATCTGATTATTCTATTCCTAAGTATTTATGGAAATAAAAACAAAGCCACAAAAAGTCTCTACAAGAAAGATCACAGGAGCTTTGCTCCTAACAGCCCCAAACCAGAAGGAACCTAAACCCCCAAGGGTAAAAAGAGAAGGAACCGCTGATACACACCAACACATGGATGAACTTCAGAAGCATCCACACACATGAAGTTGAAGACCAGGCAAAATTAAACAAGGGGACAGAAATTAGAAAAGCAGTCACTCAGGGAGGTGGAGGAGGCTGGAGATTGTCTGGAAGTTCAGAGAGAACTTTCTAGGGTGACGAAAATATTTTATTGGGGAAGTGGTTTCTCAAGTGTATACATTTACAGAAGCTTTCAAATAGACTTTTTTTTTTGAAACAGTATCTCTCTCTGTTGCCCAGGTTAGAGTGCAGTGGCATGATCTTGGCTCACTGCAGCCTCACCCTCCTGGCTCAGCCTCCCAAGTAGCTGAAAATATAGGAACACAACACCATGCCCGGTTAATTTTTTAAAAAATATTTGTAGAGGGCCAGGCACGGTGGCTCAAACCTGTAATCCCAGCCCTTTGGGAGGCTGAGGCGAAAGGACAGCCTGAGCCCGGGGGTTCGAGACCAGCCTGGGCAATTTGGTGAGACCTCATCTCTCTACCATATACCAAAAAATTACCCAGACGTGGTAGCACACACCTGTAGTTCTGGCTACTTGGAAGGCTGAGGGGGAAGGATCACCTAAGACCAGCAGATCAATGCTAGGGTGGTTGTGAACGTGCCACTGCACTCTAGCCTGGGCAACAGAGTGAGACTCTGACTCAAAAAACCAAAATTATTTGTAGAGATGGGGTCTCACTAAGGTGCCCAGGCTGGTCTCAAACTCCTGACCTCAAGTAATCCTCCCACCTCGGATTTCCAAAGTGCCGGGATTACAGGCATCAGCCACTGCATCCAGTCAAATAACACACTTAAGATCTATGCATCACACCAAGTTAATTTCAATTAAAAAAAGATACATACTTAAATATTTCTGTACCTGTTTTTATACTTGTCTTTTAAAATATTTATAAAGATATTCTCTATCAATCTGTCCTAAAACCTTTGCCAATTAAATGTACCCATAGCACTCATTTCTAAACCACATAAGCTTTGTTTTACAGCTCTGTTGTTCTTCACAACATATAAAACACATTACATCATATGAACACATGCAACACGATTCTCACAGCTACTCTGTGAGGAGAAAAGCCAATGATAGCACCCCTACTTAAGCAAGGGGAAAAGCTGCCTCAAGAAAGAAAGAAACCGTTCCCAAAACACAGGGCCACAAAGCAGGTGAACAGTCATGGGAGCCAGGCCTCTGGAGTCCCGGCCAGCACTCTGGTCTCCGCACCATGCGGCCTCCACTTGCCAAATCACTTCCAAAGGAGTACCTACCTCTCCCTGCGAGTCCTGTCTCTAATCTTTCTCTTGGCTCCTGCTAACTTCTCTGGCTTCCCCTGGACTTTCTAGGTTCCTTCCACAAGAGAGACCTGACAAAGGGTTTTGGGGAAACGCCCGCAGACTTCAGACATACACCTGACAACCCAGGGGTGTTACTAGCAGGCTGTAAACTCGCAGGGTCTGCACCACTCAAGCGACCCACCTCTTCCTCTGCTACCAACTCTGACTACCCAGAAACAATACTTCCACACATCCTGCTTTGAAGGTGGGGAGGGAACGAGAATAGATATGAATCAACCAACTGCAGCTGGGTCCTCAGAACCCAGGACAGACTGAAAACCCCCAGGCCAGGACTGGTGGTTGGCGCTGGTAATCCCAGGACTTCAGGAGGCCAAGGTGTAAGGGCTGCTATAGCCCAGGAGTTAGAGACCAGCCTGGGCAACATAGTGAAGACTCTTCTCTACAAAATAAAAATTTTAAAAAGCAGACAGGCTGTTGTCCCAGCAACTTGGGAGGTTAAAGACAGGATTACCTGAGGCCAGGAGGTTGAGGCTGCAGTGAGCTGTGATTCCACCACTGCACTCCAGCCTGGACAACAGAGTGAGACCCCCAACTCAAAAAAGAAAAAAGAGTTGGGCTCAGTGGCTCAGCCTGCAATCCCAGCGCTTTTGAGTGGATTGCCTGAGCCCGTGGGGTCGAGACCTGCCTAGGCAACTTGGCGAGACCTCATCTCTACAATAAATCAAAAAATGAGCTGGGCATGGTAGCGCTCGCCTGTAGTTCCAGCTACTTGGAAGGTTGAGGCAGAGGGAACTCCGGAGCCCAGCAGGTTGAGGCTGCAGTGGCTGGGAGTATACCACTGCACTCCAGTCTGGGCAACAGAGTGAGACTACACTCAAAAAAAAGAAAAACAACCAGCCAGACTCTGTGGCTCAGTCTGTAATCCTGTGCTTTGGGAGGCTGAGGTGAGTGGACTGCCTGAGCCCACGGGTTCAAGACCCGCCTAGGCAACTTGGCGAGACCTCATCTCTACAATAAATCAAAAAATGAGCCGGGCATGGTAGCACTCGCCTGTAGTGCCAGCTACTTGGAAGGCTAAGGCGGAAGGACCGCCGGAGCCCAGCAGGTCAAGGCTGTGGTGGCCAGGAGCGGCCACTGCACTCCAGTCTGGGCAACAGAGTGAGACTCCAACTCAAAAAAAAAAGAAAAAGAAAAAAGAAATCCAGCTAGGCTGAAATGTGCATTTCTCCACTCACAAGCGGTTGTCTTCCCCACTACCCCCATCCAAACCCTGCAACCACATTCTGAAGTTACTAGCAAAACACCACACAGGCTTAGGTGGGAGGTGACCTCCCCTCCCCCACCCCCATCTACAACTATCCATCGACTTAACCCTGGGGGGCTGACATCAGAAAGTCAGTCCACATTACTTCTAGAAAAACATACCAGACAGGCCTGGTGACGCAGGCCTGTCATCCCAGCACTTTGGGAGGTGGAGGCAAGAGGATTGCCTGAGTCCAGGGGCTGGATGGAGATCAGCCTGGCCAACTTGGTGATGCTACAATCAACCAAAACATTAGCCGGGCGTGGAGGTGCGTGCCTGGGGTTCCAGCTATTTGGAAGGCTGAGGCAGAAGGATCCTCTAAGCCCAGCAGGCAGAGGCCATCGTGAGTCATGATCCTGCCACTACACTCCAGCCTGGGCGACAGAGTGAGACCCTGACTCAAAAAAAAAAAAAAGGGTTAAGCTGGGCGCAGTGGCTCACACCTGTAATCCCAGCACTTTGACGGGCCGAGGCGAGAGGGCTGCCTGAGCCCAGGGGTTCGAGACCCGCCTGGGCAACTTGGTGAGACCTCGTCTCTACAATATATCAAAAAATTAGCCGGGCGTGGTGGCGCGCGCCTGTGGTTCCAGCTACTTGGAAGGCTGAGGCCGAAGGATGGCCTGAGCCCAGGAGTTCGAGACCACCGTGAGTCTATCCTGCCACTGCACTCCAGCCTGGGGGACCAGTGACACTCCGACTCAAAAAAGAAAAAGAAAAACACTCCATACGGTTGCATGCACCAGGACTCCAAACCAAGCCCACAGGAAACCCCAAAACGACGGCGAAGACACCCGGCAGCGGAGGCCCCCGGAGCGGTAGAGGCCGGAGGCCGCGGGGACTTCTCGCAGGGGAAGCAGCGGTTGTCGTTCTCGGCTTGGGGCGTCTGGGCGACAGAGCGCATCGAGAGCCGCGCACGGAGCTGGCCCCACCGCAGCAAGGGGGTCCGGCCTGCACGGCCCGCATAGACGCGCCTCCCCCTACCCCGGCCCCCCTCCGCTCTGCAGCTCCCTGCGGGGTGCGGACGGGCGGGGGGGTGGAGGCGGCACCGGCGGGAAGAGGCCCCGCGCTTCCCCCCACCCCCCGGCCCCGGCGCGACGCTCCTCCCCCTCCCTTCTCCCCTCCCGCGGCCGCGCGGCCTCCCGGCAGCGCCCGAGCCCGGCCCGCGGGGCCCGCCCGGAAGACGCCGCCGCCGCCGCCGCCGGACTCACCGGCCGCCGCTCCCCCGGCCGCCCGCCGCATCGCCCTCGGGCCTCGCCTCCCTCGCTGGCTCCTTCCGCCTCGACACCGGCTCCGGCGCTAGAGCAGTTTGAAAATGGCGCGGAGAGACGACCGGGGCCGGCGCGGAGGAGGCGCCGCGGTTACCCCGGTAACGGCAGCGGCGGACGGGACGGGGCGCGGCGCGCGGCGGGGACGCCGATGGCGGACGGGGGCCCGGTGCCCGGAAGCGCAGCAGCCCCGAGCGGCGCAAGGCTACAGCGCCCCCTGGCGGCCGGCGTGCCCCGAGGCTGCGCGGGAGCCCGAAAGGGCGTCCCCCGCCCGGCGCGCAGGAGGCGCGGGGGCCCTGCGGCGGTAGGAGCGCCCCCTTCCGTGCGGGCGTGGTGACAGCAGCCGGCGCCGCCCGGGGAGGCGGGACCCCGCAAAGACGCGACCCAGAGGGCGGACCCGCCCGCCCCAGCAAGAGGAACGGGGAACGCAGTCCACCTGCACCCTGGGGTGCTCGGGGGTCCCAGGCGGACCGCCACGCCCTTCACTCAAGATGGCGTCCGGACGAGCGTGATGCACCGCGTTCCCCAGCCCCCATTCCATTTTTTTTTTTTCAGTTGGAGTCTCACTCTGTTACCCAGGCTGGAGGGCAGTGGCACGCTGAAGGCCACTGCAGCCCCGACCTGCTGAGCTCCTGGGATCCTTCCGCCTCGGCCTTCCAAGGAGCTCGAATGGCAGGCACGCGCCACCACGCCCAGCTAATTTTTTGGTTTATTGTAGAGACGGGCGTCTCACCATGTTGCCCAGGCTGGTCTCGAACCCTGGACTCAGGCAATTCTGTGGCCTCCACCTCCCAAAGTGCTGGGATAACAGGCGCACCCCACTATGCCCAGCTAATTTTTTGGTTTATTGTAGAGACGAAGTCTCGCCAATTTGCCCAGACTGGTCTGGAACTCCCAGGTTCAGGCAGTCCTCTCGCCTCAGCCTCCCAAAGTGCTGGGATCACAGGCATGAGCCACCGCGCCCACCTTTGTGTGCACTTTTTGAGCATGAGAGGCACTGCTTTAATCTTCTTGCTCTCAAAACTGCTATTTGCACACTGGAAACAGCTGGGAATGTAAAAAAGATAAAAATAAAATACCGAAGTTGACTCCTAAGTCTTTCCTCCAGAAGTTCAGGTTTAATTTTTGTGGGGTGCAGCCGAGCATTTAAAGGGTCCCCAGATGATTCTAATGTGTAGGTAGGGTTGAGGACCTCGGAGCTAGTCCTGGGTCAACACTGACCATATTTGTGTGAGCCTAGGCAAATTGCTTAGCTTCTCTCCAGGCCAGATGTTTCATCTCTCCCTCTTTTTTTTTTTTAAGTCAGTCTCACTCTGTTGGCCAGGTTGGAGTGCAGTGGCACGCTAACAGCCACCACAGTCTCGACCTGCTGGGCTCAGGCGATCCTTCTGCCTCAGCCTTCCAAGTAGCTGGAACTACAGGCACACGCCACCGTGCCTGGCTAATTTTTTGGTTTATTGCAGAGACGAGGTCTCGCCAAGTTGCCCAGACTGGTCTCGAACCGCTGGGCTCAGCAGTCCTCTCACCTCCACCTCCCTAAGTGCTGAGATACCCAGCACCCCATTTCCTCCCTTTGGTCAGAGGTGCTTGAGATGAGCTTTGTGACCCTAGGCCTCCACCTCCCCAGACCGCCGGCTCTTGCATACTTTTCCTACTTTTCTTTCCAGCTGCTCCTGTCTTTTTTTGTTTGTTTTTTTTGTTTGTTTGAGTTGGAGTCTCACTCTGTCACCCAGACTGGAGTGCAGTGGCCGCTCCCGGCCACGGCAGCCTCCACCAGCTGGGCTCCAGTGATCTTTCCGCCTCAGCCTTCCAAGTAACTGAAACTATAGGCATGTGCTACCACGCCTGGCTAGTTTTTTTATTTATTGTAGAGATGAGGTCTCGCCAAGTTGCCCAGGGGGGGGTCTCGAACCTGCGGGTTTGGGCAGTCCACTCACCTCAGCCTCCCAAAGGTGCGGAATTACAAGCTGAGCCACCTTTTGGCCAGACAGAATGTGCCTCCAGCTGCGAGGTGAACTGTGCTCGCCATGCCATCCCCAGGGAGGGGTCACAGTTGTCTTTGCAACTCTTGCTGATGACCACCCAGTGTGATGAATTGTTGCCCCACAACCGTTTCCCCCAGGGCTTCCATGTAGGACTGTGGACCAGAATTCATCCATCAAAACACAATTCGTTGCCTATCATCTCTCCCTGCTGCCCCCAGTCATGAATTCTGTGAGTCAGAGAGGATTGTATAGTCAGAGAGCATTGTATTCCGTTATGTGTTTCTAGCACATACCACGAGAAACATCTGTGGATGGAATGAAATTGAAATAAACTGCTTGTAGAGAGTCTGCTCACAGATGGAAGACATATAGCAGGATCCTGGGATTCCATTCCACCACTGAAACCTTGCTAGATGATCAGAGAGGAGCTCCCTTCTTTTTCCTGCTTACTTCCCTCCCTTCCAAGCAGGCCTTCCTCTCGGAAAATGTACTTATTCCTGCTCCATCAGATCACTGCTCTATAGGTTGTGAGTTTGTACCCATTGATAGACTGATTTAACGTTTCAACTTTGTGTTGCCTCCTGTGTTTATCTCGTGCCTTACTGAGTTGTTTTATGGAATTCACAGGAAGCAATGGGTCGAGTCCTGTAGATGACGTTTGTATAACATTTTGCTCTTGTACAATTAAACACTTTTTTGTGAACGACAAATATCTTTTTCGAAAAGAGGTTATGGTTGAGCACAGTGGCTGTAATCCCAGCATTTTGGGAGGCTGAGGTGGGAGAATCACTTGAATCTAGAAGTTCAAGACCAGCCTGGGCAATATGGTGAGACCACATCTCTACAAAAATAATTGGCCAGGCATGGTGGCATGTGGCTGTAGTCCCAGCTACTCAGGAGGCTGAAGCAGAAGGATTGCCTGAGCCCAGGAAATTGAGGCTGCAGTGAGCCATGATCTGCCACTGCACCCCAGCCTGGGCAACACAGTGAGACCCCAATTCAAAAACAACAAAGAGGTTAGCTAGAAATAGACTGACATAGTAGCAAAATGACTGTGTGTCAGCCATCCAGTCAAGATGACTCTGGCTTCCCATTGCCCTGAACACATTCCAAGTAAAAAATGTAGAACGTAAAACCCAAAAAAGAAACACAAAAAGGTGAATGGGACCAAAGCCACTACTGAGCTTTGCTCCAAGTAACATGGAAGACCAGAGTCAGGCTCACTTAATGAACTCTAAGGCCTGAGGTCAGGATCCCTGGCACACAAAAGAGCAGGGAAGGGAAAACCAAACAAAATTGATGCTGGTCACTACCCAGGTTAGTCCTAGGGCTTTGAGCAGATTGTAGGGCTGGGGGGTAGGAAGAAACAGCAACAGTCTTAGGACAGAAACTGAGTCGTCTCTGTAGGGTGCAGAAGTCTCCAATACAAACCATGGTGGACAGGTACCCTTAAAATGTTCTTAACTGGGGCAATCCCGATAACAGGGAGGCGGAAGAGCCAGGTGCAAAGCAAAAAAGGAACAAACGTTCATTGAAAATGAGCTTGCAAACCAAAAATCCCAAAACAATGAAGTCATATGCTAACAAAGATATCCAATAAAATAATCTAAGCACAAATGCTCTCCAGATGAAAGGAGTCTAATGAAGCCTTTAAAATAAATATGTTTAAAATTATCTAGAATAAGGTTTCTCAATCTCAGCACTTTTGACATTTTGGGTTTTGTTGTGGAGGGCACATCCTGTGTACTGTAGAGCATTTAGCAGCATTGCTGGCTTCTATACACTACCTGCCAATAACATCCGCTATACTCCAGGCTGTGATAACCAAAAATGTCTTCAGACACTGCCAAATGTTCTAGGCAAAAATCACCCCTGGTCTAGATGAATGAAGGAATAACTGACATTAAAAAGAGTAAGAGTCTGATCAGAACATGATGGGTATGAAAGGGAATCAGTAAGAAAACTTGGAAATTAAAAATATAGTTATCAAAAAAAATTTTTTTAATGCATCAAATATAAACTATAGATTAGACACAGTTAAAAGAATTAGAAAATTTACCTGGACCCTAGTGTAGACAAATAAACTATATGAAAAAACAATTAAGAAACAAAGGTAATTGGCCAGGCACGGTTGCTCATGCCTGTAATCTTAGCACTTTGGAAGGATGAGGCAGGAGGATTGCTTGAGGCTGGGAGTTCAGGACCAGCCTGGGCAACATAGTAATGCCCTGTCTCTACCAAAGAAAGAGAGGGAGAGAGAAATTAGCTGGGCATGGTGATGGGTTCATGTAGTCTTAGCTATTAGGGAAGTTGAGGTGGAAGAATCACTTGAGCCCAGGAATTCAAGGCTGCAGTGAACCATGATCATGCCATTGCACTCCAGTCTAGACAACAGAGTGAGATTCTGTCTCTAAAAAAAAAATAAACAGCCGGGCTCGGTGGCTCAGCCTGTAATCCCACACCTTGGGAGGCTGAGGTGAGCGGATTGCCTGAGCCTGTGGGTTCGAGACCCGCCTGGGCAACTTGGCAAGACCTCATCTCTACAATAAAGCAAAAAAATTAGCCGGGTATGGTAGTGCGCACCTGTAGTTCCAGCTACTTGGAAGGCTGAAGCGGAAGGATCACTGGAGCCCAGCAGATCGAGGTTGCGGTGGCCGGGAGCAGCCACTGCACTCCAGTCTGGGTGACAGAGTGAAACTCCAACTCAAAAAATAAAAAATAAAAAAATTTTAAAAATTTTAAAAATTAAAAAAGTAAACAAATAGGTAACTGTTAAGTTAACAGGGTGTTGGTGGACCAGTGTCATGGGAATAAAGCAAAGAATTGCAAAGGTAAAGCAAAAAAGAGTTTATTCATATCCAGGATAGACTGAATGGGACCAATGGTAACAGCAGTGTGGTGTGAGGTGTGGGGAAAGGGTGTATTTAAGGCATTTACAAGGAAGCAGGACTAGAAAAGAATTACAGCAACTGTATCCTTGGGAGCTGATAACATAAGTCTTGTGTTTTGATGTTGTCAGGACAACACATCTTGTGACTCTGGCAGGTGGCGGGTTGGTGAACTGTCACAAAAAGCTGATCACAATAGATTAGGTCAGCTTGGCCCTTAATGACTGGAAGATAAGTACTTGGAATAGAAAAATAATCAGCTATAAATAGTTGCTTTGCAACTATCAATAGCTACCTCTGGGTAGCTGCCTTCTATTAATAATTAGAGGGTTGGCTATGTGTTTTATTTAAGGAAGCATGACAGAGAGAAATAATAGCAAAAATGGCCATTCCATAGCTGAAGTTCCTCCATGTTGGTGCATCACCCTTTCAATAAATAAAGGTGATAACTTGAGAGTCTCCAATAAGCCACTAGAGGGACAGCAGCCATGGTAGGCAGAATGACCTCCCAAAGATGCCTTTGTTTTAGCCCATGAAACCTGTGAATACATGACATTACATGGCAAGAGAGCCTTTGCAGATGTCCCTAAGATTAAAGGCCTTAAGATAAGGGAACCTGTCTTCTATTATGCAGAGGAATCCAATATATTCACATGGACCCTTGAACACAGAGACGTATTAGAAAGACTCGGTGAGAAGAATGTACAAAGCTGTCTTGCTGGTTTGAAATGTGAGAGGGATGCAGGTGTCCTAGAAGAGCAGACCCCAGTTAACAGCCAACCACTGTTAACAGAACCTCAGCTCCACAGCTATAGGAAGCCAAATTTGTTACACCAGAACCAGTGAGTGGATCCCACTCTAAATTCCCTTGTTTCTAACTAATAAGAGCTCAAGCTAGGTGTGGTGGCTCACACCTATAATCCCAGCACTTTGGGAGGCTGAGGTGGGAGGATCACTTGAGGCCAGGAATCCGTGACTAGCCTGGGCAGCACAGTAAGACCCCATCTCTACAAAAAATAAATAAATAAAAGTAAAAGCTGGGCACAGTGACTCATGCCTATAATCCCAGCACTTTGGGAGGCTGAGGCAAGAGGATTACCTAAGCCCACGGGTTCAAGACCAGCCTGGGCAACTGGGCAAGACCTTGTCTCTACCTAAATCAAAAAATTAGCCAGGCATGGTGGCGTATGCCTGTAGTCCCAGGTACTTGGAAGGCTGGGGTGGAAGGATCCTCTGAGCCCAGTAGGTTGAGGCTGCAGTGACCATGGGTGTGCTGCTGCACTTCAGCTTGGGTAACAGTGAGAATCTGACCCCCAAAATGAATGAATTAATTAATTAACAAAGGTACTTACATAGTGAACATTTGTATGCCTGACCCTGAATTGTACCCCACATCTTCAAAATTTTTTAAAAAATTAAGAAAAGTAATTAATTAATTGAAATAAAAATTTAAAAGATCCCAGGCTGGCTGACACCTTGATTTAGGTAGCAGAGCAAAGCTCACCAGGACTTCTGACTGAAGTAGGGTCCGAGCGATTAAATGACAGCCCACCAACTCAAATTAGCAAAGGAGAGGTTTATTAGTCAAGGCTCTTGCTGGCCAGCAGCCGCTGGCAGGGAACTAGTTCTGAGCAAGGGCCCGAGCTGCAACACAGGGCTGTCTTATGTAGTTAGATTTACATCCTGGCAGGGTAAAGATAGGACTTGGGACTTCCCAGGGTTCTTATTGCAACATTCTGGAGGAGTGGGCAAGCAAGCAAGTTTACAGAAGCAGATGTAGCTGGTTATGCAGGTGCGGCAGATAAGGGTATAATCAATTGTGTAATGTCTGCAGAGAAAGTTTCCAGGAAAGGAGTAATGCCTGCCTCATAAGGTTAGAGCTATTCCTGCTTTTTCCCCTTACACTTCTTTCTTTGTTCTCTTTGTTCCTTCTTACACTGACCTCCAGAACTATGAGATGATAATTGTGTGGTATTTTAAGCTGCTTGTTACATTAGCAATGGAAAAACAAATATGGCAGAGAAGCAATGCTTAAAGAGGTAACAGCTTCTCTTCCAGAAGAAAGGAAGACGGCAGCAGAGTGGTCAAACTAAGCAAGTTCCAGGGTGAGTGAGTGAGTGAGTGAGTGGAAAATTTTGCAAACGTGTCTGTGAGTGGGCGTGTGAGTGGCTGACTGAGTGGGGACTTGGAAGCAAGTGGCCAGGGTTCTCCTGGTGAAGTGGCTGGTGCCACAGCTACCCTGCTTGGTCCCTAGCGCTTCCTGGACGCAGAAGCTGAGCACCATTTTTTTTAAATCAACAAAGCCCTTCCCAGGAATAAGCTGCTGGGAGAAACTGCTGGCTCCAGGCTCTGCCTCACCACTGCAGCACCTGGCCAGTCACTGGTAGCAAGGGCTGCAGAGGGAGAACAGTGAGGGAGCCCAGAGACAGAGCCCCACTGGAGAAGATGGAAGAGGCACCCTGCCACCGTCTTGAAAACGGGGCCGGAGAGTGCTCTGGCTTGCTCACCACAGAGCAGCAGACCCAACCCGATATCTGTGACCTGTGGATTAACGACTCAGGGGTTGATCGTGGCCCAGAGGGAATATCTTGAAAGCACAAACTCCAGAGGGACAGGATGATTGCTGAGTCTCAGGTGCCCCACCCCCTACCCTGATTCAGAAGCAGGACAAACAGTGTGGCCAGAAAGGGATGAGGAAGACCTCTAAAGAGATCAGCGGTGAGTCCAGGGCTGACCCAACCCCCTCATTCCCAGCAATCCTCTGAACATCAGACCCACATAGCTGGGGCATGACTAAGAGGGATGAACCCAGGTGGACCCTGGATGGCAGCTGGGATTGTAGGACTCTACTCCAGGATAAGCCTGGCTGGGACACCCCCTCCCGACCATCAATACCTGGAGAAGAGACAATCCTGCACCTCCCCACTGGAGGAGATCCCCTAAAAATGCAAGAGTGGGAAGGGAGGACTGACACCCCACCCACCCTCTCCTCTTTCCCTGGGTCAGACACTGGGGAGATTATGAATGAGGACAAGCTCTGTAGGAGACAGCAGAGGGGCTTACCTATGAGCAGCTGAAAGGAAAAATTACGAACCTGCCACAAGAGGTCAGAATTTTTTAATTTATATTTTTTCTTTGTGCATGAATGTATATGTGAGGGTCCAATCTGCATCCCTCCCACCCTTTTATTCTTTTTTTTTCTTCTTTCATTATTTGTTTTCTTTTTATGTGTGTACATGAATGAGTGTTCATCTTTCAATTTTGGGGTTTTTTTTTTTTTTTTTTGCTTTTTTGTTCATCTCTTTTTTTAGTTTAATGTGTGTGTGAATATATGTGTGAGGGTTCGATTTGAACTCCTTTTTCTCTTTCCTTCTTTTTCTCTTTTTCTTCTCCTTTTGTTTTGTGTTGGGTGTATGTGTGCGTGTTAGCTTTTCCTGTTTGTTTTGTTTTGTTTGTTGTTTTTTGTTTAGTTTTGCTTTGTTGTTTTCCCAGTTTGTTTTGGAGTATGTCTGTGTGTGTGTGTGTGTGTGTGTTGTGTGTGTGTGTGTGTGTGTGTGTATGTGTTAATTGTTCTTTGTTTTGGTTTCTGCTTTTATTCTGTGTTTTTTAAATTTTTGCACATTTATGTCCATCTTATTTAATTCTACTTTTCTCTGTTCTCTTCATTGCTGTTACTGTATCTTGGACTCAGGGTGGAACAGGCACATACTCATTGCATCATCATATAGAGTGGTGGTGGGGAGTGACTCTCAGGGAACCCATACCACAATCAGTGAACGTTGTGATTTGCAAGTAGTTTCTGAATCCTAGTTTCCCATCTCCATCTTATTCAGCTTTTAAAACTATAAGAGACAGCAAAGCTTCCCATCGACAGCCCTGTTTCAAAATAGAACAAATTCAGAGCCCTATTCAGTGAAGAATAAATGGCTGAGCAAACATCAGAATTGAAAGCCTTTCCCATTGCCAATGAATAATGGAACTAAAGAGAAAAAAGTGATCTGTCACAAATAGGGAGAAGTCAATGGAAGAACACAGGTAATCCCCAGTGTAACAAAGAGAAAACGCCTGAAAAATCAAACCTCAGAGCCCATACATTGGATTGACCCCAGAATACAGCAGGGATTCGGGAATGGATGGAAAGAGTGAATAAGACTCAAGAAAGACAAGATGCAACACTGAAAGAACTTATAACAGAGATTTTGGCCATAAAAATTTCACCCAGGAAATAAATAACAAGATGACAACCACGAAAAGCAGAATTAATAAAGCAGAAGAAAGAATCTCAGAATTTGAAGACCAAAACATGGAATTAACTTGATGTGTAAAAAACATAGAAATAATTTGAGCTCAGTGGCTCAGCCTGTAATCCCGTGCTTTGGGAGGCTGAGGTGAGTGGTTTGCCTGAGCCCACAGGTTCGAGACCCACCTGGGCAACTTGGCAAGACCTCATCTCTACAATAAATAAATAAATAATTAGCCGGGCGTGGTAGCACATACCTGTAGTTCCAGCTACTTGGAAGGTTGAGGCAGAAGGATCATCGGAACCCAGCAGGTTGAGGCTGCAGTGACTGGGAGTGGCCACTGCACTCCAGTCTGGGCTACAGAGTGAGACTCCAACTCAAAAAAAAAAAAAAAAAACATAGAAAGAAAACTCAGAAAGAAGGAACAAAGTCTCCAAGAGGTATGTGATTATATCAAGAGGCTAAACCTATGCTTGATTGGTATCCCAGAAGAAGAAAGGGAAATGGAGAATACCAAGAGGTTATATGAGAAAACTTTCCCCATCTCACGAGAGATGTGACCATCCAAACACAAGAGGTACAGAGAACCCCTGCGAGATATCAAATGAGAAGCTCAAACCCTAGGCATAGTAATTTGTCTACACAAAGTAGGTACAAAAGAAAAAATCCTAAAGGCAGACTAACTACGGGGGAAAACAGAATAACAGCAGAATAGCAGCAGAAACACTACAACCTAGAAGGGACTGGAGTTCAATCTTCAAAATTCTCAAAGATAAACAACTTCAACCAAGAGTTTCCTACCCAGCCAAGCTCAGCTTTATCAGTGATGGAGAATTAAAATACTCCCAGACATCCAATCCATAAGAGATTATGCAGCTTCCAGACCAGCTGTATAGGAGATGCTTAAAAATTAAGCAGAGAAGAAAGAAAGAAAAAAAAAGAATGACCACAAACTTCCCAAGAGAACAGCAGAACACAGAATCAAAAGAAAATACATCACAACTGCAAACTTGAAAGCACAAACATATATCAACCCAAAAGCTAAAAGAAAGCATAGAAAAAACTATAAGAAACTGATGATGGGAATAACAATCACATTTCAATAATCAGCCTGAATGTAAATGGATTAAATACACCACTGAAAAGACACAGGATGGCAAACTGGATAAGAAACCATGACCCAATAATTTGCTGCATCTAGGAAACTCATCTCATCACAAGGGATGCATACAGACTAAAAGTTAGAGGATGGAAAATGAATTTCCAGGTGAATGGATTACAAAAGAAGGCAGGAGTCAGCTAAAAAGATACAGAAGGACACTATATAATGATAAAAGGTTCAGTCCAGCCAGGCTTAATGGCTCATGCCTGTAATCCCAGCACTTTGGGAGGCCAAGACAAGAAGATTGCCTGAGTCCACAGGTTTGAGACCAACCTGGGCAATTTGGTGAGACCTCATCTCTACAATAAATAAAAAAAAATTAGCCAGGCATGGTGGTATGTGCCTGTAGTTCCAGGTCATTGGAAGTCTGAGGGAGAAGGAGCACCTGAGCCCAGCAGGTTGAGGCTGCAGTGGCCGTGAACATGCCACTGCACTCCAGCCTTGGCAATAGATACCTACAGAATACTCCACCCAAAAACCACAGAATAAACATGAGTAGAATATACATTTCAACTCATCACCACATGGAACATACTCCAAGATCAATCACATCCTTGGCCCTAAATGAAGCATAAACAAATTTCGTAAGTTTGAAATACTGCCATGGACCTTCTCAGTCAGACAGCAGTGGAATAAAAATAAATATCAACACCAACAAAATTCCCCCAAAACCTGCAAAGACATGGACACTAAAAGCATGATGCTGAATGACTACTAGGTCAACACAGAAATCAAAATAGAAATTAAAAGATTTCTGGAAACAAATGAAAATAAAGAAGCATCTTCCCCAAACCTCTGGGATACCATGAAATTAGTTCTAAGAGGGGAATTTATATCTCTCTAAACACACATCAAGAAAATGGAGGCCGTTGCCTTACTAGATTCTGGTGTGGCCATGTGCTCTTGGAGCTATGGCCATCACCATGTTTCCTGGTTTTGGCCCCCTTTCCTGCCTTGGAGAGGTGAATCTCCTCTCTCTCTCTCTCTCTCTCTCCTCTCTCTCTCTCCCCCCCTCTCTCTAATATACCTTCTAAATAAACTATATTTTCTAATCTAAAAAAAAAATGGAAACATCACAAGTTAACAGCCTAACAAATAACCTAAGGGAGCTGAAAAGACAAGACCACCAAAACCATACCTTTAGCAGAAGAATTCAGATCACCAAAGTAACCCAAATACAGGATATAGAAGACAAAAACATCATAGAAAACCGATCAACAAAACAAAAACCTGGTTCTTTGAAAGAATAAACAAGATTGATGGATCCCTAGCTAGACTGACCATGAAAAAGAGAGAAAAAGCCCAAATAAACACAATTGGAAATGCAAAAGATCAACTCACAACTGACCCCAAAGAAATATAAAAGATTATCAGAGACTACTATGCATACCTATATGGAAACAAACTTGATAACCTACATGAAAGGGAGGACTTTCTGGTTTTACACAACCACCCAAGGTTGAAACAAGAAAACACTGAGACACTAAATAGACCAATAACAACACAGAAAATTGACTCCATCATTAGAAAACTGCCTACAAACAAAACGAAACAAAACTCTGGACCAGATGGCTTTCCAGTGGAATTCTACAAAATGTCAAAGGAGGAACTGATACCAATCCTACTGAAAGTATTCCAGGCAACTGAGAAAGACAAACTTTTCCCCAAATTGCTTTACAAAGCTAACATAACACTATAACCAAACTGGGTAAAGATCCAACAAAGAAAGAACTACAGGCCAATATCCCTTATGATTATAGATGCAAAAATTCTCACCAAGATTCAAGCCAACTGGATACAACAACATATCTCAAAAATCATCCACCATGACCCAGTAGGTGTCATCCCCAGGATGCAGGGCTGGTTCAACATCTGACAAATCATAAATGTAATTAAATACATCAACAGATGTAAAAACAAGAACTGCATTACATCATTAGATGCAGAAAAAGCTTTTGATAAAATACAGCATCCCTTCTCGAGAAAAACCCTTGAACACCTAGGCATAGAAGGAATACCTCAAAATAGTAAGCATACCTCAAAATAGTAAGTGTCACCTATGATAAACCCACAGCTGGCCTATTGCTAATTGGACAGAAACTGCAAACATTTCCTCTGAAAACCAGAGCAAGACAAGGCTGCCCACTCTCACACTTCTTGTTCAATATTGTGTTGGAAGTCCTAGCAAGAGCAATTAGACAAGAGAAAGAAATCAGGGGTATCCAAATAGGAAGTTAAGTTATCCCTCTTTGCTGACAATATGATTCTATACTTTGAAAATCCAAGATAATCTGCCAGAAACCTCCTTGCATTGATAACAGACTTTACAAAGTCTCAGGATACAAAATAAATGTACAAAAGAGTCACATTCTCATACTCTAACAACAGGCAGAGAACCAGATTAAAAGCACAGTCCCACTCACAATGGCCATAAAAAAAATGAAATACCTCAGCATCTTCCTAACAAGAGAAGTGAAAGAGCTTTACAATGAGAACTACAAAACACTACTCAAAGAAATCCAAGAAGACACAAACAAATGGAAAAATATTCCATGCTAATGGATAGGAAGAATCAACATTGTTAAGATGTCCATCCTACCAAAGACAATCTACAGATTCAACGCAATACCCATTAAATTACCAACATCATTCTTCTCAGACCTGAAAGTGACAATACAGAAATTCATCTGGAAATGTAAACAACCATGAATAGCCAAAACAATCCTCAGCAAAAGAAGTGAAGGGAGAGGTATCACACTTCCAGACTTTAAACTTTACTATAAGGATATAATAATCAGAATAGCTGTGTATCGGTATAAGAATAGGCATATGGAATAATGGAACAGGATAGAGATTTCTGGAAGCAAAATCTCAGTTTCTCAACCAACTCATCTTCAACAAAGCCTCCACCAACAACCACTGGGGAGAGGAGAAGCTGTTCAGTAAATGGTGCTGGGAAAACTGGCTGACCACATGCAGAAGATTGAAACAGGACCCCTACCTAACACCATACACAAAAATCAACTATAAATGGATCACAGACCTAAACATAAAACCTCAAACTATAAGAACCCTAGAAAATGCAGGAGACACCCTTATGGAAATTGAAACTTACAACCAATTCCTGATCAAAATCCCAAATGCCCATGCCATAAGAGGTAAGATAGACAAGTGGGACCTCATTAAACTGAATAACTTCTGCAAAGCAAAAGAAACAATCAAGAGAGAGAGTGGGAAGACAGCCCACAGAATGGGAAAAAACATTTGCCAACTGTATATCTGACAAAGATTCAGGATCTACAAAGAACTCAAATGCGCTGATAGAAAAAAAAATACCAAACAGCTCCATTCAAAAGTTGGCAAAAGACATGAATAGACACTTCTCAAAAGAAGATATACGGGCAGCCAGCAGACACATGAAAAAGTGCTCAGCCTCACTTATCATCAGAGAAACGCAAATCAAAGCCACATTGAGATACCACCTAACCCCAGTAAGAATGGCCATTATTAATAAAACAAACAACAGCAGATACTGGTGAGGATGTGGAGAAAAAGGAACTCTTCTGCACTGCTGGTGGAAATGCAAACTAGTGCAACCTCTTTGAAAAACTGTGTGGCGATTTCTGAAAGAACTAGACATTGACCTTCCATATGACCCATCAGTCTCCCTACTGGGAATATACCCGGAGGAACTCGAATCATTCTATAAAAAAGATACTTGCACACACATGTTTGTTGCAGCATTATTCACAATAGCAAAAACATGGAACCAATTGTGCTGCCCATAGAAACTGGACTGGATAAACAAAAATGTGGTACATATACACGATGGAATATTATGCAGCCATAAAGAAGGACAGACATATGGACTTCGCAGCAACTTGAATGGATTTAGAGTCTATCATACTCAATGATCTATTACAGAAACAACGAACAGAGTACCACATGTTCTCACTCATAAGCGGACCCTGAACGTTTACCATAATACTATAAGAAAGAGATTGACAGTAGCAGGATACTGCCAGGGTGGGAGTTAGGGGCACACAACATCAATAAGGGTACCTGATCTCAAACCAGGCAAAGTGGGGACCAGAGGGAGGTCCAAACTTTACCTGTATGAGGAGGACCACTTGCATACCTAATCCTGAATTGAGATACTCCTTCTTTTTCCTCTTTCTCTTTCCTTCTTCTTCCCTCCCTCCTCTCTTGGTTTTTTTATTTCACTTAAGTCAAGAATGTTTGGATTGGAAGGGGATGGGGAAGTGTTCCAGGTAAAAGGGAACAAATTTAATGATGTGTACAAGCATTATCCTGCCATGGATGTACAGTGAATTAGAATGACGTGGCAAAATATGAAATAGAGTCTTGCTGGAAATGAGATTATAAGGCCAGCCTATAAGACAAATAGCACATAGGTCTCGACCTGCTGGGCTCAGATGATACTTCCAACCTCAGCCTTCCAAATAGCTAGAACTACAGGTGCACGCCACCACGCCGGGCTAATTTTTTGATTTGCTATAGAGACGAGGTCTCGCCAAGTTGCCCAGGCTGGTTTCGAACCCATGGGCTCAGGCAGTCCTCTTGCCTCGGCCTTGCAAAGTGCTGGGATTATAGGCACGAGCCACCGCACCCAGCTCAAATACATATTTTTATACACAGAGTCACATCCCAAGTGACTTGATCTTACTTTTCAAGAGGCACAAAGAAAAGTGCAACTGGCTGAGTGAATAGTAGAATCACATCTTCTGTCTCCATTTCACCATGAGGCATAAAGTTAAAAAGTGGGCAAAACTGCCCGAATCAGTCAAATGGTTTTTCCCTTCTTATTTCTGTGTTTCTTGGCTAAGAGCATTTTGCTGAATTTGAGTAAGTAAATGCTTACATGGTGGAACTCTATTATGTGTTGTAATGGATTGAATTATGTCTGCCCCAAGATTAGCAAATTGAAGTTCTAACTTCAAATACCCCAGAATGTCACCTCATTTGGCAATAATTAGTTAAGATGCAGTCATACTGGAGTAGGGTGAGCCCCTAACCCAATATGACTGCTGTCCTTATAAAAAAAAACACCCAGGAAAAGACAGAGACCTGTTCAGAGGGAAGATGATGCCAAGACAGGGAAGAATGACATCTGGCAAGAATGCCAAAGCTTGCCAGCAACCCACCAGATGCTAGGAGAGAGGCATGGAACAGATGATTCCTCACAGCCCCCAGAAGAAACCTACCCTGCTCACACCTGGGTCTCAGGTTTCTGGTCTCCAGAATTGTGAGGCCAAACACTTCTGTTGGCTAGGCTGCCAGATCTGTGGTACTTTCCTGTGACAGCCTGACAATATATATGAGGGAATTAACTTTTGGAGGGCGGGCCCCTTCTGCTAGGTAAGTGTTCTAGGAACCCATCAGCATCAGTGTTCCAGCTACAGTTGTCGAGAGGCTGCATTCAGCTTCAGTGAATTTTTTTTTCTTGGGGTTCGTTCAACACATTTGCCCATTTCATGATGGATGATTTACTAATGCACTGAGTGTCCAGTGCTCCACCCTCCCTATTCACCTGATCTGCCCCAAGCAACTTGTTTTTGTTTTCCCAGATGGAAAAAGTCCTCAAAAATAAATGTGGAAGAGGTGAAACAAAAAACAGCTGAAGCACTGAAAGGCATCAAAATGGATGAGTTCAAAAGCTGTTTTAGCAGTGGAAAAAGTGTTTCTATAGGTGTATTGAATCAGACAGAGAGTACTTGGAAGGTGACTGAAGTTTAAACACAATTTTTTAATAAATAAAATCTGGGTTTTTGCTCCCCGTACATGTTTAAGTGCCACTTAAGGGCACAGAATAAATGTCTTGGGAATTCTGAAAAGGAAAAAGATAACCTCTAAGGACTAGAGCGACTTCTGTTTCATGGGTTAGATAAGATTTGGAGTTGGACCTTGAAGCAACTAGAACTTGGATGGAAGAAGAAGAGGAGGAGGCAGTGGTAGATAGATTTAGGGAGGGGAGAGAAGGAGAAGAGCAGATAACATTATGGGAAAGATTGATGGGAAAGGGTGTTTTTTCAGTAATAAATGCAGCAGTCTGATGGGGACAGGGACAAGCAGAATGGCATAAAGATAAGACTGAAAATTAAAAGTGTCCAGGTAACAGTAGCTCACACCTGTAATCCCAGCATCTTGGGAGGTGGAGGCAAGAGGATTGTTTGAACCCAGGAAGACCAGCCAGGGCAATAAAAATTAGCCAGGTTTGATGGCACAAGCCTATAGTCCCAGCTACTCGGGAGGCTGAGGCGTAAGGATCACCTGAGCCTAGGAGGTTGAGACTTCAGTGAGCCGTGATCCTGCCACTGCACTCCTGCCTGGGTGACAGCATGAGACTCCAACTAAAAAAAAAAAAAAAAAAATTAAGTCAGGTTACTAAAGGACTCACCAAATATTAAGTTTCAGAACTTGAATTTTTCCCAGTGTGCAATGAAGAAGTCAACATTTTTAGACTGGAAAAATTACATGATGAAATTAGTTTGGTGAAAATTGATCTGAGTGGTAGAAGGATGAAATGGTGGATGATGCCCAAAACAGTGTCATCTAGTACAAGCGTCAGAAGGTTATTTTAATGATGCAATAAACATCTGAAGGAAATGTGAGAGATATTACAAAGGAAGACTGGGCAGGGCTTAGTGAGAGACCAGCCTTTAAGAGGGAAGTGGAAGGAATCCATATCAACATCTAGGTTTTGAGCTAAAGAGACAGAAGACCCTGAGGTGGTATAATCAGGAAACCATCTTGGTGTAGGGGAGACTGAAAAGGGAAGGGGGAGGTAAGTTTTGTTTTTGATATGTGGGACTCAAGGTGATATTACAGCAATGTCTGGGAAATAGCCAGGTCTACGGACAATGCATAGGAGAGATTTAACAGATAAATCAAGGCTCCTTTTTTTAGGTTTCTTCTCTGTACTCCTGTTTTATTTTGTTTTGTTTTTGAGTCAGGGTCTCACTCTGTTGCCCAGGCTAGAGTACAGTGGCACAATCATGGCTCACAGAAGCCTCAAACACCTAGGCTCAAGCCATCCTTTTGCCTCAGCCCCGCAAGTAGCTGGAACTACAGGCACATGCCACCAAGCCCAACTCATTTTTAAAATTTTTTTTGTAGAGATGAGGTCTTGCTATGTTGCCCAGGCTGGTCTCGAACTCTGTGACTCAAGCAATCTCTCTTTTTGTCCTCTCAAGGTGTTGGGTTTCTTTCCTGTATTTTCAAAACATAGTCTGTGTATTTGGATGTTAACTCCCCTGTAGTCACTAATTATCCTATTTCCTCCATTAGACTATGAGCTCCTTTAAGGAAGACTAGTATGTTCTTCTTTGCATCTGGAAGCTAAGCAGAGTGTCTGGCACTCTTAGAAGATTGGGAAGTGTGAACGGAATTGAACTGAATAAACCAGACCTTCTGACACCAAGTCCAGTATTTTCTCAAATATAGCAGTCACCTCCCTTCAGTGACTGGCCCAGAGTTGGGGCTAAAATGTCGACATTTCTGCCAGCTGATTCAGATCTTTTTATTGAAGCAGCAGGGACTCAGCATCCCTATTGTTGTATGTGTGTGGCTTGGCTGGCAGCCTAATTATTACTGGCAGATGAGGACAATAGTGGCAATGGTTCCAGTCTGTCAGAACACCTTGTAGTGAAGCCTCTGTACTGACTTGGCTATGAAAGACCCTCAAGCTGTGCAAATGATCAGATGTTACGAGAAGCCATTCTTTAGCCGCAGGGACACTGGAAAATTATTCTCAAGAACAAGTCACTTCTAAAAGCATATTGTGGGCTGGGCTCAGTGACTCAGCCTGTAATCCCAGCATTTTGGGAGGTCAAGGCGAGTGGATTGCCTGAGCCTGCGAGTTCGAGACCAGCCCAGGCAACTTGGTGAGACCTCCTCTCTACAATAAATCAAAGATTAGCTGGGCATGGTAGTGCACGCCTGTAGCTCCAGTTAGTTGGAAGGCTGAGGCGGAAGGATCACCAGAGTCCAGCAGGTCGACGATGGGGTGGCCGTGAGTGTGCCACTGCACTCCAGCCTAGGTGATGGAGACTCCAACTCAAAAAAATAAAAAATAAATAAAATAAAAGCATAATGAGGAAGCAGTTTGATGTAGTCGTTCACCGTGTGTGTCTATAGCAACATCAGACATATTCATTTCATAATGCCAGTGCAAGGAATTGTAACTTTTCATCACCCTTTGTTGTAAGAATAGAGATGGAGACTATGGACACTACATGAATGGAAAATTTGATAAACTCTACCATATTAAAAACAACAGTCTAGACGTGGTGATTCATGCCTGTAATACCAGCAGTTTGGGAGGCCAAGATGGGAGAATGGCTTGAGGTCAGAAGTTTGAGATCAGCACGGGCAATATAGCAAGACCTCATCTCCACAAAAAAAATACAAAAATCAAGCAGACATGGTAGCATGTAGTTCCAGCTACTCGGGAGACTGAGGCAGGAGGCTTGCTTGAGGCCAGGAGATCAAGGTTGCAATGAGCTGTGATCACACCACTGCACTCCAGCCAGGCAACAAAGCAAGATTCTGTCTTTAAGAAAAACAAAAAAGCAAAAACCCAAACCTGCTACATGTCAAAAGGTATGTAGTCCAAAGACAAAGAATAAGCCAGGAAAATATTTACAGCTAATATAAAAGAAAAACACTATTATATAAAGAGGTCTTATAAAACGACTAACAAATAATAGAATATATTAGGAAAGTGATTTTAAAATAAGCAAAGGTATAAAAATATAATTCGCCAAATGACTCCTTGCCATGTGAAGAGACTCAAACTCACTGAAAATATGATGCATGTAAGTGAAAACTAACTGTGATGTGAAGGATGAGTAGATAGCCAAGTGAAAAAAAAATAGAGACATAGACTAAGATATGAATAAACTAACAACAGCCATCATGTATTGAGTGCCTGCTAGGTTCTGTCCTGAGAGCTGCTTTACAAAGTGCAGGTGTTGCAGGTGTTACCATTTCATTTAATCACTGTAATAACCCCAAAAGTAGGAGGTATAAGTATCCCAATTGGCAATAGACCAGATATCAAAAAGCAAGTGATAGAGTCTTGACGTGAAGTCTGGAAGTTAAAACAACTCTGAGAATTAAGCAGGCTGTCAAGGAAGGGAACTTTGTAGAACCATAGCCAAAAAAAGAATATATTCAGACGAAGATCAGTTAAACTTTGTGGAGACACAGAGGGGTAGGATCCTGAAAGGTCCATCAGACCAACCTCCCGCTAGGAGCAATCTCTCCAACAGATGGCCGTCCCAGCTGCCACTTAAACTCTTCCAATGACAAGAGAACTCTCTGCTTTTCAAAACACTCACTGCGATGCTGAACATCTTTGTTGGAAAAATTCCTCTCTCTAAGAAGCTAAAATCTGTCTCTCCATAAGTGTGAGCCATTTGTTCCAAGCAGTCAAAAGTATTTTTTTCTCTCATGCATATGATAACTCTCTGGAATAAATTCCTTAGATGCTTCAACCTTTGCTCACATGATGAAACTGACTATATGAAATTAATATACAGTGGCTCAGCCTATAATTCCAGCACTTTGGGAGGCTGAGGTGAGTGAATTGCCTGAGCCCGCAGGTTCGAGACCAGCCCGGGCAACCCGGCAAGACCTCATCTCTACAATAAATCAGAAATTAGCCGGGCGTGGTAGCGCGGGCCTGTAGTTCTGGCTACTTGGAAGGCTGAGGCGGAAGGATCACTGGAGACTAGCAAGTCGGCTGGGGTGGCCATGAGTGTGCCACTGCACTCCAGCCTGGGTGATGGAGTGAGACTCCAACTCAAAAAATAAAAATTAATATGGGGCCACGGGATAAAAACTGTGGAAGAAACAGAGAAATGAGCAGTTATGATTAGAGTTGAACCAATGTGTCGTTTCTAAGTTTGCTTTCAAAACAATAAAGATCAATTGATTATCTGCATTGAGCCAGGGAGGGAGGAAGCTGCCCGTGAGGCTAATAAACATATTTTCCCTTAAACAGTGAGCCCAAGACTGCAGAGGTCTCCTTGATGATATCCAGGAGTTTGATCAGCTGAAGGGTATGAGCGGTTCTGATCTCCAGGGACCCCACCTCCCACACACCTTTCTCCTATGCTATCTCTGTGATGACTTACTGACCCAGGAGTCAGTAGCCCAAAGTCACAGGACTTGCTCTGCAGACACTGTCTCTGTTACAAAACCTAAGAACTGTGTTTAAGATGTTTTTCAGATGTTGTGCTCTGATGGACCCGAGCTCTCCCCTGGACCCTGGACACATACCAAGAAGCTGGCTCCACTGGTCCTGGGATGCCCCCTCCCAGAAACTGGTTCTACGACATCAAGACAGTTTCAACACCCCCCCATGACATCATCTTCAACCAATCATCAGTCCCTAGCCCTCTGACCACCAAATTCCTTTAAAAACCCTAGCCTCTGAGGTGGACGGATCCCTGGAGCCCAGCAGGTCGAGGCAGTGGTGACCATGAGCATGCCACTGCACTCCAGGCTTGGTGACAGAGTGAGACTCTGACTCAAAAACAAAAACGAAACAAACAACAACAACAAAAAAAACCCCTAGCCTCTGAATTCTTGGGGAGGCAGATTTGAGAAATATCTCCCATCTTCCTTGCTCAGTTGCTTTGCTCTAGACTCTCTACTGTAACAGCTGCCATCAGTCACAGGTTTTCTGGGCAGTCAGGCTGTAACAACGACATGGTCTCCAAGCCCACCGCTTCTCTGGCTACCTCCTCTGGAGGGGAGACACTCTAGTTTCTCAGTTTTTATCAAAATGTATACGGGGAAATGATTGCATCCGGTTAGTGCTGAATATTGGACTAACGTTTATTTCCCTTGATATATTTACGTAGCACAGCCAATGTTAAATCATCAACGCCGTCTAGGATCACATTAACCTTTTTACCAACAGAGTCATATTGTCCAGTGAAGAACCATGCACAGTCCTTTTTCTACGGCTAATGAGTTTTTAATAACTACATTTATTTATATTATCATGAATGCAAATAAGAAGTTTCTTGAACACACTTCAAAGCTATTATAATTCACATCAGTAACCATATGGTTCTGAAAGGGTGATGTCACACAGAGTAACTTAGCTAAAGAACAGCCATTTTGACATTATGCTTAAGCTTTGTCATATTTTGCTAGCTGTCCCATTCCCTAATTCCTAATTATTAGCCAACGACAGAACCGGCTTTCTGGAGGAAGCTATTCATCATTGTTTAGCGTCTCCCAAGTTTGTCTATTCTAGGTCTTTGCTCACCAGCCATACAAGACCAAGCTGACTTAACTGTAATCAAACTTTCGTGACTGCCCACCAGCCCACCAGCCCACCAGAGGCTGAAGGCCCTGAGGTCACAGGACTGGTTGACCTGACAACGCCAAAGACACAAGAACTGTGTTATCAATACTTAGGAATGCAGCTGCTGGAGAGTTTTCCTTACCCTGTCTCCTTTATTAAAACTTAAAAAGCCTTCCTCAACCTCTCTTGCAGCACTACCTCTTAGTGTAGACTCCATTCATCCTGGGGCGGAAATAAACTCTTTTGCTTTACCTTTGCAAATCTTTACTTTATTCCCAAGGCACCGGCCCATACACCGCCTCAGTTTACCCTAACAAGTTCCTTGGCCCCAACTTCCCGGATGATATGACGAGAGTCAGATATCGCCCTATATATACCAAATTCTGCACTGCAGGAGAGAAAGCCTCCTCCCCCCAATTATGAATCTGAGGGCTTATGCATGAGAGGGACAGTTTTCTCCTTTCCCCTTCTGAGAAAGGGAGAGAAACCCTGGTGTACACAGATTTTCCTTGGGTTGAGAGGCCTTTTGGAATGTAAATAAGTGTCTCCAGGGGGAAGATGAGAGAAGGTTCTCCTAGTTTACAACTCTCAGAATGTTTTTTGGCTCCAGGATTTACCCCAGGACCCTCTTGAAATGAAAGCACATACCTCCGGGGAGGTAAATTTCTCTAGAGTTCTTTCATTATCTATTCAGGCATAGTGATAATTTAACTTTCAAGGCTTGCTCTTTAACCCAGGATCCAGTAAAACTTGCTCAGAAAGTCCTAACTGTGCAGAAACAGGAAGATACCCACTTGCTGAGTTCATCTTGATACAAGTCTTTTTTCTAGATCCAAACTGCACCGGTCGCTTTCTCTCTCTCTCTCTCTCTCCCTCTCTCTCTCTCTCTCTCTCTCTCTCTCTCTGTCTCTCTCTTTTCTCTCTCTCTCTGTCTCTCTTTTTCTCCATATATTCCTCTCTCCCTCACTCTCTCTCCCTCTCAGGGAAGGGAGGAGGATTTCCAAAGAATCCACAACAAAAAAAGTCAGAGAAGGCCGGGTGTGGTGGTGCATGCCTGTCATCCCAGCACTTTGGGAGACGGAACTGAGAAGATTGCCCGAATCCAGGGTTCGAGACCAGCCTGGGGAACTTGGCAAGACCTCATCTCTGCAATAAATTTTTTTAAAAAAATAGCTGGGCGTGGTGGCCCGCACCTGTGGTTCCAGCTACTTGGAAGGCTGAGGCAGAAGGATTGCCTGATCTGAGCAAGTTGAAGTTGCAGTGGCCATCAGCATGCCACAGCACTCCAATTCAAAAAAAAAAAAAAAAAAAAAAAAAAGGCCAGAGAAACACCTTGGCAGGGCCAGAGAGCAGATGCTGATGCATGGCAATACAGATCAAGAAATAACTTTCCTGCTTTCCTCCCTCCCTCTTTCCCCCCTTTATCAATTTGGGGAGAGGAACGATAAGAAATGGGAATGAGGAGAGGAGAGCAAGTCATCACTCCTCTTTTCTTTTCTCAGCAGGCCGGAGCTGGAAAAGGGTGAAACATTGATCACTAAACTGTGTCTAAAGCTTTGATTATGAAAGGGAACTAGATATTTTAATTACTGACCAAGGACTTATTCTTACTTGCTTCAGAGAGACCAGAAAAGTCATGGGGTCTGCCTGAGTTATTATCCAGGCACAAGAGAAGAATGGAATGCAAGGATATACAATTTATTTTATTGTTGTTGGTTTTTTTTGAGTTGGAGTCTCACTGTCGCCCAGGCTGGAGTGCAGTGTCATGGCCACTGCAGCTTCGACCTGCTGGGCTTCGGCGATCCTCCCACCTCAGCCTTCCAAGTAGCCAAAACTACAGGTATGTGCTACTACATCTGGCTAATTTTTGATTTATTGTAGAGGTGAGATCTCGTCAAGTTGCCCAGGCTGGTCTCGAACCTGTGGGCTCAGACAATCTACTCGCCTCAGCCTCCCAAAGTGCTGAGATGACAGGCTGAGCCACCGAACCTGGTCATAAAATGTATGTTTTGAGTCATTCTGAGCCAAACCATACTTACTATCGAAACCTTGCACACAAATAAAGTATATTTACTTTTCTTCTCAAAGGGAAAAAGAATCCGGAGAGGAAGATTCTGATGCATGGACAGAACCTCTCTCATGTCATTCTTTCTAACGCTCCAAAATTGGATGCTAACACATACAACTCCAGAAATATCCTCTCTGGAGACTTAAAGCCTACAAGAGGTGGTATGGATGTATACACATTTCAAGAAGAGTTGGAGAAATCAAGGTTGCCAAATGCATATGGGATCCGATGAGAAGCTGGTGATACTTCAAGGAAGACTCTTAGTTTTCCACTTGCCAAAACGGATCAACCATGCTCCCTCACTCAAGTCCTCAGCAGATGTGCCACGGTTTCACTGGGAAGACTAGATCCTGGGCTGGTTGCTCTGTGGGTCTGATCCAATACAGCAATTAGCATGGAGCTCTCACGGCACCCTATTCTTCTTGTCATAGCATTTAGTAGTCTGTGTTGTCATTGATTTTTACATTTATTTAGCCTGATTCCGAGTTCAACTGGCACCACATCTCAGAAGTAGGGAGACATTGTAGCTCCTTTGTTAACTAACCCAGCCTTCTTCCTTGGTCCCTCCCTGCTGGTGAGAAGTAAGAACACCTCACTCTTTTTTTAACTTGTTTTTTATTTTAAAATTGTGGGGTACAGTTAAGGGTTAGGTATACAAATATGCATTGTGTAGGTACCCTTGTTAATCCCACTTCCCTTCCTCCCCCTGCCCCCTGCCATAGTTGCCCACCACTGTCAATCCTTTTCTTATAGTATTACGATAGTTGTTCAAGGTCCACTTATGAGTGAGAACATGTGATACTCAGATCTTTGTTTCTGTGAGAGATCACTCAGTATTATAAACTCTAATTCCATCCAGGTTGCTGTGAAATTCATGATTTTTTTTATGACTGCATAATATTCCATCGTGTATATGTACCACTTTTAAAAATCCAGTCCTCTTTTGATGGACAGCATGGTTGGTTCCAGGTTCTTGCTATTGTGAACAATGCTGCGATAAACATATGTGTGCAGGTATCTTTTTCATAAAGTGATTTGAGTTCTTCAGGGTATATTCCCAGTAGGGGGATTGCAGGGTCAAATGGGAGGTCGATTTTTAGAGCTTTTTAGGAATCACCACACTCCTTTCCACAGAGGCTGCACTAGTTTGCACTTCCATCCACAGTATAGAAGTACACCACATCCTATCCAGCAACTGTTATTTTTTGAGTTATTGATGATGGCCATTCTAACTGGAGTTAGGTGGTATCTCCGTGTGGTTTTAATTTGCATCTCCTTGATGACTAGTGAGATTGAACAGAACACCTCACTTTTAAATCCTTCCTGGTTTAAACGGAATCTGATCCAGTCATGTTAACAGTCCCTTAAGTCAAGGGTTCTCTAACCCCCAGGGCTGCGGAGCAGTACTGGTCTGTGGCCTGTCAGGAACTGGGCCGCACAGCAAGAGGTGAGTGGCGGGTGAGTGGAGGTCCGTCCACTGTCAGATCAGCAGTGGCATTAGTCTCACAGAAGCACGGCTACTACAAACTGCATGCGAGGGATGAGGGATCTTGGTTGCGCGCTCTGTGTGAGAATCTAGCCTGATGATCCTCCCCATCCCTTGTCCGTGGAAAATTTGTCTTCCATGAAACCAGCCCCTGATACCAAAAAGGTTGGGGACTGCTGCCTTCAGTGATATTAGTCCATGTAGGAAAAGAAAAGTTCAGTTTACCGGATTTCTCACCCATTCAGCTCTAAGATGTGGACTGGGGTATATATGTAGGTGGGGGAGGGGGGGTTGCTTGACCCTCTGATCCTGGGACTGTGTCCACCTCTGTGACTCTTGTCCCCCCGGTTGCTTTTGGCATTGCTGGCAGTGCAGCTGAGGTCCGTGGTGATCCACGGTGTCAGCTCTCCTCTGATGGTCTTCTCTGACTCACCCAGCCTCCCCTGGTCCTCCCTGCACCACCTGGTCTTCTGACGGCTGGCCGTGACTTCTGCTGAGTCCTGGCCCATCCTGTGGCTCTCCACCCACCTCACCTGCTCTATGGATCCCAGCCAGATTCTCAGAGACTCCTGGATCGCAGGACCCTACGTGGAAACTTGCGGTGACTCTACAGTTAAATCTCATGACCTCCCTCTACCTGGCCATGCTGGCCCCACGAGGGTTGATATGAGGCGGCCCACAGAAAGCCTCTTCTCGACTCTCAAATGGGCAGTCGGGGAGAACAAGGCACTCTTGCCCTGGGTGTTTCCCCGAGTTACCTCATACACAGTCAGGACACACATCTGACTGTTTTGTCTGCCACCTCCTTTCTCCTTCCCATAGTTCTGGGGCTGAAGAGGAATTACCTCTCTCCCTCTCTTCCTCTGTAACACATCTTCCTTCTCCTGCAGAGGAGTTAGACCCTGTTGCCCTCCCTATGGCAGGAGGGAGTCTTCTCTACAGTTCCATCAGAGAATTCTCTAAGTGTCCAGACTTGGTGTGATGGTTAATTTTAAGTGTCCACTTGACTGGGCTAAGGGATGCCCAGATAGCTGGCGAAACATCATTTCTGAATGCATGTGACTGTGAGGGCGTTCTGAGAAGAGATTAGCTACTGTTATTAAGTAGAATTAGTAGACGAGAAGATGCACCTTCACCAGTGTGGATGGGCATCATAGAAGCCACTGAGGGCCTAGAGTGAAAAGGTGAGGAAGGGCCAATTCTTTCCTTGAGCTGAGATGTCAACTTACCCATGCCCTCAGCCATTGGAACGCCTGATTCTGGGGACTTCAGACTCAGACTGAATTATACCACCAGTTCTCCCGGTTTTCCAGCGTGCAGACAGCAGATGGTGGGACTTCTAGGCCTCTATAAGCACATGAACCAAGCCTCATATATATAATATGCATGATACGTGTATCTATATATTACATATCTATCTCCTATTGGTTCTATTCCTTGGAGAACAATGATTAATATACTTGATTTCTAATAGGTATGGGTTGAAGGTGAAGAAAAAGAGTTTGGAGGCCAGCTGCTGTGGCTCATGCCTGTAATCCCAACACTTTCGGGAGGCTAAGGTAGGAGAATTGCTTGAGCCCAGGAGTTCAAGACCAGCATAGACAACATAGTGAGATCTCGTCTCTATGAAAAAAAGGAAAATTAGCTGAGCATGATGGCTGCACCTGAGTCAGAAGGATCATCTGAGCCTAGGAGGTCGAGGCTGTAGTCAGCCATTGACGGTGTCACTGCACTTCAGTCTGGGAAACATAACGAGACCTTGTCTCCAGACACACACAAAAATAATAATCATTAGCCGGGCGTGGTGGTAAGGAGGTGGAGGATACAGACAGCCATGATGGTGCCACCACACTCCAATCTGGGCGATAAGAGTGAGACTCCCACTCATTAAAAAAAAAAAAGTGAAGACTTCAAGCATTTTGGTTGTTTTGTTGGTTTTTTTCCTCCAAATCTACCACAACCGCAACCTGCTGGGCTCAGGTGGTCCTTCCACCTCAATTTTCCAAGTAACTTAAACTATAGGCGCATGCTACTATGCCCAGTTAATTTTTTTGATTTGTTGTAGAGTTGCCCAGGCTGATCTTGAACCCCTGGGCTCAGGCAATCCTCTTGCCTCCACCTCCCAAAATGCTGGGATTTCAGGCATGAGCAACCATGCCCAGCTTTTTTACTTATCCATCTCTCCCATGACACAATGAGTGAGTAACCTTGTCTCTGTAGGTCCATAGACCATCAATAAACATGTGATGAATGACTACATTATTGAATAGAGAATGAATGAATGAATACAACTATCCATAACATAGAGTAAACACAGAATCTTTAGAAAAATGAACTGTCACATAAACTCATTAAGATGCTTAGTTATTCTCTGAGCTTTCTTGATAGGTTTACATATGATTAAAATAGAACAGAGATTAAATTTTGGGGCTTTATTTACAGTTTTCTTTCATTGCTTCCTATATAAGTGCTTTATATAAGTGACCTTACACTGAGTAATGGGGAGACTGGATGATAGCAAGGCATTTCATCAAGGGTTTTGTGTTTTCATGTGACTATCTGATATCACTGCAGTAATGTCCAAAGCTTTCATGGCTTATTTTACTTCTGATGGTTAT
Source organism: Cephalopachus bancanus (assembly GCA_027257055.1). Taxonomy (NCBI): domain Eukaryota; kingdom Metazoa; phylum Chordata; class Mammalia; order Primates; family Tarsiidae; genus Cephalopachus; species Cephalopachus bancanus. The sequence goes on from JAPVLO010000639.1 coordinate 670,211, forward strand.
AAAGAATAGCCAATACAGCCTCTGCTGTCTAATGTACTTGAGTAAAATAGAATGCACTGGAGATTGATCCATTGAATTTGTCTATGTCTCAAAAGGTAGCAATATGATTCTTTTTTTAAATTAAAGAAGACATAACTTTGATAGACTGATTAAAATGAAGATAAGACATGCCAGTCTAGTGAATTGATTACTGGCATATGAACAAGAAACAAGACCCAGTTTATGTTTTATGGCCGAGATTGGTGAATGGAGTTTCTTCCAGGTCATTTTGGAGGACTCTAAACCCATTTCTGGGAATGTCAGCTGAGAATAGAAGCCCTTCTCCGCTTTGTCCCAAGTGGGCAGGTAGCAAACCTCTCAGCTTGGTGACTGGGCTAGGGAAGCAATCTAAAGTTGGGTTGGATTTGAATCCTGACTCCGTCCCTTCTTAGCGTTGTGACTTGGAAAATTACTCAAGGGGGCAGCTGACCTCCCTCAGGGGCTTGTGGTGAGAATTAAACTAGATGATACATCCTGACCGCAGTGGTTGGTGCGTGGTGCTCGGGGTCAATTACAAATGGCTGGCAGTTTGGAAACAGGGCTGTGTTTCTAACTAGTATTTGTTTGGGTTGCTTGGAAGGAGCAAGCCTCCACGTCCTGCGTCTGCACCCACAGTCATCTAAAGCAGCACCTGTCCTTCTCCCAGTCACTGTCTCACAGGTGGAATAGGGAGGCCATGGTGGTGGAAGCCATGGATTGCAGTGGTGGTGATGTGATCTGGCAGCCAAAGGTTCACTGATGGCCCTCTGACTTCTGGCCCTCCAGCCCTCTCACTGATTTTGTAGCGCGTCATTTCGTGAATTAAATTCTTTTTCAAGACGTGTCACTATAAGTGGACCCTGATCACTGGTCACATGAGCACAATGGTGGGCTCGACAGACACTGGACACTACTAGGGAAGGGAGGGAGAGAGGCAGGTGACAACACACTGGATATCAGGTCCACAGTGGGGTTGGGGGGGGGAGAGGGTTGGCCAGAAGCCCAAACTTCACCTGCATGGAACTTACTCATGTAGTAAATCCTTCCTTGTACCCCAAAACTCTAAAATGAAATGTTTTTAAAAATATATAATGCTTTTCATTTCCTTCACTGAATTCTGACAGATACACAAGCTCAAGATCATTTTAATAAAATCCTGGCTTTGACCCTAGGTTCCCATCTGGGTCACCACTGTTCTTTCCTTCCTAATCGTGCTTTTGGAAAGAGTAATTCCTTTATATCAGAAACCTTTCGATGCCTTTTTGCACTTAATCCTACCACAATCGGGCTTTCTCTCTGCCACGGAAGCATCGAAATGTCTTGCCCAAGGTCAGCCATGACCAACCAAATGCCAGTTTCAGTGGACTTTTTCCGTCCTTGTCTCCTTGAACCACTGCCCTGTTGGACATGCTTGATCACACCTTTCTTTCTGGAACATGCTCTTCTCTTGGTTCCTGGGACACAATCTCTCCCAACTTCCTCCTACCTCTGTGGCCACTCCTGGTCAATATCCTCTGGGAACTCCTATCCTTTCGAAGTGTTGGTGCTCTGAGCAATTGAATAGACATCCGTGAACTACAGTCCCCGTCTATCATAAGGACTCTCAAATCTCCACCTCTTCTCTCCGCCAAATCTTCCATGATTCTCTCCTCTCCCTCTGCTTCCAAATATGTTGAATGCTGCAACCACCTTGCCAGGTGTTTTCATTCCCCCATACTTTACTCACAAGGCTCTTTCCCCTGCCCAATTTCCCTAAAACACTTGCTTGTTAGACAGTGGCTTCTTCAATACAACGCCAAAGGCATATGTTGACAAGAGATGAATTGGACCTCATCGAGACTAAGATTTTTTGTGCTACAATCAATCCCATCAAAAAAACGTGAGAAGATAACCTGCAAAATGGGAAAAATTGTTTTGCAAGTCATATATTTGAAAAGAGACTTAAATCCAGGATATATAAAGAACACCGACAACTTGATAACAAAGAGAATAAAGAATCCAATTTGGCGAGACCTCATGTCTACAATAAATAAAAAAAAAAATTAGCTGGGTGTGGTAGCGCGCGCCTGTAATTCCGGCTACTCGGAAGGCTGAGGCGGAAGGATCGCCGGAGCCCAGCAGGTCGAGGCTGCGGTGGCTGGGAGCGGCCACTACACTCCAGTCTGGGCGACCGAGTGAGACTCCAACTCAAAAAAAAAAAAAAAAAAAATAGGCAAGCAGCCGGGCTCGGTGGCTCAAGCCTCACGCCTTGGGAGGCTGAGGTGAGTGGATTGCCTGAGCCCTGCGAGTTCACGACCCACCTGGGCAACTTGGTGAGACCTCATCTCTACAATAAATCAAAAAATTAGCCGGGTGTGGTAGCGCGCGCCTGTAGCTCCAGCTACTTGGAAGGCTGAGGCGGAAGGATCGCCAGCGCCAGCAGGTTGAGGCTGTGGTGGCCGGGAGCGGCCACTGCACTCCAGTCTGGGTGACAGAGTGAGACTCGAACTCAAAAAAAAATTGGCAAGCAATTTGAATACACATTTCTCTAAAGAAGGTATAGAAATAGTCAATAAGCACATCAAAAGATGCCCAACATTGTTATCCAGCAGAAATGGAAATCAAAATGAAAAACTACTTAACACCCACTAGGATGTCTGTTTTTTTTAGAGACAAGGCCTCACTATGTTGCCCAGGCTGGTTGGGAACTCCTGGCTCAAGCCATCCTCCTGCCCTGGCTTCCCAAAGTGTTGGGATTGCAGGCATGAGCCACCCCACCCGGACAGTCTGTGTTGTAATGTAACGTATATTGGTGAAATAAATGTTTTGCCCCAAATAACCCTTTGTACATATGAAGTACTCTGAGATTTTACTTCTATTCTGTTTTGATAAATCTTCTTTAACAAGGTGTATTCAAATTGCTTTTTATTTCTATTCTATCCAAAAGACAGAGAATAACAAGTGTTGGCAAGGATGTGGAGAAATTGGAACCCTCATACATTACTGGTAGGAATGCAAAATAGCATAGCCCCTTTGCAGAACAGTTTGGCAGTTCCTCAAAAAGTTAAACATGGACTTACCATATGAACCACCAGTTCCTTTTCTAGGTATATACTTAAGAGAAATAAAAACACATGTCAGGCCAGGTGTGGTGGCTCATCCCTGTAATCCCAGCACTTTGAGAGACAGAGGCCAGAGGATTGCCAGATCCCAGGGTTTTGAGAACAGCCTGGGCAACTTGGTGAGACCTGTGTTTACAAATTTAAAAAATTAGCCAGGCATTGTGGCGCACGCCTGCAGCGCCAGCTACTTGGAAGGCTCAGGTGGAAGGATCACCTGAGCCTATCAGGTCGAGGCTGTGTTAGCTGTGATCATGCCACTGCATTCCAACCTGGGTGACAGAGTGGGACGCCGACTCAAAACAAACACACAAAAAACAAAACAGAATAGGAATAAAATGTCAGAGTACTTCATATGTACAAAGGGTTGTTTGAGACAAAACATTTATTTCACCAATATACATTACATTACAACACAGACTGGCCGGGTGGGGTGGCTCATGCCTGCAATCCCAACACTTTGAGAAACCAGGGCAGGAGGATGGCTTGAGCCAGGAGTTCCCAACCAGCCTGGACAACACAGTGAGGCCTTTTCTCTAAAAAAAAAAAAAAAAAAAATTAGCCAGGCATGGTGGCATACGCTTGTAAGCCCAACTACTCGGGAGGCTGAGGTGGAAGGATCACCTGAGGAGGTCAAGAGAGTGGTGAGCTGTGATTGGGCCACTTCAGTCCAGTCTGAGGACAAAGATGAGCCTCACTATCTTGCCCAGACTGGTCTCAAACTCCTGGCTTCAAGTAATCTTCCCACCTCAGCCTCTCAAAGCGCTGGTATTATAGGTATATGCCACTGCGCCTGGCTTGGATCTCTTTCTAGTTTGGTCATTTTCCTGAACCAAGGAAGCTGTAGCTATTGATCTTTTATAGACGCTACCCAATGAGTGGGTGGCAGTAACTCAGAGACATGTCCCATTTCCTTTATAAAATCTTCTTTAACTTTATCAGACCACAGATGTATCTAGTACCTCTGAGCTACAACCATACTTACTGTCTATATCGTTCGCTTGGCAACAATTGTTTTCTGTATTATCTTAGTTTGTTGGATTTTGTGTGTATACATAGCTTGTGATTGCATCAGTTTTAGATCTTGGGTTGCAAGTTACAGAAACTAACTTCAACTAATTTTTTTTTTTTTTTGAGTTGGAGTCTCACTGTGTCGCCCAGACTGGAGTGCAATGCCGCTCCCGGCCACCGCAGCCTCGACCCGCTGGGCTCCGGCGATCCTTCCGCCTCAGCCTTCCAAGTAGCCGGAATTACAGGCAGGCGCTACCATAGCCCAGCTGATTTTTGATTCATTGTAGAGATGAGGTCTCGCTGCCCAGGCAGGTCTCGAACCCGCGGGCTCAGGCAATTCACTCACCTCAGCCTCCCAAAGGCGCGGGATGACAGGCTGAGCCACCGAGCCCGGCTACTTCAACTAATTTAAGTCCTCCCTCCCGCCCACTGATATGGAAAGAATATTGGGTGATTCACAGAATCAAAGGGAAATGGAGTCACCTGATCTTGGGAAAGATGGAAACTGGAACAAATCTGGGGGTCTTTATCGAGTAAATTTATGCAGTCTTGTTTGGTGTGACCTCTGCAATGACTTAACTCCAACTGCTGTCATTCCACCTGGTGTCACTCTACTCAAGATTCAGAATCTTGACAGAAAGGCAGAGTGTCTGATTGGTCCAGGCAGGGTGTCCAATTGGACTTAGTCATATGGAGTTTTAGTTTAGTCCCAATTCTTGCAGAGAATGGGGACCGAGATGGATATTCCCACCAGGATCTAGAATGATCCCACTATGCTACAGAATGAAAGACAGTTCAAATGATTGCTAGAGTGATTTCGTAAATGTTATACTTTCTGGTGAAGAGCGATACATTTTTTCAGGCAGAAAAAGCAACTGTGGCCAGGCGTGGTGACTCTTGCCTGTCAGCCCAGCACTTTGGGAGGCCAAGACCCAGGGGTTTGAGACCGGTCTGAGCAACTTGGGGAGTCCCCATCTCTACAATAAATAAAAAATTAGCCGGGTATGGTGGTGCGCACCTGTAGTTCCAGCTACTCAGAAGATCTGAGCCCAGCAGATCGAGGTTGCAGTGGCCGTGAGTGTGCCTCTGCATTCCAGCCTGGGCGACAGAGTGAGATTCCAACTCAGAAAAAAATAGAAAAAAGAAAAAGCAACTGTGTATATATGTCCAAAGATAAGGATAAGAGGCAGGAAATTATTTAAAAGACAAGGGTCCCTGAGGATAAGGAGAGAAATCACAATTCTTAGAATGACCTTAGGGAAAGGTCTTCATCAGTAAAAGGCAGAGTCTCCCGTCAATTACACTCTCACAAAGGGTCCCTCCTCTCTTCTGTTAAGAGCCCTGTTCACTGTCATACATTTTATGGTTTGATCAATCGTGCAGCAGATGAATCCTCCTGAATAAACAAATATGGATATGAATATTTATGAGCACAGGGTAGAAGTAGTACATTTATAGCTACGGTTAATTTAAGGTAAACTTGGTTTACAATTCCAAGTAAAGCTATCCTAAGTCAATTTTAATACTACTTCAAGATTATTTTTATTCATATTTAATCTTAGAGCCTACAGACTTTCTTAGGAAAGCATGGGCATTTGGGACTAAAGGTATTATTCCAGTACTTTCAAATGCTTTTAGAAAGTTCTCCTTCCCAGGCTGGGGGTGGTGGCTCATGCCTATAATCCCAGCAATGTGGGAGGTTGAGGTGAGAGGATTGATGGAGCTCATGGGTTCGAGACCAGACTGGGCAACTTGGCAAGACCTTGTCTCTACAATAAATAAAAAAATTAGCTGGGCTCGGTGGCTCAGCCTGTAATCCCGTGCCTTTGGGAGGCTGAGGTGAGTGGATTGCCTGAGTTCGAGACCCGCCTGGGCAACCTGGCGAGACCTCATTTCTGCAATAAATCAAAAATTAGCTGGGCGTGGTAGCGCGCGTCTGTAGTTCCAGTTGCTTGGAAGACTGAGGCGGAAGGATCGCCGGAGCCCAGCAGGTCGAGGCTGCGGTGGCCGGGAGCGGCCACTGCACTCCACTCTGGGCGACAGAGTGAGACTCCAACTCAAAAAAAAAAAAAAAAAATTAGCCGGGCGTGGTGGAACGTGCCTGTAGTTCCAGCTACGGAAGGATGAGGCGGAAGGATTGCTTGAGCCCAGCAGATAGAGGCTGCGGTGACCGTGAGCATGCCACTGCCCTCCAGCCTGGGTGCCAGAGTGAGACTCCAACTTGAAAAAAAAAAAAGTTCTCCTTCCCCAAGTGCTATAATATTGACTGGTCAGAGCTGCCCTTAAAGTAGTTGCAGAGTGATCGATATTGGCTGGTACAGTTTGGCAAAGCCTTGGGGATAAACTATTAAGAACTGTTGATCCAGAGCAACCATCCAAAGGTCTCTCCTAAAATATAGCAAATGTCGGATATGTTAAATCCTAATGAAACGACAACATTTCTTCCAAAGAGTGCTAAGCTTCTCTGTACACATAATTATGCATCATCTACAAAACACACAAGGATCATGACCATGCTTCTCAAGACCCAATATGTTGAATAAAATGTGCCTAAAGTTTCCCAGTATGTGAGTGTAAAATGTTGGGCAAAAATTTTTGTTTATCCTTATACAATCCACTATGCAATGAAAGTTAAATAGAAATCCCCAATGACTTTGCACCCCCTAAAGCTATTGAAATAAAGAGAGGAAAAAAGAGAAACCTGGGCCAGGAGCAGGGGCTTATGCCTGTAATCCCAGCAGTTTGGGAGGCTGAGGTGAGAGGATTGCCTGAGTCCAGGGGTTCAAGGCCAGCATGGGCAACTTGGCGAGATTTCATCTCTGCAATAAATCAAAAAATTAGGCGGGCATGGTGGTGCATATCTGTAGTTTTGGCTACTTGGAAGGCTGAGGCGGAAGGATCGCCTGAGCCCAGTAGGTCGAGGCTGCGGTGGCCGTCAGTGTGCCAATGCACTACAGCCTGGGCAACAGAGTGAGAATCCGACTCAAAAATAAAAAATCAAGAAAAATTAGCTGGGTGTGAGGGAACATGCCTGTAGTTCCAGCTACTTGGAAGGCTGAGGTGGAAGGATCACCTGACCTCAGCAGGTCGAGGCTGCGGTGGCTGTGAGTGTGCCACTGCTCTTCAGCCTGGGTGACAGAGTGAGACTATGACTCAAAAAAAAAAAAAAAAGAAATCTGAAAGGGTAAACTGAGGCAAGGTGAGCCAGCACTGCGGGAATAATATAAGATTGTAACCAAGTGCAAAGTAAAAGAAAGTAAAGTTTATTATTTACCTTTTATAGACGGAAAGGGAACTGACAATCAGAGGCAAGTGTGGCCTCGAAGGGAGCCGAGTATATTTGAGGCTTTGAGGCTTTTGAAGGGGAGTTTAGGCTGGAAAAAACGTCCAGAGTTTTATTTTTTGATGTAGATAACTTTGTCACATAAGTATCTCATGACTCCAGGTGGTGGGTGGGAAGCTGGTGGCAGGAAACTGACAATGATATAGCAAGGCCAGAAGCACAAATGCCTTGAACAATTTGGGCTGTATACTTTTTAGTTGGTTACAGTTTTTATTTATTCCAGGAGTTATAGTTTACAAGGCTCGATGAAACATTATACATAAAGTTAATACAAAGACATGAAAGAAAGCAGTTGTCCACTTAGAGACTAAGGGAACTGATACATTTCCGGGTGTTAGAAGGTTTCAATAGCCCATTTCTTATCTAGGTCTGGCGGAGGCATTTCCGGGGACGTGCAGTCCTTTGTGCGTGTCTCCTGTTTGTCAGGGAGCTCAGTGGAGATGGTCGTATTCCCTTCACAGAGTAGGTAACCAGTAAGTTACTAGGCCCAAGGACAGTGAAGGGAGGACAAGGGAAAATATGTCTACTTTTAAATTTAAGCGGCTTCTGCATTTCAGAGTTTCCCTCCTTTCAAAATCCCTAATGAATTTTTTTTTTCTTAAGAGAGAACATTGGCTGGGCGCAGTGGCTCAAGCTTGTAATCCTAGCACTTTGGGAGGTCAAAGTGAGAAGATTGCCTAAATCCAGGGGTTCGAGACCAGCCTGGGCAAGACCTTGTCTCTACAATAAATCAAAAAATTAGCCGGGCGTGGTGGCATGCGCCTATAGTTCTGGCTTCTTGGAAAGCTGAGATGGAAGGATCATCTGAGCCCAGCAGGTCGAGGTTGTGGTGGCCGTGAGCATGCCACTGCACTTCACCCTGGGCGACAGAGTGAGAATCCAACTAAAAAAAAAAAAAAAAAGAGAGATGAGATTTTGCCAAGCTGCCCAGGCTGATCTAGAACTCCTGTGCTCAAGTGATTCTCTCTCCTCAGCCTCCCAAAGTGCTGGGTTTACGGGCAGGAGCCACTGCGTCTGGTCCCAGCCCTAATAATTCATAGTAACATACAGATAACCCTTAAAGAAATGAAGTTCATTCTTCTAAAATTTTAAGTGACTGCACTCACACGCTATTGTTTATATACGTGTTGTTTTTACATATTTGCTATTAAAGCACTCATATCATTCAGTGATCTACATTTTTCTTTCATCTGTCTCTCAATATCCTGCCTTCTCCTCATATTGGACGCCAGAAACCAAACCAATACCTCTCGTTTCAGAATGCTCACCGGGATATTTGCATATTACTCCAGAAAGATTTTTGTTTGTCTTTTCTTCCCAAGCAAGGACATTTCTTCTGCCTAGCCCTAAAAGGCTAATGGCATGTGACTTTAAAATGAATGTGCTGGTTCATTTAGCACAAAAAAACGGTAACTCGCTATTTCTTTTGAGTAGGAAAGTCAAGTTTGTAAAACCATGAATGAAACAAAATACTGGTCTTCTAATCTACAATTGTGTCTGCTGTCATTCCTCACCTTCTTATTTTAATTGCAAACGGCGAGAGCCAGACTCCAGGTGATTGGTTATTCTTGTTCTTTTCATGGAAATGCTTCTTGTAAAGAAACAGATCGCTATCTGGTTATAAATCTCATACTTTGAGTTGTATGTGGAGACTCTAAAATGTTAATTTGTGAATAACAAGATTTTATTTTTTTTTTTATTTTTTGAGTTGGAGTCTCACTCTGTCACCCAGGCTGAAGTGCAGTGGCACACTCATGGCCACTGTAGCCTCCACCTTCGACCTGCTGGGCCCAGGCGATCTTTCCACCTCAGTCTTACAATTAGCTGGAACTGCAGGCATGAACCACCACACTCGGCTAATTTTTTGATTTATTGTAGAGATGAGGTCTCACCAAGTTGCCCAGGCTGGTCTCAAAGTCCTGAGTTTAGGCAATCCTCTCGCCTCCGCCTCTCAGATTGCTGGGATTACAGGCATGAGCCACTGTGCCCAGCCGAATAACAAGATTTTAAATTATTATTGCCATGTTTGGGGAAATCCCGAGGTCATATTTAATAAATAAATACTCTGAGTATTTTCAGAGTAGGTAACCACTTTTTTTTTTTGAGTCAGAATCTCACTCTGTTGTCCAGGTTGGTGTGCAGTGGCATGCTCACAGGCACTGCAGCCTCACCTGCTGAGTTCAGGCGATCTTTCGCCTCAGCCTTCCAAGTAGCTGGAACTACAGGTGTGCGCCACCACGTCCAGCTAGTTTTTTGATTTATTGCAGAGATGAGGTCTCACCAAGTTGCCCAGGCTGGTCTTGAAGTCCTGAGTTTAGGCAATCCTGTTATCTCGGCCTCCCAAAGTGCTGGGATTACAGGCTTGAACCACTGTGCCTGGCCTTTTTTTTTTTTTTTTTTTTTTGTAGTTTCATGGAACAAGAGAAACTTCCTGGTACCAAGCAGACATGTGATAATAACGGCTGATATTGATTGAGTACAGTGCCAGGTGCCGTGCTAAGCATGCTTACCACATATTACATCATTTAATCCTCACAGTGGAATTTGGAAATAGGGCTCTTCTAACAGAAGAGGAAACAAAGCTTAGAGAACCATCCGGCTCATAAAAGGCAACTTGGGCTGGGACCCAAATCTACGGTTGTTTGATTGCAAAGCTCAGGCTCTTAACCGTGATGCAACTTATTTTGATAAACAAATGTACTTATGAATGAGGATGAATACGTGTTACATTTTATGTCGGAAGGAAACAGGAGTTCTGTGCAAGCCACGGAATCACAGATGACTGGTGGCTTAAACAATACAGACGTTGAATCATCTCCTGTAACAAGCAAGGCGAGAGCTGGTTCCTAGTTGGGCAGGCTTTTGGTTTTCCCACTCTGCCTCTCGGTGTCAGCCATGTCTCTTCCTGGTCACAGCTGCCACCGCATCAAAAAGAAGAGGTGGAGGCAAGAGATCTCGTCTGTCTTGTGAACTTCCACTTTTATCAGGGTGGAAGACCTTTTCTAGGATCCCTCAGCAGGTTTGGTCTCGCATTTCTCTGACCAGAACAGGGCCACACAAATGCGCACGCCTAAACCAAATATAGGTCAACGGAGAGTTGCATTGCCATGGCTGGCTCAGACCAGGGCAACCCTGTCTGTTCATTTTAATCACCCAGGAGGTGTGTGAAATACCTGGGCCCCACCTTCAGAAATTGTTCTTATTTTTGTTCGAGACAGGGTCTTGCTGTGTTTCCCAGGCTGGAGTGCGGTGGTGTGATCATAGCTCATTATAACCTTGAACTCCTGGTCTCAAGGGATCTTCCTGCCTCAGCCTCCTGAGTAGCTGACACTACAGATGCACACTGCCGTGACTGGCTAATTTAAAATTTTTTTTTATAGTGATGGGGCCCTGCTATGTTGCTCAGGCTGGCCTCAAATTTCTGGGCTCAAGCGACCCTGTCTCAGCCTCCCAAAGTGCTGGGATTACAGATGTGAGCCATCATACCCAACCTAGAAATTCTTATTTATTTGGTTAGGGTGTGTTAAAGATATCAGTATTTTAAGCATTTCTCCAATGATTTTAATATGCAGCAGGTTGGGAGCCAATCGTTTATGCCAATCTTGATTCTTCACCTTAGTTTGGGCATATTCTTCTTTTTTTTTTTTGAGTTGGAGTCTCTTTCTGTTGCCCAGGCTGGAGTGCAGTGGCACGCTCACGGCCACCGCAGTCTTGACCTGCTGGGCTCAGGCTATTCTTCCACTTCAACCTTCCAAGTAGTGAATCACAGGTGCACGCCACCATGCCCAGCTAATTTTTTGATTTATTGTAGAAAAAAGTGTAAGAAGGAACAAAGAGAACAAAGAAAGAAGTGTAAGTGGGAAAAGCAGGAATAGCTCTAACCTTGAGGCAGGCATTACTTGTAGTACCTGAATCCTGAATCCGAGGGACCACCAAAGAGCCAGCTCCAATGCAAATCACACGAGGGTCTTTATTCAGGCTCGAGTCTGGGCTCACGTCTGTAACTGGCGCAGCGGTACAGGAACGAGAGCCCCGACCTAGTACAGCAAGTAGTTTATATACACAGTTATGAGTGAGGGACTGGGCGTGACCGGCTTTTCCTAGGCTTGAGACGTTATCCAATTAGAAGAAGGCATGAAAACGAAGAAAACGAAGTCCACGGACCTTGCAGAATTAGTTCTCAATTAGGTCCGCGGTGATGTCAGGGAACAGGAGAGCTTGAGATTGGTGGGTTCGTTTTTGATTTGCGCGGGCGCAGGCTCGGCTGCCTGTGATTGACTACTAACGGCTACACGGGCAGAGTGGAGTTAGTTAAGCCATCTGGAATGTTAGATAAGCTGCAGTTTACACAGTCACTGTGATTGTGCATAAATCAGCTCAGGCATACAAGCAGGTTTGAAATAACACAGAGCCCACCAGATGAGTGACTGGCGCCACAGAGCCCACCATAATTCAAGCAAAGGAATGTCCGGGAGGGGCTTATTGCTTAACATTCACACTGCCAGCAGAAGAAGCCGGTTATTTCAATTAACATGGTTATTATGGGACAAACAAAAACTTAACAAAGTTCTAAGTACAGACACTGCAGATATTTTGTAACTTTACAGTCACAGTTACTACCAGGCGCCTTACATATGCCTAGTCTTACGGGGTTTGAGGTAGAGATTTATAAAATACAGCAAACGTGAGGTAGGAGTTTATAAAATACAGTGAATGTGAGGTAGGGGTTCATATAGTGACGTTTCTTTCATAACAAGTATAGTTTTGTTTTTCAAGTCCTTTGAGTCTCTCATTACTCCTTTCCTGGAAACTTTCTCTGCAGACATTACACAATTAATTGTACCCTTATCTGCCGCACCTGCATAACCAGCTACATCTGCTTCTGTAAACTTGCTTGGTTGCTTGCACCAGCAGGAGATAGGAAATGTTGCAGTTAGATCAAAGAAAGCCCTTAACACAGATAGCCCAGGCCTTCAGCACACGGTTAAGGGCTATTTAAGACAATCCTTTGCTGCAGGACAGGGCCCTTGTCTTGGAACTTATGCTTCCAGCAAGTGGGTGCTGGCTAGCAGAGCCTTGACTAATAAACCTCTCCTTTGTTAATTTGAGTAGGTGGGCTGTCATTTAATCATTCGAACCCTCCTTCACAAGGTCTCACTAAGTTGCTTAGGCTGGTCTCAAACCCCTGAACTCCAGCGATCCTCTTGCCTCCACCTCCCAAAGTGTTGGAATGACAGGCACCCGGCTAGTTTGGGCATATTCTTATTTCATAGAAAGTTCTTCAGCAGGCTAATGTGGAAGGATCTCCTGAACCCAGGCAGTCAATGCTGCGGTGAGTTGTGATAGTGCCAGCGCACTCTAGCTGGGTGACAGAGGGAGACCCTGCCTCAAAAAAAAAAAAAAAATTTAGAAAGTCAACTTCTATTAGCAAGGAAGAGTATTCAGGCCCCATGGCCCACAGTATCTAGCAGAGGAACTCACAGATCGAGAAAACCCTCCTACCAAAGAGAACATATCTAAATTCTACAGGAGGCACAATTGACTTAGGTTTCTACATGAATTAAATTCAATTCACAAGCGTTTGTTGAACATATGGTACTGCATGTTCAAGACCCCGTATTGGGTGCCGTATAAAGGAAGACCTGGAACCGAACACAATTCTTCTTTACTTTGTGAGCCAGCTTCCTTAAACCAGCTCCTTCACTCCGCACCTCGCACGAGCTTGTGTCTTCAGCCTCCAGTTACTGACCTCCCGAAGCGAGGTAGCACAGTAGACAGTGGGCTCCAGCAAGGGACCAAGCAGTCAGATCCACCCAGCTGGAACTGACCTCGGAGGTGCTGGCTGTGCTCTTGACATTGAAGGCGACAGCAAGGAACCAGGAGCTACACTTTTCTCTCTCCGTGAATTAACCACGACCTCTTCACTTTTCATCTGTTACGTGGAATATTTATTAGGTACTTACACGATCTGGAGAGAGACTGGTAAACGGAGCAGTCTTGATCCAAGTCACAAAGGTTGCAGTCCAAGGGCGGGGCGGGGAGTTGGTAGGCAAGATATGGAGGGAGTAAAGGGGCAAATCGATATGAGTTAGGGTAAGTGCCCTGAAGGAGGACAACAGGCTCCTGGGGGAGAATTGCAGGGCGGTGTAATTTACATGAAAGGAAAAGCCGTTTAAAATTAAATGGAGAGTTTGGGAGGCGGAGGCAAGAGGATTGCCTGAGCTCAGGGGTTCGAGACCAGCCTGAGCAAAGTAGTGAGACCTCGTCTCTCTAATAGATCAAAAAATTAGCTGGGTGTGGTGGCACATGCCTGTGGTTCCAGCTCCTTGGAAGGCTGAGGCGTAAGGATCGCCGGAGCCCAGCAGGTCGAGGCTGGGGTGACCGTGAGCGTGCCCCTGCACTCTAGCCTGGGTGACAGAGTGAGACTCCAACTCAAAAAATAAAAGAAAATAAATGGAGACAAGTATAACATTCAGATGAGAACACATTCCTTCCATTTCTTAATTTCTTCTTCATTACCTTCTCTTCTAGTCAATTAGGCAAACTATTTAACATACCCAACACCCAGCATCTTGCAGGAGATCCGGGCAGGCAGGAGAATTGGACGGAGCTGCTGATCTCAGGGAAGCTGCTCTCTCAAGACCATTGGACAAGCAGTTTACTCGTAGATTGATGTTGCTTTGTCTTGTCTGACAGTCTCCATTAGTACCTTCTTTCTATGTTTTCGTATTTTCTATTTTCCTGTTTCATCTACCCCACTGCCTTTTGACAAGCTTTTCTTGTTCTCTCTTGAAGATATGAAGTAAGCCGGGCGCGGTGGCTCACGCCTATAATCCCAGCACTTTGGGAGGCTGAGGCGAGAGGATTGCCTGAGCCCAGGGGTTTGAGAACGGTCTGGGCAACTTGGCGAGACCTCATCTCTAAGCAAATAAAACAATTAACCAGGCATGGGGGCATGCAGCTGTGCTTCCAGCTATTTGGAAGGCTGAGGCGTAAGGATCGCCAGAGCCCAGCAGGGGGGAGTGAGCGCGTCGAAGTTTATTCAGGAAGCAAGTGTTAGCAGCTCTCGTGGAGGTGCCCCCTACCCCGAGAGGGGCCCCCAAGAGGATAGCCAAGGCTAAAAAGATCAGATAATTTGTTATTTTTTCCCCATCTCAGTTAAAATCAACCATTGCCTGATAGTGGAAATATTAGGCAGTGCTTGGTCCTCAGATATCATATATATTTATATCTGTATCATTCCTGCTATCAGTAGGAAAGAAAGTTCCAGCACTTTGAGAGGGAGTTAGATGTTGTTTGAAATATTCTGTTAATACCCGGCTTGGACCTTGATCAAGTCACTGATCTCTTTTGGCCCCGATCAGCTAAAAATGTTCATGTTTTATTATATAGCGATAAAGATGTATGTATATACTCATATATAAATATACACACAAAACTATGAATTTGATTTTTGAATCAGGGTCTCACTCTGTCGCCCAGGATGGAGTGTAGTGGCATGGTCATGGCTCATTGCAGCCTTGGCCTCCTGGACTCAGGCACTCCTCCTGCCTCAACCTCCTCCTCAGACCTGAGTAGCTGGGACTATCGCATGTGCCACCATGCCTGGCTAATTTGTGAATTTTTTTGTAGAGACGAGGTCCCACTATATTGTCCAGGCTGGTCTCGAACTTCTGGGCTCAAGCCTTGGCCTCCCAGAACCCTGGGATTATAGACATGAGCATTGTGACCGACCCCTGGGATCTCAATTTCCCCCCCGCCACGGTCTATTTATCTTCACACCTATAATTATAATTATTGGTAAGGAAACCCACCCAGCCATATTTTAGGTTTTTAAACTAAATGTTGAACTGATACAAGATTTACAAGATATATACAAGGCATAAATAATCATGATACAGTAACAGGTATCATGATGTCCATTGCCCAGTTTAAGAACATTATGACATATCTTTAAAACTCGATGTCTCAGCCGGGCTCGGTGGCTCAGCCTGTAATCCCACACTTTGGGAGGCCGAGGTGAGTGGATTGACTGAGCCTGCGGGTTGGAGACCCACCCGGGCAACTTGGCGAGAACTCATCTCTACAATAAATCAAAATTAGCCAGGTGTGGTGGCGCATGCCCGTAGTTCCGGCTACTTGGAAGGCTGAGGCGGAAGGATCACCAGAGCCCAGCAGGTCGAGGCTGCGGTGGCCGGGAGCGGCCACTGCCCTCCAGTCTGGGCGATAGGGTGAGACTCCCAACTCAAAAAACAAAAACAAAAAACAAACAAACAAACAAAAACCTCGATGTCTCTGTTAGACATCCTTACTTTCCTTTCCTGCGCCCAAATCACTCCAGAATTTTATTATCATCATTTTCTTTGGTTTCACATTTGTAACCCTAAACCACATATTGTTTAATATCGCAGGTTTCTGAAATATTAATAGGACCATACTACATTTATTCCCTCGATTTACTTTTCTCACCTGACATTATTCTCCTGGCATTTATCTACATTGTCGTGTTCAGCTAAAATCCACACCTTATCACTACTGTATTGGCATTTCAATTCCTTGATTGAATATACATTTTCATTTTTATTCATTTTACCGTTGATGGACATTTGGGCTGTTTGCAGTTTTTTGTTATTACAAACAAAAGTTCTGACAGGATCTTTCTGTAGACTGTAGTAATTCATAATATATGAGTTTCTAGCCGGGCTCCGTGGCTCAGCCTGTAATCCCGCGACTTTGGGAGGCTGAGGTGAGTGGGTTGCCTGAGTCCGTGGGTTCGAGACCCTCCTGGGAAGCGAAACCTCATCTCTACGATAAATCAAAAAAATATATATATATATGTATGTATATATATGAGTTTCTTTATGGCAGTGGCTCCCAATACTCACTGAATACCAGGGTCACTGGAGAGCTTTTAAAAAACCGGAGGGTGGGGCCCAGGTCCCTGTGTTTCACAAGCACGCTAGGTTATCTAATGTGTGGTTAGAACTGAGATCTATTGGGGTTGGGGCACATACTTCATATTAGAGTTGCTGAGTCATAGGTCACACACCTCTTGAACTTTGCTAGATATTGTCAAATGGTTTAAGTGACGGAGCCGATTTATGCCTCTTCCAGAAGCATGTGTTCTGGTGGCTTCACATCTTTTAAAATTCACATTTCTGGTCGGACATGGTGGCTCAAGTCTGTAATCCCAGCACTTTGGGAGGCTGAGCGAGAGGATTGCCTGAGCCCGCGGGTTGCAGACCAGCCTGGGCAACATGGTGAGCCCTCATTTCTACAATAAATCAAAAAAATTATCCGGGCATGGTAGTGCGCACCTGTAGATTCGGCAACTTGGAAGGCTGAGGAGGGAGGATCGCCGGAGCCCAGCAGGTCGAGGCTGCGGTGGCTAGGAGTGGCCACTGCACTCCAGTCTGGGCGACAGAGTAAGACTCCGACTCAAAAAAATAATAATAAAAATAAAAAATAAAAATAAAATAAAATTCACATTTCCTTGATAACAAAGGCGAACACTTCATATGTTTACTAGTCATTCTGTTTCCCTCTTCTGAGAAATGTCTATACACGTTTTTGGTACTTTCGTCTTTGTTTTTACTGATTTTGGGGTGTTTTAAAATGTGTTTTGAATACTGATTGTTTTGCTATGCGTTGCAGTATTCCCTCAATTTGTGAACTGTCATTTCACATTCATCAAAACACAGTTCTTAATTTTAACGTAGTCAAATCTGTCCATTTCCCCCCTTTGATTTGCAGTTTTGTGTCTTGTTTGACAAAATCCTTCCTTGACTGGAGGTTAAAAACGGTATTTTCTTATACTGTCCTCGAAAGTTCTATAGTTTTTGCCTTTCACTCTTAGGTGTTCAACACATGTGGAATTCATTTTTTCATGTGGTATGACATACAGGCTCAAAGTTCACCCTTCCCCAGACATCCCGGTATCATTTCTTCCATGTCTACCCTTTCCCCTCCAGCTTGCCGTGCCACATGTGTGATAAAACAAGAGTCCAAATGTGGACGGTTGTTTCTGAGCTCTCAGGTTCTTTGTTTTGAGTTGGAGTCTCACTCTGACCGACTGAACTGCAATGGCACGATCACAGCTCACTGCGGTCTCAACCTCCCGGGCTCAGACAATCCTTCCGCCTCAGCCTCTCTAGCAGCTGGGACTACGAGTGCATGCCACCACATCCAGCTAATTTTAAAAATGTTTTTTGTCGAGACGAGGTCTAGCTATGTTGCCCAGGCAGGACTCGACCTCAAGTGATCCTCTCTTCTTGGCGTCCCAAAGTGCTGGGATTACAGGTGTGAGCCACCGTGCCCAGCCCCTGGGCTGTTATTTTTCCCCACCAGTCTATCTTTACACTAATAATTACAATTCTTGGTAAGGAGACTCCTTTCACCTTTCAAGAAGAGTTTTGGCTATTTTAAATAACTTTTAGAATCAATTTGTCAATTCCTACAGAAACAAAACAGGTGTGATTTTAACTAGAATTGCACTAAAATTCTGAATTTGGAAATAACTGCCAATTCTACTTAACCTCGTGTTTTTACCTGGAAACACAAAATATTCTTCTACTTATTTAGGTCTCCTTTAATATCTTTCAGTAGTTTTACAATTTTTCCATCAAAGTCGCATACCTCTTGTACTAGTCAGCTTGGGCTGCTATAGCGAAATACTATAGACTGGGTGGCTTAAACAACAATTGGTTTTCTTTCAAGTCTGAGAGCAGGGCACCAGCATGGTGAGGGCTCTCCCTTTGGCTTGCGGGCAGCGGCCTTCTCACTGTCATGGCCAAGGGCCAGAGCGCTCTGGTGTCTCCTCCCCTCCTTCCAAGGGCACCAGGTATACTGGATCAGGACTCCACCTTCTGATCTCATTTAACCCTAATCACCTCCTTAAAGACCGTCTCCAGTACAGCCACACGGGGGCTAGGGCTTCATCACACGCATTTTGGGGGGACACAATTCAGTTCGTAGATGTGGTCCCAAATACTAAGTATCTTTGATGCTATTATAAAAGGTTTTGTTTTTCTTCTTCTTATCTTATTACCTTTCTTGGTATTCTAAGTGGTTTTGTGGCATATAGACTTGCAATTAATTTTTATATATTGATTCTGTAGGAAATTGCTTTTATATATAATATGGCATATAACAGACCTAAGACATTATCAATGCCAACTTTTAAAAAATGTCTTTATTTCAATCACGACACAGTCACATAATCCTCAAAGTCCTTATAAGTTACAAGCTCCCTTATCCATATTCACTTTTTGTTAGACAGTGGAAGAAACAATTCTGTACAATACTTTAGAAGTTACATGATTTGTAAGTAACAGAGAAACAGTGAAAGCTGAAGAACTCTCAATGTATCTCATAGGATGACCACTCACACACAAGAAGCTAGTTAACAAAGGAAGATTTCCTGTTTAGTCGCTGAAAAATGCTAAAGGCATTTTATGATGAGATAAATACTTGAAGTTAGTACACAACCCGTTGGGCAACCAAAATTGCTATGTAGGTTGGTAATTTTGCACTCAGATATGTGTGGTATGGTACTATTCATTTATCTGACATTTAATAATGTATATAATTTAAGTCTGGGTTCTCAAAACAGTTGCCTGATATTTTGTGTAGTGTCTGGTGCACTCAGGGCTCCGTCCATTTATCTTTTTTTCCTTCACCAAGTTTAGTGGGACTGTGCAATGCTGGAACAATAATCCAGAATGTCCTGGATGGTGAATTCCATTGTAACACCAGACCCTGGATAACAGCGAGCTATCAAGCCTTCAAAGTGCTTGTACTGGCGGATGAATTCATCTTGCATGGAGTGCCACACCACCTGTTATAGAAAAGAAAATAAAAGCCATTAAGCTATAGAATGGAAATAACACATAATCAGGCATGTATTCTAAGAGGCTGGCATAGTGGCGGAGTTAAGGACATGCATTCTGGAGCCAAAAGATTTGCGACCTCCAGTATATGCCATCACTGCTCTGTGCCTCAAGTTCCTCATCTATAAACTAGGATAATAATAATAAAATCTTCCTCAAACTTTTTTTGTGAGAATTAAATAAAAATGTCCATAAAGTGCTTAGAACAGCATTCAATACAAGGAAGCACTCATGACGTTTTAGCTATTATCATCTATACTCCAATATTCAAGACATGGATATGCACAGATATGCGTGGAACTAAGACTAGTGATGAAATAAAATGCAACCATGAATGATCCAATTTCATTTCTGATAAAATTTAAAATTTTCTTTATCTAAAACTGGTGATGCAAAACACTGCTCGATGCCACAGAGGACACCAAAATGAGTCAGACTCTCAAAGTGATTTATAATCTAGTAGTAGACATAGCATGTAGACACCTGTCAAGAAAGAATGTGATACATACACTGGCATAATAGTTAATATTTTTACATTTGTTGATGCTCACTCTATAGCAGCACAATGCAAGGTGCTTCATGGATATATTGTCCTGTTTAAGCCTGAAGATAACCTGGGGAGGTTGGGTATTGTGATCATTATCTCTATTTGATAGCTGAGGGAATTTATTCTTCCAGGACTTTTTCTTTAACCTTTTCCAGAACTTTTTCAAAAACATCATAAATCCTAAGTTCCTGTCAATTTAATTTAATCACTATTCACTAAACAGTATGACTCTTTTGGCTTTGCATCATTCAGCTATTTCTTCTGCCTAGAACACTAATCCCCCAACCCCTGCTAAAATACTGACTTCAGAGGTTAACATGAACAACGCAGTGTCCCTCAGGAAGTCTTCCGCGATGTTATTCTCATTCATCTCTGGGCCTTTCTGTGTGGTTTATAAAGTATAATGACTTAATTCAGGGCTTAAGTCTGGCTCCACCACCCACTAGTTACAAAATCTTGGTCATCTCTCTAAGCTTTAATTTTACCTATAAAATGGCAATGACAATAGTAGTATCTACTATGTGAAAGAGGTATCATTTCCCCCTAGCAAATAAGGAACCTGAGGCTCAGAGAGGTTAAGTAACTTGTCTAAAGTCATGCAGCTTATTCTGGAACCAAACTATGAACCCATTGCTAACTCAACCCACTCAACCGACAAAACAAACGAAAGGAAAGCTTAATGTCTCACCATATTGGCTGGTGCGGTGGCTCAAGTTTGTAATCCTAGCACTTTGGGAGGCCAAGGGGAGGACTGCCTGAGTCTAGGGATTTGAGAACAGGCTGGGCAGCTTGGTGAGACCTTGTGTCTCCAGTAAATAAAAAAATACGCCAGGTCTGGTAGCACACCCCTGTAGTTCAGGTACTTGGAAGGCTGAGGTGGAAGGATCACCTAAGCCCAGCAGGTCGAGACTGCAGTGGCCAGGAGCATGCCACTGCCCTCCAGCCTGGGCAACAGAGTGAGACTCTAACTCAAAAAAAAAAAAAAGTCTCACCATACTAAAATGGAAAACAAAATAGCAGGAATAACCATGTAAATTTATATAAATATTATTCCTCTCTTCTTCATAATTCATTAACCTGGTCTGTACTTTATGGAACATTCCTCCTTCTCTAGACCAGTAGCATTTCTAGAGAATTAATTAATTAATTAATTAGAGTCAGAGTCTCACTCTGTTGCCCAGGCTGGAGGGCAGTGGCACGCTCATGGCCAATGCAGCCTCGACCTGGTGGGCTCAGGTGATCCTTCTGCTTCAGCCTTCCAAACAGCTGGAATTACAGGCATGTGCCACCATGGTTGGCTAATTTAAAAAAAAAAACTTATTGTAGATATGAGGTCTTGCCAAGTTGCCCAGGCTGGTCTTGAACCCCTGGGCTCAGGTAATCTTCTCGTCTCTGCCTCCCAAGGTGCTAGGATGACAGGCGTGAGCTACTGCGCCTGGCCTCTAGAGAAAAGCAGTAGACGTAAGGCTCTTCCAGCCACATGGTCAAGAGAACGAAGCATACCTGAAGTAAGTTCTCTTCCTCACACAAATGCTTGTCGACCTTCTTGTAGAGGTTATCGAGGCCTTTCTTCACCTCCTTCCCGGGGTACTCTCTGATGACCTTCCGGAGCTCTTGCTTATTAAACGCAAGTTGGTAGCTCACTTCCTCCTCTCTTACACCCTGGGCCACGCGCGCCTCGACGCCTTCGAAGAAATGCTTCAAGGAAACGAGAGGAAAAATGGCTGAGACCTGCTTCCATGATTGTCCACATCTTTAACATGCTCACTACAGAGCAGTGTAGAGTCACAGGGTAAAAATCAGATAGTGAGTTAGAGGATAAAGTGTCATCTGTGACCACACCCTTCAAGATATAGTCACAATTAACACTTTGGACTTATTTCTAATCTTCTGATGTGTGAATGTACACGAGATTATAATTTCATATGCTACATTTTCCACTTAATATTAGACATGTTCTTTCCTCAGTATAATTTTTAATGGCTGCATGATATTCCAACTGACCACAATTAATGTATTCATTCCTCTAGTGTTGACTACTTAGCATCCCCTTGCCTTTTGTGGAGTTGGCAAAATTTGGTCAGATTCTTAAAAAAAACGATTATAAACACATTTGTCATAAATATCTTTTGTACATAAGAATTTACCCACATTACTGATCACTTTCCAGAAAAAAAGATTAGGACCATAATAATTCAGTTGAGTATGACTTTAAGTATTCTGAAGATTGTTTAGTATATACACACTACGTCTTATGAAAGCTTAGTTTACATTTCTGTCAGCAGTATATGATACTGTTCCATCACTATACCATAGCATTATCACACACAGTAAATTGTTGCCAGAGCAAAAAAGTTTTTTTTTTTTTTTTTTTTTTTTCTATTCTCTGAATTTATTGGAACTAAGATTTACACATTCCTACAGTCAAAGTAATTTGAGGACACAACAGGGATAAAAGAGAAGTTAGAATAGTACTTAACAGCTTCATAATTAAACTATTTGCTGAGAGGGGTATCCTTTCAAACTTGCATACTAGTGTTTGGCTAAGATAAAACTTCCAATGGCATAATTTGGTGTTTTAAACTCAAATTCCAAATGCATTTTGAAAAGGTGGATATTAACATTAAGCTCTGTATTGTTTAAAAGCAATCTAAAAACGGCTTTGAAAGCAATGTAAATGTAGTAAGTAGACTGTAAGCCTTAAAACTGCTGCGCGTATCATATGATACCTTGAAAAAATCTGATGATTACATTGAGTATATAAAAATAAAACTCTCAGTCCTTCAAAAAATCACAAATATATTTCAGAAATATTAAAAGTGCTTGCAAACATAAAGGAACAGAATTTGTTCTTTATTTTTTCCTAAATCAGTCAGATAGAACATTGGACCAAGACTATTTCTCCTCACTCTATTTCAAAAGTTTTTAAAAAAAAAAAAAATAAATAAATAAACAAACAGGGTCTCCTTCTGTAATCTAGGCTAGAGTTCAGTGGCGCAATCACAGCTCACTGAAGACTTCAACTCCTGGGCTCAAATGATCCTTCCACCTCAGTTTCCCAAGTAGGTGAGATTCTTTAAGTCAGAATCTGACATTTATTTTAGTCCAGATGTGGCCGCCCATTATTTTATTTACCACTGCCTCTTTTTTCTTTTTGTGAGCTGAGCAATTATTTCATTATATATTACAATAGTAATAGAAATAACGTGCACAATAAATGTTATGTCCTTGAATCATCCCAAAATCACCCACCTCATCTGTGGAAAAATTGTCTTTCATGAAACCAGTCCCTGACGCCAAAAGGCTTGGGGACCACTGTTTATCTGCATTTGATTAAATGTCTTTTAAGTATTTCTTTGAATGACTGGCAACAGATACATATTCTTTATTGAACTCTAATTTCAAGTTAAAAACTTATACAAGATGACTAGTCATATTGTGGACAAAGTTAGTTAGCAGGATCCATTTAAGTTTCCATTATATTGCAAATTTCTCTCAATCATTTTTCTTTTTTTGAGGCAACAAAAAAGTCTGTTGCCCAGGCTAGAGTGCAGTGGCATGATCATGGCTCACCACAGCCTCAAATTCCTGGGCTTAG
This sequence comes from Cephalopachus bancanus, assembly GCA_027257055.1. Classification (NCBI taxonomy): domain Eukaryota; kingdom Metazoa; phylum Chordata; class Mammalia; order Primates; family Tarsiidae; genus Cephalopachus; species Cephalopachus bancanus. The sequence continues at coordinate 693,714 of JAPVLO010000639.1, forward strand.
CTGTTTCTTCCACGTTAGCTTCCCAAGTAGCTGGGATTACAGGTGCACACCATTATGCCTGGGTAATTTTTCAATCTTTTGTAGAGACAAGGTCTCGCTATACTGCCCAGCTGGCCTCAAACTTCTGGGTTCAAGCAGCCCTCTCCTCAGCCTCCCAAAGCACTTGGATTATAGGAGGGAGCCACTGTGCTCGGCCAAACCATCAATTTCTTTTTCTTTTTCTTTTTTTTGAGTTGGAGTCTCACTCAGTCGCCCAGACTGGAGTGCAGTGGCTGCTCCTGGCCACCGCAGCCTCGACCTGCTGGGCTCTGGCGATCCTTCCACCTCAGCCTTCCAAGTAGCAGGAATTACAGGCACATGCTACCATGCCCGGCTGGTTTTTTGATTTACTGTAGAGATGAGGTCTCACCAAGTTGCCCAGGCGGGTCTCGAACCCACGGGCTCAGGCATTCCACTCACCTTAGCCTCCCAAGGCGTGGGATTACAGGCTGGGCCACCGAGCCCGGCTCATCAATTTCTTAACATTAATTATCAGACTTTCTCTGGAAAATGACTCAAGTCAGGAAAGGAAAGCAAAATGCAATGTACAAAACAATTTTTGGTTTTCTTTTTATCTTGATAATGTTTTTAAAATTTTCACCTAAGTTAGGTGAAAGTGTTGATCATTTTAAAGTAAAAAATAGGAAGAAGTCTGGTATAATGGAAAAGCCTAATCGAGGTTCCTACCCCAGGTTTGTTATTTATAAGCAATTATAATATCAGGCAAGTCTGTTTATTTTCAGTTTCTTCATTTGTGAAATGGGCATTATACTATCTTGGCTCACATCATTGTTAGTAAGAATGAAAAGAAACAATGTATAGATAACAGAAAAATAATACCATTAATCAATTGTTGTTAAAATATAATAGACAATCATGCAAATTTTTACATTTCTTTTCACACAATTGTAAATGAAATAAAGTAAAGATCAAAGAAGTAACGTCTAGGGCATCTGGCAGTGTCTGGCACACTGGCTACTTTAACAGCTGTGTCCCTTCTCCCTTCTCCCCCCATGTCAATACACAAGAACATTTAAGGTAAAAGTCTGTCTGTTATTCTTATATAAACAGATGTATACAGGTTCAAAACCAGGAAAAACCACTGAACGAAAATATATTTACATTTAGTTTTTCGAGAGGTTGTCCTAAAGAGTAAATAACATAAGACTGAAGGTGATCTGTGTACTTTTGTTTGGCTTCTTTTTTTTCAGCTTCTAGACATGAGATTTTCAAACGAGAAAGAGTTGCAAAAATATGGTGAAAGTTTTCCATCATAACCACATCCCTGGGGGTCTTCTGGCTCTCATTTGCTACTTTCTCCACTAAAATCAAAACAGAAAAAAATAATAAAATAACATCTCCGATATGAGTATGACTATATTTGGCTGTAGCATTTAAATGTTTAATTTTTTTCCATTTGTAAGTTTAAGAATTATGCACATTTCTGGACTTAATAAAATTTACTGACTGGAAGGTCTTCCCAAACTACCTGAATGTAATAAAGTCAACCTAAAACAGTCCCATGTATATATGGAAATTTTTATATAATAAAGGTGGCTTTCGAGTCAGTGGAGAAATGATAAATTATTAATAATGTGTAGGACAGTATGCTCGATCTTTTGAACACACTAAATTTAGATTTCTATTTCATATCTTGCAGCCAAATTCTAAATTGCCAAAGTACTTAAAAATGTAAAAACCAAATAAACAATACAATCATAAGTACTAAAGAAAATACAGCTAATCAAAAAATAATAATTTTGTGGTAGTGTGACCTTTCTAAGAATGGCCAAAACTTAGAAGCCAGAAAGGGAAAGATGGATACATTTGACATAACATTTGAAAACTCCTATAAAGTAAAAGACATCATAAACAAAAATCAATGAAATGCAAATTAAAATAGTAAGATAACTTATGGCTTATTAGGTTGACAAAGAATAAAGAGACGGATAATACCTAGTAGTATCCAGCATTGGTACATGTGTTATGGAAACTACACTGCAGCACTAAACTGTTACAAGCTCTCTGCATCACAATTTGGCAAAAGCCTTGAGATATACATAAACCCTTTGACCCAGAAATTCCATTTCCTTTTTTTTTTTTTTTTTTGAGTTGGAGTCTCACTCTGTCGCCCAGACTGGAGTGCAGTGGCTGCTCCCGGCCAACGCAGGCTCGACCTGCTGGGCTCCGGCCATCCTTCCGCCTCAGCCTTCCCAGTAGCTGGAACTACAGGCGCAAGTTACCACGTCCGGCTAATTTTTAAAAAAATTTATTGTAGAGATGAGGTCTCGCCAAGTTGCCCAGGCGGGTCTCGAACCTGTGGGCTCAGGCAATCCACTCGCCTCGGCCTCCCAAGGCGCGGGATTACTGGCTGAGCTACCGAACCCGGCGACACTTTGAATTTTTTAAAAAATCAACAATTTCACACTCCATGAAATGATCTATCTTTTCCCTAGACTTGCTTCCACTGATAATGTTACATGCAATTGGTGAGATGATTCTACTTCCACATTTTTTAGCTTTCAACATTCCTAAATATATGCAATCAGACCATTTATTTCAAATTAAATTACATATCCAAACTGTTTCTGTAACTTAATTGTGGTGTCTGACATAGGATAAAAGTAAATATAGTATTTTAGCAATAAAATCCCTTATGTAATAGGAAAAACTGAAGCCCACAGAAGTAAGCTGACATGCTGAAGGTCACAGACATCTCTGCCTATCATCTCAGAAGACTCTTGTTCAAATGCAAATGTAATCTGGAAGCCTATTTTTTTTTTTTGCTTAAAAAATGATTTTCGATTTTGCATAGTGATAAGCCCATATGAACCCTAGGATGTAAGTGGTTCCTGATGAATAGTGATAGGTTTTACATACTGCTTACTTTTCAAATTCAAGAAGTCTTTAATTGAAAACCTAACAGACTGTAGAATATGGAAAATAATGAACATATCTGTGCCCAGCTTCATAGTGACCAAAAAGAATAACAACAGAATCACAAAAATTCTGTAGTACACAACAAAAGCTTACCATTAACAAATACTCCTCTGATAAGTTTAGTGTATGCTTTGTCGAGGTCTCCACGACGCTCAGCATTTTTAAAGATTGATTCTGCAAGTCCAGCAAATTCTTCAAATTCAGCAACAAATGGAAGAATCCCAACTTTACTCTTCTTTGAGATCTTTACTTCTTCCATTTGCCTTATCTGGTTACTCTAAAGTTTCGCAGAAAGGGAGAGAAATGCCACACAACTTAGAAACTACATATAGTTTTATAATCAAATACATATATCATAGAAGCAGGACATTCCATAATTACTGGAACATTTTGGATGCCAACTAATTGAAGATGATAACCAAGAAAAACTAATCCTATAGATTAAAATACATTTAAGAAAATAAAATAATTCAAATTATTTAAAACAAAATACCGCAAGTGTTTGTTCAAAAACAATCGATACATATTTCTTCCATTTATGAAAGGCAAGTGCAAGGTGATGCCCATTTTGGGTTAGAGCAGAGTAGCTACCAGAGCACCGGCAGGTACTCTCCAGGTAACTTCTGGCTGGTGGCCATGGGGTCAAGTTTGGTAACCACAGTCATATCCAAGTCTCATCAGTCTAAAATTTGTTAGGGCAGTGGAGGAGCAGGCAGATGGTGGTCAAGCCAGTCAGACTATGCGAGTCCCAGTGTGAGTGAGTGAATATATAGAAAATTTTGTACACGTGCTGGTGAGTGGGTGTCTGAGTGGCTGACTGAGTGAGGGCTCAGGAACAAACAGCCAGGGCTCTCCTGCTGAAGCAGCTTGTGCTGTAGCTGCTCGGCTTGGTCCCTAGTGAATCCTGGGAGGCAGAAGCCAAGTGCCGTTTTTTTTTTTTTTAATCAACAAAACGCTTCCTGGGAAGATGCTCGGAGAGACTGACTAAGGAGGGGCTCATGAACAAGTGGCCAGGGCTCTCCTGGTGAAACACCTGGCTGCTCTGCTTGGTCCCTAGCACTTCCTGGGTCTCAGAAGGCGAACGTCTTTTTTTTTTTAAACTGACATAAGTCTTCCTGGGAAGAAGAGGTGGGGAGAGACTACCGGCCCTAGGCTGGCTTCACCACTGCAGTGGGAGAGACTGCCAGCTCCAGTGTCAATTAGTGCCTCACCACTGCAGTGCCTGGCTGGACACTAGCAGCAAGGGCTGAGGAGGGAGCCCAGAGGCAGAGCCCCACTGCAGAAGGCTAAAAAGGCACCCTGCTACCATCTTGAAAACAGGGCAGGAAAGAGTTCTGACTTGCTGACCACAGAGCAACAGACCCAATCTCTGTGACTGGCAGATCAACTAGTCAGGGGTTGATTGTGACCCAGAGGGAATATCCTGAAAGCACAAACTTCAGAGGGACCTGAGAGTGCCAAGTCTCAGGTGCCCCACCCCCTGCTCTGGTCTAGCCATGGGACAAAGGGTGTGGCAAGAAAAGGACAAGGAGAACCTCCAAAGAGATCAGTGAGACAGCAGAGCTTCCCACCCACAGTTCTGTTTCAAAATAGAACAGACTGGCTGGGCTCAGTGGCTCAGCGTGTAATCCCAGCGCTTTGGGAGGCCAAGATGAGTGGATTGCCTGAGCCTGTGGGTTCGAGACCTGCCTGAGCAACTTGGTGAGACCTCGTCTCTACAATAAATCAAAAATAAGCTGGGCATGGTAGCACATGCCTGTAATTCTGGCTACTCAGAAGGCTGAGGCGGCAGGATCACCAGAGCCCAGCAGGTTGAGGCTGCGGTGGCTAGAAGCGTGCCACTGCACTCCAATCTGGGTGACGGAGTGAGACTCCAACTCAAAAAAAAAAAAAAAAATAGAACAAATACAGAGCCTGGATCAGGGAAGAATAGAGGGCTGAGCAAACATGAGAAGTGAAGGACTCTCCCACTGCCACTCAATAATGGAACTAAAGAGAAAAGAGAAAAGAAAGAAAAACCAACAGAAGACCACAGGTAATTTCAAGTATAACAAAGAGAAAATTCCTGAAAAATAAGACCTCAGAGCCCAAAAAATGGAAGTCACCAGTGTCTGGCCCAGAATATGACAGAGATTAGGGAATGGATGGAAAGAGTGAATAATACTCAAGAAAGACAAGATGCAACACTGAAAGAACTTGTAACAGAGATTTTGGCCATAAAAAATTTCACTCAGGAAATAAATAACAAGATAACAACCATGGAAAGCATAATTAATCAAGCAGAAGAAAGAATCTCAGAACATAAAGACCAGAACATGGAATTAACCTGATCTGTCAAAAACATAGAAAGAAAATTCAGAAGGAAAGAACAAAGCCTACAAGAGATGTGTGATTATATCAAGAGGGCAAACCTACACCTGATTGGTATCCCAGAACAAGAAAGGGAAATGGAGAACACCTTGGAGCAAGTATTCCAAGAGATAATCCAAGAAAACTTTCCCTATCTCACCAGATGTGACCAAACACAAGAGACACAGAGAATCCCCACAAGACATCAAATGAGAAGACCAACCCCTAGACACATAGTAATTTGCCTACACAAAATAGGCACAAAAGAAAAAATTCTAAAGGCAGCAAGAAAGAAAGCACAGACTACCTACCTGGGAAAAACAATCAGAATAGCAGCAGACCTATTGGCAGAAACACTCCAAACAAGAAGGGACTGGGGTCCAATATTTAAAGTCCTCAAAGATAAACAATTTCAACCAATAATTTCCTACTCAGTCAAGTTCAGCTTCATCAGGATGAAAATCCTTCCCAGACATTCAATCCCTAAGAGAGAATGCAGCTTCCCCAGACCAGCTCTATAGGAGACACTTAAAAAGTTATTAAGCACAGAATAAAGAAAAAAAAGAATGACCACATACTTCCCAAGAGAACAGCAGTGCACAGACTCAGCAGAGACTACATCACAACAGCAAATTTGAAAAAACACATATACATCTACCCCAAAGCTAAAAGAAAACAAAGAAAAAACTTTATAAGAACCTCATGACAGGGATAAACAATCACATTTCAATAATCAGCATGAATGTGAATGGACTAAATGCACCACTGAAAAGACACAGAATGGCGAACTGGATAAGAAACCATGACCCAATAATTTGCTGCATCCAGGAAACTCATCTCACCACAAGGGATGCACATAGACTCAAAGTTAGAGGATGGGAAATGAGTTTCCAGACAAATGGATCACAAAAGAAGGCAGGAGTCGTGATCTTAATACCAGACAAAACAATCTCTAAGCTATCAAAAATTTTAAAAGATACAAAAGGACACTATATAATGATAAAACATTCAATCAATCAACAAGAAATATCCATCCTAAACATATATGCACCCAACACTGGAGCACCAGCATTTATAAAGCAACTACTAAGCAAACTGAAAAAAGATACTGATTCTAACACTATTATAGCTGGGGACTTGAACATCTCACTAACAGCCCTAGATAGAGCATTGAGGCAAAAAATCAACAAGGAGATCCAGAACCTCAACTTGACGCTTGACCAAATGTACTTAATAGATACCTACAGATTATTCCACCCAACAACCACAGAATATACATTCTACTCACCACCACATGGAAAGTACTCCAAGATTTATCACATCCTCGGCCATAAATCAAGCATAAACAAATTCCATAAGGTTGAAATATTGTCATGCACCTTCTTAGACCACAGTGGAATAAAAATAAGTATCAACACCAACAAAACTTCCCAAAAGCCCACAAAGACATGGACACTAAACTGCATGATGCTGAACACTACTGGGTCAACATCAAAATCAAAACAGAAATTTAAAAAGTCCTAGAAACAAATGAAAATGAAGGAACATCTTACCAAAACCTCTGGGATGTCATGAAAACAGTTCTGAGAGGGGAATTTATATCTCCAAAAACACACATAAAGAAAATGGAAAGATCACAAGTTAAACAGCCTAACAAATCACCCAAGGGAGCTATAAAGACAGGACTACAAAAACCCTAACTTTAGCAGAAGAATCCAGTTCACCAAAGTAAGAGCCCAAATACGGGACAGAAAAAGATAAAAATATCATAGAAAACTTCAACAAAACAAAAACATGGTTCTTTGAAAGACTTAACAAGATTGATGGACCCCTAGACAGATGACCAAGAAAAAGAGAGAAAAAGCCCAAATAATCACAATCAGAAATACAAAAGATCAAATCACAATGGACCCCAAAGAAATACAGAAGATTATCAGACATTACTATGCACACCTGTATGGAAACAAGCTCGATAACTTAAATGAAATGGAGGACTTTCTGACATCATACAGCCTCCCAAGGGAAACAAGAAGACATTGAGACACTAAATAGACCAATAACAACCCAGGAAATTGACTATGTCATAAGAAAACTACCTCCCAAAAAAAAGTACTGGACCAGATGGCTTTCCAGCAGAATTCTACAAAACGTACAAGGAGGAGCTGATACCAATCCTACTGAAAGTATTCCAGGCAATTGAAAAAGATGGAATTCTCCACAAATCATTTTACAAAGCTAATATCACACTGATATCCAAACTGGGTAAAGAACCAACAAAAAAAGAGAACTACAGGCGAGTATCCCTTATGAACATAGATGTAAAAATCCTTAACAAGATTCTAGCAAATTGGATCCAACAACACATCTCAAAAATCATCCACCACGACCAGGTAGGTTTCATCACCAGGATGCAGGGCTGGTTCAACATACACAAGACCATAAATGTAATGAAATACATCAACAGATATAAAAACAAGAAGCACATGATTATATCATCAGATGCACAAAAAGCCTTTGAAAAAATCCAGCATCCCTTCTTGATAAAAACCCTCAACACCTAGGTATAGAAGTAACATACCTCAAAATGATAAGCACCATCTACGATAAATCCACAGCTAGCATATTGCTAAATGGACAGAAACTGGAAACATTTACCCTGAAAACTGGAGCAAGACAAGGCTGCCCACTCTCACCCCTCTTGTTCAACATTATATTGGAAGTCTTAATTAGACAAGAGGAGGAAATCAGGGGTATCTAAATAGGAAAAGAGGAAAGTATCCCTATTTGTTGATGATATAATCCTATACCTTGAAAATCCAAGAGAATCTGTCAAAAACCTGCTTGCACTGATAAAGGACTTTGGCAACGTCTCGGGGTACAAAATAAATGTGCAAAAATCAGTTGTATTCTTATACATCAACAGCAAGCAGGCAGAGAACAAAATAAAAAGCAAAATCCCATTCACCAAAGCCACATAAAAAATGAAATACCTCAGCATCTTCCCAACCAGAGAAGTGATACACCTTTACAATGAGAATGGCAAAACACTGCTCAAAGAAATCCAAGAAGACACAAACAAATGGAAAAATATTCCATGCTCATGGATAGGAAGAATCAACATTGTTAAGATGTCCATCCTATCAAAGGCAATCTACAGATTCAATGCACTACCCATTAAATTACCAACATCATTCTTCTCAGACCTAGAAATGGCAATACAGAAATTCATACAGGAAGCATAAACAACCATGAAAAACCAAAACAATCCTTAGCAAAAGAAACAAAGCAGGAAGTGTCACACTTCCAGATTTTAAACTTTACTATAAGGCTACAATAATGAAAACAGTCTGGTATTGGTATAAGATCAGGCATATGAAGCAATGGAATAGGCAGAGATTCTGGAAGCAAAATCTCAATTTCTCAACCAACTTACCTTTGGACAAAGCCTCCAACAATAACCACTGGGGAGAGGAGAACCTATTCAGTAAACGGTGCTGGGAAACTGGTTGTCCACATGCAGATGATTGAAACAGGACCCCTACCTATCACCATACACAAAAATTAACTCTAAATGGATTAAAGACCTAAGCGTAAAACCTCAAACTATAAGAATCTTAGAAAATGCAGGAGACACCGTTATGGAAATTGGAACTGGCAACCAATTTTTGATCAAAACCCCAAGTGCCCATGCTGTAGGAGATAAGATAGACAAGTGGGACCTCATCAAACTGAATACCTTCTGCAAAGCAAAAGAAAACATCAAGAGAGCGGGAGATAGCCCACAGAATGGGAGAAATATTTGCCAAATTTATATCTGACAAAGGAATTCAAGCGTGCCGAAAGGAAAAAAAACAAACAGCCCCATTAAAAACTGGGCAACAGACATGAGTAGACACTTCTCAAAAGAAGATATATGGACAGCAAACAGATACATGAAAAAGTGCTCAGCCTCGCTAATCAGAGAAATGCAAATCAAAACCACACTGAGATATCACCTAACCTCAGTAAGAATGGTCATCATTAATAAAGCAAACAATAGATGCTGGCGAGGATATGGAGAAAAAGGTATGCTTCTACACTGCTGGTGGGAACATAAGTAAACTAGTGCAACCTCATTGGAAAACAGTGTGGCCATTTCTGAAAGAACTAGAAATTGACCTTCCATATGACCCAGCAATCCCTCTATTGGGAATATACCTGGAGGAACTCAAAGCATTCTACCAAAAAGATACCTGTGCATGCATGTTTACTGCAGCACTATTCACAATAGCAAAAACATGCAATCAACCATGCTGCCCATCGAAACAGGACTGGATAAAAAAAATGCGGTAAATATACACAATGGAGTATTATGCAGCCATAAAGAAGGACAAACATATGGACTGCACAGCAACTTGGATGGATTTAGAGTCAATCATACCCAGTGATCTATCACAGAAACAAAGAAGAGTACCATATGTTCTCACTCATGAGTGGACTTTGAACAATTATCATAATACTATCAGAAAGGGATTGGCAGTAGTGGAAACTGCAGAGGCGGGGTGGCGGTGGGATTGGCAGTTGAGAGAAACTGCCAGGGGAGGGACGGGCACACCTCATCAAAAAGGGCACCTGGATAATGAACATTTGTGTACCTAACCCTGAATTGTACCCCACAGCTTTAAAATTAAAAATTAAAAAAAAAAAGAAAAAAATTTGTTTGGATAGACAAGTTCTCTATTTTTGGGATGTAGGAACAGAGGAAAGGCATTTCATTATGGATTTGCATTATACAGTTTTCCATATATTTATGAGTTAGTCTAAGCTAACTCAGCAAAGTGCTTGAGCGTGATGGTAACAAAGCACAAAAGAAATGTTTTATGTGAACAAAATCCAGACATCTGGACTCAAAAAGAGCCATGGATTCAATTATTGTTCCCTATAATTCTAAGGGGATACAGATCTACTCATAGTAAGAATTACACTGCCAAACGGTTTTGGATCATCTGAACTTCTACCTAAAATTTCACTGTACTGAGATTTTGGGGGTATTACTTGAAAAGCACATGACATGTGGATTAGAAAAATAATTATCCCTAGGCTGCAGGCATCAGAATGAGAGAGCACTGTGAGTACAATCAACGATTTCATATTACCTTTTACTGATATTCTACTTCATCAGTACTGATAACTGTGAGATATAAAAATAGTTACAGTAAAGAAAGTAGAAGATTGTATGTACTGGAAACAACTGCTTGGGTTTCAATACCAGATCCATCACTTTTTTTTTTTTTTTTGAATTGGAGTCTTACTCTGTCACCCAGGCTGGAGTGCAGTGGCACTCTCATGGCCACCCCAGCATCAACCTGCTGGGCTCAGGTGATCCTTCCGCTACAACCTGCCAAGTAGCCAGAACTACAGGCGCACACTACCACGCCTGGCTAATTTTTTAAAAAATTTATTGTAGAGATGCAGTGTCACTAAGTTGCCCAGGCTGTTTTCGAACCAGCGGGCTCAGGCACAGATCCATAACTTTTTAACTGTTGTCCAGAGGAAAGTAACTTCCCCTCTCAAAACACCTACCTTATTGGGGTGGGATGAGTTAGGGCTAGATGAGATAGTGTTTGCAAAGTGCTTAGTCCTGTGTCTAGTACATGGTAAGACCTCATTGATGAATTCTGATCCCCTATAAGCTGCATGCAGACTTTTGTTCTGTGTGGCATTTAAATGTACAGGACATAGACCTGAATATTAATAGGAAATGTTCTAAGTCACAGTTGCCTTCTCTGGCTTTTTTACAAGGAGGGTTGAAATAGAGCATTCATTTCAGAAAATAACCATCATTGAACAAATTCTGACAACAATTATCCGAATTTCTCACAAGCTGCAGATCTACATGATTTCCAGTTGGTTGCCCAGTCATACTGCTATCATGAGAAGGACATGGAGGTTACTCAGTGTTTTAAGATTGTAACTTTGATGATAGCCACACATCACCGTATTGCTTGTGAACTTAGTTAGTGGCAATTTGACCAGGTCAGATAATTCTCAAATGTTTATGAGTGAGCATCTACATTTATGTGTGTAAGGAATTCTGAAAAGAAAACCAAACGCAGTTAAGAACTGTACTGCACTGCAGAGTTCAGCTTGATCATACCTGATGTGCAAGTTATTTTCTAGTTTTAGCTTGAAATTAGCAACGCTAGATTTCTTAGCCCTGTTTATTCAATTGTGTCAAGTCTCATTCTGTCACACAAGGGTAGATTTTTTAGCCCTATTCATTCATTTATTTGAGGCAAATCTCACTCTGCTGCATGCTTCTGGCATGCTCATGACCACCACCGCCTCGACCTGCTGGGCTCAGGTGATCTTTCCACATTAGCCTTCTAATTAACTAGAACCACAAGTGTGTGTCACCACATCCAGCTAGTTTTTTTTAATTTATTGTGGAGCCGAGATCTCACTAAGTTTTCCTGGCTGGTGGTCTCAAGCTTGTGGGCTCAAGCAATTCTCTCACCTCTGCCTCCAAAGAGCTGGGGTTACAGGTGTGAGCCACCACGCCTGGCTAGCCCTCTTATTTAAAAAACACAAGATACTCTGGGCTTGGGAACCAGAGGTAATGGCCAAACTCAGGTGCCATTTGTTCCATTTTCTGCAGCCCTCAGACATTCGCGCTTTTTATTTAATACCTGTAGACCTGTTCATTACCTTTTCAACTTCTTTATGCCCTAAAACCTGCTCTCGTCCCAAAGAGAAACACATACAACTAACTAAACACATACAACCTACCAGACAGTGAGAAGGCCTGCGTTAAAGGAAGAGATAGAGAGGGATGACAGGCAGGAGGAACCATCCTTTAGTGGCAAAAGGTAGGTCCTTTATTTGCAATTAGAAGAAAATGTGAACTTATACTTTTTCTAGGTTACTTTGTTTCTTTACTGCCCTGTCTTGAAAGTAACATGACTATTCTTTAAAAAGCTATTACTAATTACTGCCATCACCACCACCACCTCCACTACAAGCTATCAGTGAGTAGCAAGCTCTTATTCTGTGCCAGGCATATGCTAAGCCTTCATCTGAACCCACATCGACATCTACCTGTTACCACATCCTGGGTTCTACTGGGTTGAGAGGTACTATATGAAGTTGTATTTTACTGGTAAAAGCAACTAAGCCTTTATACTCTGGAAATGCATAGTGTCCTTATGGCTTAGTATTCCAACTGTGTCATATGGGACTCATGATCCTAGTCTCTAGTAGCTCTTCCTTTTCCTTTTGGCTATCAGCCTGCAGTCAGACCTCCCTGGGCTATTATCACTTCTGGAGAAGCAGGGTGAGGGGGTGTGGAGGGTAGGATAAACCTTAAATGTCAAATTTCACATTATTTTAAATACCAAGCAAAATCATTTGGTAGGGGAGGAAGATTAACAAGACTATTGAGGTGACATTTAAGTTTCTACAGTGGACAGAGATTGCTTTTATACTTTCAAAGATTCAATAAATATTTTTTAAAAGAATAAAAAATTACATGAATTTAAATGTCTTTAATATTTTTATCTCCCATTATTCTATGAATATTCAAGAGCTGTATATAACTTAGAGGTTACATAGTAGAAATATTCAGACATATCTACTTTTACTTAGTAAGTACATTAATGAAATGAAACTTTTTTAAGGACCTAGCCCAGACTAATTCATACCTACAAACTTACCAAAATGTAATAGACAATAAGAAAGTTGTCACTGGTTTGTTTCTATTAGAAGGAAAATAATAATTGCTGGAAGTTCCCAGAACAATTTATGCTTAAAACAAAGCAAGATAATTATTAAAGCTATGAAATTATTAATTAAAATAAATTCACCATCAATTAAAGTAATCAAATTAATTTTCTTATTAGAATATCCTAAACAAACAACAGTAAATCTAAGTGATAGTTTCAGTTGCTTCATTAAATCAGTGGTCACTTATCAGTAAACTGAGATGCCAGTTACCCACTGGATCTCTTGGTTAGCTGCTGCCGCCATGCCACCTACTCCAGAACTTGCCAAGATTCACTGCATAAAAGGGAAACCAGCTGGCACAGTGCCATCAAACTGATGATACAGATTGCTGCCAACACCTTGCTTGAAGAGAGCTTTAAGGGACATGAACAATAGATCCCCAATAGAAAGCTGGTGATTCCTTGATTTAAATGTACCTATGTTCTTGCAATGATTAGAATTCTAAGGTTTTTTTTAAAAAAACTTACAATGCATTTGTCAAAGTTCCTTTTGACAGTCACCAAAACATTTCCCAATGTGGTACTTAGAAAAGAAGCAGGGTCCACATTTTGTGCCGTCCATACATGATGACTCATTTTGACGAGCATGTAGAGGGAGTTAAAGCTATCAATTTTGTCTCCTAACGCAATTAAATTGTTTAGTTCTGGCTCGATGCAGCGAAATATTTTAATCATCATCTGGCGGATCATATCTTTCCTGTTCAGAAAACATACAAAATGTAGAAAGTTATTACGAGCTTCAGGGAATTCACCTTTAACTTTAACCCACCAAGGATATAAAAAATGACTAAGATAACACAATCAAACTTCAATGAAAAATGTTCAAATATGATGGACTAATTAGTCTACAGAAGTTTTTGATATAAAAATATTTCATATCAAATAATTTATCATTTAAGTGTAATCACTCAAATTAGCTTAACATCATTTGTAAAGTTGCATCCTGAAATGTGCTTTGTGACTTCTCAGAAATACATCGCAATTCAAAGGAGACTTCCTTCTGGCAAACATCAGAATTGATTGCAGTTTTTGTGACTTCTGGAGCAAGGAAGAGTTGCAGAGCCATGTATTAGGTCCAACTTTGATCCAACACACATCTTAGCGCTTTGTGTATTGTCAGGTTACTGAGAATCATCTGGACCCCTCAACGAGCAATTTATTTTTTCCAAAATAAACAACAGATAGTAATAAACACATACTCAGATGAAACAGGCAGTGGTGTGCCAGAATTATGCTGCCGCGATAACATTCCTCCATCCAGGTCCTCGGCTTCAGTCTGCAAAAATTATTCAGGCGCTTTACATAATAAAAGACCAACAATTTGACAAGTTTATATAGCAGAAGCCTACTCAGTCTTGAAATTCCCAGGAGAGAATACATTATGAAAAATAATGATTTTTAAAGGTAGCATTGCTGATAAAGCTAGTTAAATAATTTAGTATGCCGTTTAAGAATGTTCACAAACTGCTTTGTTCTTAGATTTTTACCTGAGAATTTCTGTTGGGTGAGAGGTTGTGTCTGTGTGTGTGCACATGACGGGAAGGAGCAGGGGAGGATACAGGAGGCTGAGTGGGAGGTATGGGAAAGGAGGGCAGCTCAACGAAAAAAATAGAAAATATCGAAAATCACCTTTCAAAAGAGAATTAACAAAGTAAAGGAATCTCACTGAACATTCAAATAAAACTTCAGCATTTTAAAAAAACGCTATTAAAAATTTTTACAGAAGCCAGCTGGTGCAGTGGCTCACACCTGTCATCCCAGCACTTTGGGTGGCAGAGGTGAGAGGATTGCCTGAATCCAGAGGTTTGAGACCAGCCTGGACAACTTGGCAAGACGTCATCTCTACAATAAATAAAAAAATTAGCTGGGCATGGTAGCACGCTCCTGTGGTTCCAGTTACTTGGAAGGTGGAGGCGGAAGGATCGTTGGAGCCCAGTAGGTCAAGGCTGCAATGGCTGTGATTGTGTTACTGTACTCCAACCTAGGTGACATAGACTCCAACTAAAAAAAAAGAAATTCTTACCAAGAGTTTGAGATCAGCCTGGGCAATATAGTGAGACTTTGTCTCTTAAAAATAAAAATTCTTACAGAAGCCAATAAGTAAGCAAATTTGCCACTACTACCACCACTGACGACAAATTCCAAACCATTTGTAGTAACAATGAATGTCTCTTTATTTTATGACTTTTTGTAAGTTTATCTGAGTCATAAATTTTTGAGATGATCTTAATTTAAAAATCACTCTATCTGCATTGTGGTCTTCAAAATATTCTGGAAAATCTCTCATCTTATATAAGAGATTACACTTATGCCATCTGAAAGGCATGGTAAATAGGCATTATTATATCTACTTTACAGAAGAGGAAAACGAGATCAACTATTTGGTGTACAATCTCATAGCTATTAGCACCAAAGTCATAAGAAAGATTCAGATCTGAGGACTCACTTTCTCTTCCTGTTCTCTTCTCTTCCTGTTCTCTTTTTCCTTTTTTGTTGTATCATGGTATACAGAACTCAAACTTCATCTTTTAAAAATTATATTTATTCATGATAACCTCTAAAATGTTAAAATTTTAACATAATTTTAAAAAAATGTTATTTGCAAACTAAACTCAGGCATTTTTTTTCTCCTTACCAATATAAAGAATATTTAGGCTTATGACATTCTGACATATTAAATTAGATGCTCAGACTCCAACGATCACTGTTTTTATTATCTTGTGGCATGACACAAATTATGTGAAAATCCTGACACTGTAAATTCTTTTCTTTTCTGTTTTGATAATGAAATTGCGACCACATATTAGGTTACTGATGTTAAAGACCCTAAATACCAGCCAAAATAAATGTGAGCCATACCATGGTTCCAAGCACACTTTGATGTTGCTGCAGTTTGAAAAATTTGCTTATGAAGTCCTGTTCTGCCAGACACAGGGGCTCCAATTCACTTAGTACCTGTTCAAAGATCTGGAGAAAACCAAAATGATCCCATAGTGAAAGAACTGCACCAAACACTTAATGTAACGTTCCATATTTGATTCTCTTTTCTGCAGGGACCATAGATTTACAATCTCAGTAATCTCTATCCATGGATCTCAACAGAATCCCAAAGACAAATTCTTCCAAGACTGACAAGGCAATGCTGTGATCAAGGTGTAACAGGGCCAAGGAACATACCTAAAATAAAACTCAATTATTCACTTCAAATACGGAAAGAAGAACATAAACTTTTAAAACTTATTTAATACAGGTTAGCTTCACAAAACTGTTATTATCTCTTTACTTTGCAAGTGTTCAAATAACTTAGATTTGAGATGCAAACTACTTTATGATATATTAATTTTGAATAAAGGTTTTATATTATTTAATTGGTAATTCACATTTTAATTGTCATCTAACAGTTTTTTTTTTCAGATTTGATTCTGCTGGAAAGACATAGTTAATGCTTAAGAGAGCTAAGAGAACACAAATCTTTGAACACACTGAAAGCAATCACTGGTGTCAGAAAAGAATATTGATGTTAATGTTTAGGAAGTACTGGCTAACTCAAACGTGTGGAAAGGAAAAAAACAAACAGCCCTATTAAAAAGTGGGCAAAATATACAAATAGGCATGTCTCAAAAGAAGACATATGAGCTTCCAACAGATACCTGAAAAAGTGCTCAGCCTCACTAATCATCAAAGAAACACAAATCAAAAGCACAGAGATACCACCTAACTCCAGCCAGGATGGCCATCACTAATAAATCAAAAAATAGATGCTGGAAGAGGATGCAGAGAAAAAGGAATACTTCTACACTGTTGGTGGGAGCATCAACTAGTACAACCTCTGTGGAAAACAGTGTGGTGACTTCTAAAAGATCAAAAATTGACCTTCCATATGATCTAGCAATCCCCTTTCTGGGAATATACCTGGAGGAACGCAAATCATTCTACAAAAAAGATACCTGCGCATGCATGTTTATTGCAGCACTATTCACAATAGCAAAATCATGGACCCAACTGTACTGCCCATCAAAAATGGACTGGGTAAAAAACATGTGGTATATATACACGATGGAATATTATGTAACTATAAAGAAGGGCAAAATTATGGACTTCACAGCAACTTGGATGGATTTGGAGTCCATCATACTCAGTGATCTATCACAGAAACAAAGAACTGAGTACCACATGTTCTCACTCATAAGTGGACCCTGAACATTTATCATAATGTTATGATAGAAGAAAGGGATTGGCAATAGCGGGTCACTACCACAGGACAGGGGGCAGGCACATTAACACTAATAAGGGTATCTGATCTCAAACCAGGTGAAGTGAGGACCAATGGGAGACCCAAACTTCACCTGACAATGACTACTTATGTACCTAACCCTGAATTGTACCCCACGTCCTTAATAAAAAAAGAAAGAACACACACACAAACAAAAAAACTGAACATCCTGCAATATGCAACTGGATGAACCTGGAGGACATTGTGCTAAGTGTAATAAGCCAGTCACAGAAGGACAAATAATGCATGATTTCACTTCTAAGAAGTATTTAAGATAGTCCAACTCATGGAAGCAAAGAACAGAATTGTGGTTACCAGAGGCTGGGAGGAGAGAGGAAAAGGAAGCTGCTATTCAACGAGTATAAAGTTTCAATCACACAAGGTGAATACATCCTAGAGATCAGCTGTAGGTAACTACTCCATTGACAGTGAAAAAGTCTGTTGAGGGTAGATCTCATGTTGATTGTTCTTACCACAATAAAACAGAAGAAAAGGAAGTTCTCGTTTTATTTTACCTTATCAAATTTGGTTCTGTCAGCAACATCGAGGTCAGAGGCAGACATGTTTCCCATATCCAACAGGGAAGAAGACTGAGATCTGCGATTCCCTGAACTCTGAACACTGAGTTTGTTTAGACTAGAAGTAGATCCAGTTAATTTCCCCGAACTTCCATGAAGACCTAAGAAATAACAAAACTTTGAAAGTTGTGGTTTTCATGAATAAAAGACCCAGAATATAAGTCAGGGCTACATTTTTCTATCTTCTACTGGCTTGGTCTTCCAGGGCTTATATTAGTTAGTGCACAAGTCTACCACCTGGGATAAGTCCTACAGTGTCCTTACCTTCATTAACATTTGTGTCCTAATCTGAAATATTGTAAAGAAACGCAAAACTATCCAGATTCACAAAATAGGACCGAAAGGGACCTTACAGATCATATTATATAGCCTACTCCTGTCCAGTTCATAAAGATAAAGTTGCTTGGTGATCTGTCTAGACTGAAATAGACGAGGATTTCTTTCCTATTCAAAGACAGGTCACTGAGTAGTACCATGTTAACATACTAGCTAAAGATGACTGTTTTATTTTGGAAGAAAACTGCCATATTCCAATGTAACTCGCCTCCCCATTAAATCAATATAATAGGTTGAACCACTTGAAACTGCTCATACTTGGTTATTTTGCTCTAAAAAAAAAAAAAAAAAAGCTGATTACGTGTGATTCAACCTCATGTGTTCTGAACTCTGTAACTCTGCTATTCCGGTAATCGAATTGATTAACTATAGTCCTTTAAAAACTACACAAAACAAAGAGAAAGAAACACCCTGAAAAACTTGTATTTAAAACACAACTGAGATGTAATCATACATCCCTAACCACATAAATATAGAACATCTGCGTTAAGGTAGAATTCATTTTCCATCACAGCCATAAGGAAAAATGAGAACACATAGCTAAATAATAGCTCACATACAACAAATAATTAAAGGATTTGATTTTTAAGATATTTTTAAACCTCTGTTTATGAATATTTCTTAGTTAACTTGTACTATTTGCTAATGGTCAGAACGGAAAATGAATACAAAATGGGGCAATTAAAGATAAACTTTGGCTCCATTATATAAAATCTGACAATATCTATTAAGAATTTTTATAGAGTTTTCAAACAACCTGAAAACAGAAGTATAATGGTTAAGCCTTCTCATGAAATTCTAACACAAAGTTCTACTACTCGCCAAATAGTTCTAACCATATTATATATTTCTTGGTTGTAGCCATACCAGTACCATCATGCTGGTTTTCTTTCACCGATATCTGGCAATATTAGAGCAATCAAAACTTCTGGTGGTCACTTTTTTCAAGACAAACAACTAATTCCTAGACATGAAACAAACATGCATTGAGAATACCTACTAATACACTAAGCATACTCACTCTCTGTTTCCTGTTTGACAGCACTTTCTTTTCGAGGCAGTGTAGCTGTGATGGATTAGGTTGCAAGCATCAAAGACAAAGACAAGTTAATAAACTGCAATTTGCACGAACCATGCACAAGAGGAAGTTAAAGCTCTAGTTTAAAAGACACATGCAAAGAACCATGAGTGTCAAGTCACGAGAGGTGCAAACACATGTTTAGTTGGTCACCTACTGTTTGAGATATTATATGAGAGAAAAAAAATTTACTTTTAATGTATTGGTTTTACTCAAGTATTCTGGTAAAATAGATATATTTGCAAACCCCCATACTTTAAAATGATTTTTAAAAAAAGTTTATGAAGCTAATGTACTTAAATTTAAAAGACTGAATTTGCAAGTTTTGGTTTCCTCAGAAAACACAGTTCAAACAATTTATTACAGTGGAAATTACTGGAATGAAGTTGCAGATTTAGATATTAACAATATTGTATTCTCTGAAAGCTCCTGAAAGGAATCTCCACTGTACTAAATAATTTCATCCTATATCTAACATATTTTATGAGTGGGGCTTTAAAACCATGTTAAAATTAAAACCAATTATTAAGTTGGATAATTTAGTAACTGACTTTGTGAACATCTAGAATGAAAGATATGTATTATAATATTAACAATCAGATGTGAGGATGCAAGGGTAACATCAAGGGAACAGATTTAATGTAAGAATTGGAACTCCTTTAGGGTCATTTGGCATTTCTTTTATTCTAAAACTTCTCTCTGTATAGTATTTATTAGAACTGTTTTAGAGCTCATTTTGTGAAATATCTTAAACTCAAAATGGAAATCGATGTGAAAGGTAAAGAAAAATCATAGAATGAAACAGAATATTAAATAATAAAACTATAACCTAAAAGCATCTTAAAAACAGAGAACAATGTGTTAACTGACATTATCCCTGACAACTTCAAGGCAAAAGCCCAAATATAATATACTTGCCATACCAGTGACATGTATACCTTCCCAGCCTGGCTACCTGAAGCTTAAGGGCATATGAAAAGACAAGGCTGGAGGTCAATGTGGAAGCAGGGCTCATGCTGGATCTACCAGCTCTAGCTAGCCCATCAAACACTACTTCTGGTGGCCTTCACGTGTGTCACCAGTTCTAGAGCAGAGCCTAATATTTCACATAGTTTTCCTTTTTTAGTAGCCAGTAAAGAATACAGAGTTACTAGCAGTGCCTATTAATTATAATTTGGGCCTCAAAAAACAGACTGTACCACTTGTCAACAACAAGTGATAACACTCAGGTAAAACGTTAGATATTTTTAAATAATCCACACTAGACTATAAGCTTCATAAAGGTAGGGCCTTTGCTCAATGCTGTATTCCCTGTACCCAGAACAGTGCTTATTAGCTAATAGGTAGTTAATAATTATTTAGCAACTTAATCTTCTAACCACCTTTGAATTCAGTCTTGTATTCAAGACTCCCTTTGGGATCAACAAGATTTCTTACTTTAATGGAGACATAATGACAAAGTAATTTAGGCTCACCATTTTAAAGATTTTAGAATATAAATAGGAGAGAGAGGAATAATTATGTAAATATATATATTAAGGAACTAAAATCTTGCATATTTTATATATATCTATATATCTTAACTATAGAAAGAAAAAAGCGGTGATTTTAAAGATAATTACTAAATTTCCTTTCCCTGCCATTTCATTAAGTACATTTGTAGAATACAAAGAAAAAAAATACACACCAAAATATCAATTCTGGGGAGGAATAATTCCATGCCTCAGAGAACATCAAAGTAAATCTATTAATCAAAAAAGGCAATAACCTACAAAAAGACCCTATTCCAAACAAAAGATACTTCCCTGGCACTTTAACATATTTTGAATTACTTAAACTAAGTAAATGTAAAAGACTTAGTCAAGAGTGGTTCAAAAAGAGAGAATTCCCTATTCCCCTGATTCTCTATTACTCTATTGATTATACAGTTTCCTTCTATAAGTTACATTCATGCTGACTATTCTTATCAGCATCTATACTCATCAGCATCTGTGAGCCAGAATTTTCAGAGCAAAACAAGTTCAAATTTCATTTATAGCTATTTAATTCTGATTCACTGAAAAGTTATCTTTCCAAAATTTGAGATTTCCATTTTAATTCTAGTAACAGATGCTTCTCAACTTATGATAGAGGTTACATCCTGATAAACCCATTGTATGTTGAAAATATTGTAAATGAAAATGTATTCCTAACTTATTGAATATCACAGCTTAGCCTAGCCTACCTTAAATGTATTCAGAACACTCACGTTAGCTTACAGTTGGGCAAAATTATCCAGTGCAAAACCTACTTTATAATAAAGTCTTGACTAGTTCATGTAATTTATGAACACTGTACTGAAAGCAAAAAACAGAATGGCTCTGCGGGTAAGTGCGGTTTCTACTGACTACCTATTGTGTTTGCACCACTGTAAAGTCGAAAAATCGTAACCATCTTAAGCTGGGAATGTCTGTCTATCAAAGATTCGTTTAAAGATAATTTGAGTCACTGAAAAGATATCTTTGGAAAACTTTACATACTACCTTATTTAGAACTTCTCAAGTTATTTGTATTTAACTTGAAATTGATTTTTTAAATGCTAGCTAAAAGGCAGGTCTTCAAAAATGAATCAAACTATTTTTAAAATTTTTATTCTCTTAATTGTTTAGTTTTTCTTCTCTTGTAGCGGATATCAAAATAACTGATACTGTAATTTTTTTTAATGGAATGCTTCATGAATGTGTGTGTTACCGTTGTACAGGGGCACGCTAACCTTCTCTGCAATGTTCCAATTTTAGTGTATGTGCTGCTGAAGTAAGCACAATTTTCTATGCCATCATTTCCTATTCCTTACTATTTAATAAGTACACAGAATAGATTTAATTTTAATAGTTTTAAAACTATAAAAGTACCTTCTAAACCTGTAGTATGCGAATTAAAAATACTTTTGATAATTTAATAACTTCTGAAGGATTAAGAAAATAAAAAATTTAGGTTTCAAGTTAATGCAATGATAGTCTTAAGATATCATGTAGGTGACCTAAGTTATACTTTTATTATTTCATTTATCTTAATGTGGCTCTTAGATTTGATAAACTATTATGATACTGGGATTAATGACCTACTCAGGAAACAATTTTAGAAATATTTCTCTTTCACCTCCAGTTTTCATATTCTGAAAGAGTCCTCTCAAAATAAGATGGTTTAATAACAAGTGGTGACAAATATACTTAATGAAAACATTAAACATGTAACTGCATTAATAATATGCTGTTTACTCAAAAAAAAAAAAAAGCATAACATATCCACAGTGAAACATTAACAAGAATATAAACACACTGCTGTTTAAGAACAATTAACCTTTAGGATGAGTTAGCATTTCTGTTTCCAAAAGCCTATTGCCCCAAGATTTTTATTAGTATCTGTAAAGATTTTTGTTTTTGAGTTGAGGGGCCTCACTCTGTCATTCAGGCTGGAGTGCAGTGACACAATCACGGCTCACGGCAGTCTAGACCTCCTGGGCTCAGGTGATCTTCCCACCTCAGCCTCCTGAGTAGTTGAGACTATAGGCAGGCACCATCGTGCTGAGTATTTTTTTTTATTTTTGTAGAGATGTGGTTGTACTGTCACCTGGTTACCTGGGTTGTTCTCAAACTCCTGACCTCAAGTGGTCCTGCTTTGGTCTCCCAAATTGATGAGATTACATACAGGTATGAGCTACCCTACCCAGCCTACTTTTTAAGAAAGTGAATCATAAAATCATTACCCACTAAAGACAGTTTTTTCAGTCCCACAGAAAAGAATGGAAACATGCTATAATTTTCAATCCTGTTTCCTGATTAGTGAAGTTGCTTAGGGCATAGGCTCCTTTCAACAAGCAAATGCTAAACTCATTAGTCTAAAGGGGAGCTTTGCAGACACACTAGAGTACACAATGTAGCCGTTTAAGGCCAGGTTTTGACTTGAATAGGCACAGAACTCCATCCAAAAGGAACCCAGAGATGGATACATGCAAGAGCAGAATGTGGCCTCGGCAAATCATCTTCCTCAGAACTTGATACTTTCACTGGTTATTGGATCAAACAATGTTTTTGTCCAGTTAAAATGTTTAGAAGCAACCAAAATAACATGCTTCAAATACATCTCTTTAGAAAAATAAGGTACAATCATCGACGAAATTTTGGTGACAGTTCCATAGCCCCTTGGAAGGGAGAAAACGCTTAAACTTCCTTTTGATTCAACATAACCAGTGAGGAGTAAGAAGCCAGGAATCACTTTCATTTCTCTGTGGAGAGCAATGACTTAAGAGATCAGTCAGTAACTGGTCCCCAACTATGATAAAAGGTCTTCCAGGGAATCAGAAACTGAACTCAACACATCTGTCTCTCAGTCTGATACTGTCTCTACTTGACTATAGTTCATTTTCTCACCAGCTGCCTTTCCTATGCATGTATGTATTTTAATTAGAGCATTAATACACAACTGCTGTCATATTAACATACTACAGGATATTAATTAATAAAAAACATATTTGCAGATATAAATATTTGTTCTATAAAACAGCCATAAATCACACCATGTATTAGACTCCTCTTTCATGAAGTCTATTGTGTCTTCTTCCACTTTGCTTAAAAAGTCTAAGAATTATTTGTCATAAACAAAACCATTTTTAAAAGGAAGAGAATGAGCTGACATGCCTAAGCTTACCAAACTTCTTGCTTTCTTTAGTTGTGCCAGTCATCTTGATCTTTGCAACTTCAAAGAAATCTTTGATTTCTCTTTCATATAGCCGGGATAAATAATCCATGTAATTCTTAAAATAAAAGTAACACGTACTTCTTACTAACAAAACACATATCACAGTTTCCATTTTTCAGTTCCCCCAAATCCTTTGTGCTTGTTTTAAATTGTGTGGTCCAAAACTTTGATGGATTTCAAGGATATAAAAAGCAGGTATTTTCTGTCTTTTAAAAAAACTGAATAGACATCATAACATTACCAATTTACGAAAATATGAAGTCAAACATAACCACACTTACATTTTCATTTTTCTATATTACCTCTTGCATATTTAAAATATTGTTGCAATCATCCTGTACAGAATACCTAAATCAGAGCAATCTTCTAAGTATTGCTTCTAAATCAGAAGCAATACTTCTCTAGTCTCATGCTGTAACGACAGCACAGTACTGCTTTGGAGGTGTACCAAGTCCCTAATGTAGGATATTAAGGTGGTTTCAATGTTTTGCTATGATAGACAATGTTACAATAAGCTTTCTCTCTCTAATAAATTGCTTCCTTGAAATAATTTCTTAAGGGTGGCATTACAAGGTCAAAGAGTAAGGGAATAGTTATTGAAGCAACATATTGATCGTACTACTATGTTGCTTTAAAAACAGTTATACCAATAATACAGTGTCAATGGCAATGAAGGAGAAAACGTGGTTTCAATGACCCTCTGTCAGTTTGAGGTACTACCCTAAAATAGATTATTTTTAGTAAGAATTTAATTAGTACATCTCACAATTTTCATAATTTAAATAATTTTTCTTTCTAAAACGTATTTGATTAACTCTTGCTTAAATAAAAATACCTATCATTTAGCATACTCACTCATTTCTTTATCATATCTGCTTATTATCATGTAAAAATATCTTTTTTTTTTTCTTTGAGTTGGAGTCTCACTCTGTCGCCCAGACTGGAGTGCAGTGGCCGCTCCCGGCCACCGCAGCCTCGACCTGCTGGGCTCCGGTGATCCTTCCGCCTCAACCTTCCAAGTAGCTGGAACTACAGGTGCACGCTACCATGTCTGGCTAATTTTTTGATTTATTGTAGAGATGAGGTCTCACCAAGTTGTCCAGGCAGGTCTCGAACCCGTGGTTCAGGCAATCCACTCACCTCAGCCTCCCAAGGTGCGGGATTACAGGCCGAGCCACTGAGCTCGGCTGTAATACTCTCAGGAAGAGTTCCTCAACAATGAGAGACCATATATTTTTCTCATGTTAAATGTCATACAGAGTTTTACTACATTTAAATAAATCCACAGCAGAAAAACTATATTGAGTTATTCTTTTAAATGTATCAAACCTAAAAAACCACTTAATGAATACAATTTATTATCCATATTAGTGGCTCTAACCATTTTGAAGTGGTCATAAGTGTTGATACACAAGTAAACATTTTTTAGACTTATTTTTTGTTCTTTCCTTCTTTCAAGTAAATCACACCTAGAATTGTGTTGCTATAAATATGTGCAATTTTGAAGTATTTACACATAATTTGGTTCCATTTTACAAACTTCTACGTAACTATGTTGAGAGTCAATACCTTTTAAATATGCTTCTGTGGATCGTTTCATATGTTTGCTATTATGGATTAGTTCTGTAATAAACATGTGCGTGCAGGTATCTTTAAAAAAAAACATCAATTTTTAGAACAGGTTTACCTTGCTTTAAAGATCAGGTGTACCTTTCAAAAGATACATATTATTTAAGTATTTGTATACTGACTCATAGTTCACCACTGATTTTCTTAGATCTTTTATTTGTATATCCTTATAAAATAGCATTTGGACCAAACATGATATAAATTCTGCTCTTTTTCAGTTTGTAGGCCACAGACATTTCTCACATAATCTCTATAAGAAAACTGAGTCAAATGGGCAATTCTTTCCCATGATCTTTGCATAACTTTGAAAGCAAATACAAATGAAAATATATCTTAAAATTAATTCCTATTTGATGGGACTGTCTCACTTTTTCAGTGGGACTCAAATGACCAGATACCTTTTTTCCTGGTTTTATTGAGTATTCAACAGAACTCACTGATGGCAAAGGCTACAGACGCGCACTCCCATATCAGCTCATTCATTTACCAGATACTGAAAGACGCAAGTACTCTTCTTAGCACCTTATATACAACAACTCACCTAAAATTTAACTGTTTAAATATTATTCTCTCAGGCAGTCTTTTCAATCTTATTTTGTGCTGACTGCAGAGTCTTCAGAGATCTCCATGTTTTATTTCTGCTTACACAATAAAGCAAATTCTACCTATGTGAAACTGAGGCTGAGAGAAGACTTCTGAGTAATTTTCAAGACTGACTGCCCCTCTCAGGAGGTTATCATGAGAGGAAAGCACATTTCCTACCCAAGCATGGATGGGCCATCTCTATTAATTGCCTAAAATGCATAACCTGGAGTCACAGAGTAGTAGTCACGGGGAGAGGCAATCTTGGCAGCTGAGCTATCTCTATTTTCCAGGCTCCAGTTGTGTATACCAAAAGTCAGGGCTTTGCTTAGACTCAGCCTAAGAATAGCTGGGGGCAGTGGCTAGTGATTCTCATCCCCAAAGAATTTGGAACACCCTTTTCCTGTTTCTGGCAAGAAGTATAAGCTGTGTATAACCCACCAACTGCAAATAGTTATTGGATTTAATTAAGTATTATTTCTTTCTTACTAAAAACACTGGTTTGTCTGTTTCCTTCTTTATTTTCTTTTTGTTGTTGGTGTTGTTTTTTGAGTTGGGGGTCTCACACTGTTGCCCAGGCCGGAATGCGTGGCACAATCATGGCTTGCCACAGGCTTGCCCTCCTTGGCTCAGGTGATCCTTCTGCCTCAGCCTCCAGAGTAACTGGAGCTTAGCTGCCACCATGGCAGCTAATTTTTTTTTTTTTTTTTGGTAGCGATGAAGTCTCACTATATTGCCCAGAATGGTCTTGAATTCCTGGGCTCAAATAACTCCCCCACCTTGGCCTCCCAAAGTGCTGGGATTACATGTGTGAGCCACTATGTCCGTCTTTATTTTCTTCTTTCATTCCTTTCTTCCTTCTTTTTTTTTTTTTATTAAATGAAATTTCTATTTCTGACAACACTTAGGCAACCAAATTAGATTATGAGGTAAAAATACGTAACCTGTCAAAAGCTCAAACCAGAGGATCAAGTAACATTCCTGGGAAAAAGTCAATTTCATTTAAAAAGTTCATTAATGTTGTAATCAAAAATATACTCTGAGCAGACAATGATTCCATAAATCATCACTAGGTTGGCTATAGTCTTGTTTCTTCACTTTAAATTACATTCATGAATACTGCATTATATATAAAGATAGGGCAATAATACTCACTGAGAACACAATTAGGCAAAAAGCTTATTGATTACTTATTTGAATATTCACTAGGGGACAAAGCACTTGTTGGCAGAAAACTCTTAAGGAAGTATAATTTATGTTTAATTATTCAAAATATTAATCCTCCTAAAACTTCAAAAGGCAAAGAATTCCAGTAATGTAAATATTTTTCCTTAAGATATCTCCAAATCAGAATTCTGTTGAATGAAAACAAAACAAAACAAAATATAATACAACAGTAGAGTTGCATAATACTTAATAAACTAATTCTGAAGAACAATCAATCTTAGCTAAAATAGCTAGTCAGATAAGATGTATACGAACACCTGAGGGAATATTTTTTTAAAAAGCATTTTAAAATTATAATTTAAAAATAATATTTATTTTAACTAAGGTTAATGTCCCCTTTCTTATGATTTCAGTATAGAAGTAGAGTGACCCAAATTTTTCTTTAAATGGATTAAGGCACTTCAATGGGAAAATACTTGAAAATGGATACATAAAAATGTCCTACTGTCAAATATGTTGATATCAATGCATTGACAGGAATATACAATTTGCCTATTTCTTATTATCACACTTCTCATAAATCATTACGTAATTCTTCTGCTTTCTTCTGAAGCATGAATCTAAAATACTGGATAGAAGTTGCTTTTACATTAGCAATTATAACATTCTCATTCCACAGGGACAAAACATATCATATTTTCCAATTCCAGGACATCTTTTAAGGTCATATTGCCCACATAATTATTATTAATTATTAACATAGCTTATGCATTACTCACGTTTCTTGTTTTTAAGCTTCAAATTCACAAAAACTTACAGATAAAAGATTTTAAATGTTTCCTAGGGTATTTCAGAATTTTAATTAATTAATTTAATTAAACTGCTCTTTCAGCCAGGACTATCTTGGGTACAATTAGCTGTTGATGTATTAGATGGCAATTCTTTAGTTCTATTTTCTCAAAAGGGACATGATGTTCAATTCCTAAACTGAAGGTCACAGCGTCAATGCCATAAAAGTACTGTCCGTATGGTTTCCTGCTACAATGGCTATGAAATCGAAGTCAGACCATACCATTCCATCAATCAAAGCCCATCAATACCCCCCTCCTCCACCCCGTAAAGTTACACACAATAAAAGCCAAATCCTGGCAGTGGTCCAAAATCCCTTCCAGACCCATCCTGCCTCCCACTCAGGTTCCACTTCGACTCACTCTACCCCGACCACACTGGCCCCCTCTCCGCTCCCGTTGGACACCCTCTGCCTATGGCATTCGTACTGTGCTTAGAAAACTTTTCTCCAAAAATCTTCCCCTACCTTCCCCCAGTCCTGCTTTATTTTCTCCAGAGCACTCATAGCACCTTTTAACACACTATATAATTAATCTTTTACCCTGTCTCCTCCGGAATACGTACTCTGAGGAGGCAAGTATTTGCCTGTTTCCTTCAATGCTTACAAGGTTGGCACACAGTAGGTGCTCGATTTGTTGACTGAATACATGAAAAAGCAATTCTGATTGTCACCAATTACTGCGTTGTGGTCAATGATAAGCACCACTGCTCTAGTCTCCAAGCCCAGCATGATCTTGTTCCTTCTGCCTCTGGAGTCTCTCTTTGGTTTCTATTCTCCTTCTATTCCTACCACCACCTTCTTGCTTCAGATTCATTTCATATGAATTATTACATTGGGTTCTTAATTAATTTTCCCCATCTAAACTTTTCCCATGCTTGAAGAATGCTGCTGGCTTCCACAGCTCATCTTTTTCACCATTATTTCTCATTGGTCCAGAACATAAAATTTCTGCTTCAGCCACACTTAACCTGCTCGCTGTTTCAGGTATATTTTTCCACCTTCGTCTGCACCTCCTGCTTCCCATCCCTGGAATGCACCTCCTCTCATTTCTGGTGTTTATCTAATTGCACTGATTATTCAAAACTCAGCTGAAGTTCAGTATCTTCCATGAAGTTTTCCCCATGGCTTCAAGACATGGGCTCTCCTTGTCTACACTGCCATACATTTCAACTCCTTTTCAGCTTCGTACTTAATTTTCTGCTGGCTATTTTATGAATGATTCTTCCCAGTCAGATTTAAAGCTCTTTAGGGTGGAAGCTTGTTTGCTAGACCCCAAGTGCCTAGAATAGGGAATGCTTGCTCAATAAAAAGGTACTTGGTATTTTTTTAACAGAATAGATTATAAATTCTCAGAGGGCAAATCCCTCACTCACAATCTTCACACTTCCTAGTTTCCATACTGTACAAAAGAAACTCAGGAAACAATTAACTAAATTGAATGACACTTCAGGCTACAGTATGGCTGAAGTTCAAAATTTAGCTTTTCTTTATCCAAGTCAATATATAACTGTTATTCCTGGTTAATAAGCCCTCAGATATTCAATCATTCCATGCTTTGCTAAGGAAGTACTACAGTACTTCACACTTGGGGAACTGAATAAATAAATACACGACCTCTCGATTCTAAAATATAATGCTCTGTATTTAGTGAGTAACTGATGTCGAATCCATACCTTTGTTAGTCCCTCATATTTTCCATAGTCTGTGCTCTTTAACCACTCCATTAGCTTGGCATATCGGAGCAAATCTCTATGAAATGGATGATGATTGGGTAAAGTCAGTTCAACAGAGTGTTGAGCAAGAGTTGAACTCTGGTCATGTCCCTAGAGTGAATAAATAAGTGAATTAATATCACTGATAGTACAAAAAAAATTGTTATAATTGAAAAGTCTAATCAACAACTCAAGATGGCCAAGCAAAACCAACAGAACACAGAAACATAAAAACCAAATACTTACTTGTCTATGTTTACCATCAAGTGATGGGAAGCTGAAAGATTAAAGTAGATTTCCCTTGAAAGTACAATTTCCCAACAACAAGCAAAGGGTAAAACAAGGCAGATTGATTGGAAGTCATTCTCACTCAGTTTGATTTGCTTAGTCAGAAGTTATCTGTTAGTATTTTGTGAAAAACACATTAAAATAACAGACTGCTGGAGTTTTGGGGTTGTTAATTTTAGTGTTTTATACTAGTGTTTTATACTAGTTGACATACACTAGTTTAATAAGCATCCTGAATTTAAATAATTAAAATTATTTTAAAAGAAATTTCTTTCATTCAATTTATATGCTTTACTGTATATATAAAATACGAACTTAGTGCTATAAGTTTTTTGGGGGGGGTTGGAGTCTGACTCCGTCATCCAGGCTGGAGTGCTCACCATATATAGTCTTGGCACCTTATTGAAGAACATATGACCACATATTCAAGAGTTTTTTCCTGGGCAAACTATTTTGTTCTATTAGTCTATATATCTGTCCTTATGCCAGAACTGTACTGTTTTGGCTACTGTAGCTTTTTTTTTGAGTTGGAGTCTCTTTGTTACCCAGACTGGAGTGCAGCGGCACACTGCTCATGGCTACCACAGCCTCAACCTGCTGGGCTCCGACGATCCTTCTGCCTCAGCCTTCCAAGTAGCCGGAACTACAGGCACGCACTACCACGCTTGGCTAATTTTTGATTTATTGCAGAGACGAGGTCTTGTCAAGTTGCCCAGGCTGGTCTCGAACTCAGGCAATCTGCTAGCCTCAGGCTCCCAAAGTGCTAGGATTACAGGCTGAGCCACTGAGCCCGGCTGACTGTAAATTTTTAAGAAATATTTCTCTTAAATTGGAGTACCCAGAGAGAAAACTTTCTGGCCTAGAAGAATAAAGAGTTCCCTGGAAATTGAAAAGTACCCTTAGAACATGGAAGATAGAAATACAAGACATATCAAGTGTAAAAACACCATCATTATCTGAGTCTCTTCTTCGTTCAAGTTTTCAAATCAGTCTGCTAGAAAATTTCCTTCATGTGAGATTATAGCCTTAATTTAAAATGGAAATAAGAAGGAAAAAAAGGAAGGACTCATTATACAGAAATTACATATAAAAAATGATGTTGAACAATCAATATACTTCTGAGATTTGTCTTACCTTTTTGTATTTAGATTAACTTGGGGAAAGTGAACTAGAGATGGCAAAAAGTAGCACAAATTGCACTAACCAGTTCAAAATAACAAGAATTAGAACACAGAGGCAACAGGCGTTCACAGCCGTCACATACAAGGTATATTATGTATCCAGGTCTATCATTCTTTTCTGCAATTCCAAAATCCAAAAAGTTCTGAAAACTGAGTTTAAACTTGCTGCCAAAACAATTTTGATGGTAAAACTTGACCTGAACTGGCATGGATCTATTTACGGTATTCAGAGTTACTATTCATACTTTTTTTTGCAGAAACATCATGCACTCAATTGGAGTGACTACATAAAATTCAGTATATATACTGTATTACTTTTGTAAAATCAGAAAAATTCTAAAAACACAACCGACTCCAAGAGTTTTGGATAAGGAAGAATCGACCTGTGTGAATGACGCTTTCTGGATGGTTAACTGAATGTAAAACAATCACATCTTCCAACAGAATCAACGAGGACTAAGAGCTAAGCTAAAATGCCAAAAAATGAAACAATTCTACATATTTGGAATTTCTGGGCACCCGTATCTTTTCGGTAAAGGCTAATGACAAACATAAAAAAATTAATAATGTTAAATAAAACATACTGGTATTATCACTAGACTATTACCTATTTCTGTAGTTGTCAAAGGTCCATGTAAACATTACATTACAGAAAAGTTTTTTAAATTGCCACACCAGAAGGATGACCAAGATTCTACAGAATGGCATGCTACAGATACTAGGCATACATAGACATTATAGTTTAATGTCTCCAAATGGTGCATCTTAATTAGTCATTAAAAGGAAAGAACATTGACAGACTAATATCTTGTAAATACTTTCCAAATATTCTGTTTAAGAAATAACAGTGTTTTATTGTCTAAAACAATCTTCCCCATTAATTTTTCTCAATGATTTAAAACTCATATTGTTGTTTATACTCTTCTATAACTGTTTACTCGAGATATTACATGTTAAGCTACATTATTTCTTTAGTGTCTGGAAATCAATCATTAAAAACCTCTCTTCCCCTGAAAATGAAAAAATTAATTAGCATTTGTAAAGAATTTTGCAGTTTACAAAGCTCTTTCGCATATATTACTATTCAAAGTTTTCCTTTGAAAATAGCATTCTAACATTATCAATTGAAAAACTCACTTCTAATATAAAGAACATTATTACCTTCAAATCATTATTATTAAAATGAGTTACATGTTATTAGTGTTAACAGAAAAGATTTTAGTAGAAAATTGCTCCAAAATAACTTATAGATAATAGAAATGCTAAATATTCAATTTGTTTAATTCAATCAATAATACACAAACTGTTACATCTAGAACTCCATAATGTGTAGTAAAGAAACAATGGCAATTTATTGAATGCCCATTGCCTTGCTAGGTACTTTATATATATAAATTCTAATCTTCACAATAACCTTAAAAAAATACCGAGACTCTATTAAGAACATTAAAAATATTCCTTTTTTTCCCAAATTAATCTAAAATAAATAGATTTCATAAAAACTTGACTTTTTCACAGCATACACATTGCTAAAATCTGTAATAAAATTAGTTAACATTGAACACTTTACTATAGCCAAGCTGTTCTAAGTGGTGAACATATATAAACACATTAATCTTCCTAAACACCGTATGAGGCACTTTTATTACCCCCATTATTTAAATAAGGCAACTAAGGGGGCACAAAGAGGTTAATTAACTTGCTTAAGGTCACTCAGTCAGGAGGTAGCAGAGTCAGGATTTCAAATTCCGAAAGCTTGGCTCCAGTGTTCTCACTCTTAAGTACTTTGCTATAGTGACTTCCTAAGAGAAATTATATATTTGGGTCAAATTTCAAATAAATTTTCAAGATTTGGGAACTTTTTTCTTCTGCATTATGACATTTTTGTTTTGTTTTGTTTTCTTAAACAAAATCTGAGGAAAGTTTCAACAAACTTCACCAAAATGGATCTTAATAATTCTAGCTTTTAACCAGAGATCATCAATCTGTGTTTAGAAAAATGTGACAGTAACTTAAGAAAATAATTTTTGTAAGATGAATTGAATATTGGTGGTCTCCTGCACAAGTTTTATTTTACTACATGATGTTTCTTTAAATACATATTGAAAAAAAATTATAAATGTAAGCACATAGTGAAAAAGTCCACAATTTCAGTTTTTTTCCTGGTTGAACTTCCAGTTCAGTGTATTTTAGATCATTTTAATTTTCTCTGAGTTATTTGTATCTTCAGTCTCAACATGTTGCTAAAGACAAAAGTACAGAATCATGCAATCTTGGTCGGGCGTGGTGGCTCACATCTGTAATCCCAGCACTTTGGGAGGTCGAGGTAGGAGGATTGCTTGACCCAGGAGTTTGAGACCAGCATAGGCAACATAACAAGATTTCGTCATTACAAACAAATTAAAAATTAGCCAAGCATGATGGAATGCGCCTGTAGTCCCAGGTACTCGAGAGGCTGAGGCAGAAGAATCACCCGAGTTCAAGATGTTGAGGCTGTGGTGAGGTGTGATCGTGCCACTGCACTCTGGCATGGGCAACAAGTGAGACCATAACTCAAAAATAAATAAATAAATATCATGTATTTTCTGTAGAACCAAAGGAAATAAAAAGGACAGAGAGCAGTTATATTTTCAAAATACATCTTTCAAAAACAGTCAAGAGAATTTTTATTTCTGAGTTGGAGTCTCACTCTGTCACCCAGGCTGGAGTGCAGTGGCATGCTCAGGGCTACCGCAGCCTCAACCTGCTCGACTTAGGTGATTCTTCTGCCTCAGTCTTCCAAGTAGCTGAAACAACAGGCATTGCTACCATGCCCAGCTAATTTCATTTATTGTAGAGATGAGATCTTGCCAACTTTCCCAGTCTGGTTTCAAACCCATGGGCTCAGGCAATCCTCTCACCTCGGCCTCCCAAAGTGCTAGGATTATAAGTGTGAGCCACTGCACCCGGCCTCAAGAGAATTTCTAAAAGGGCATGCTATTTATGCAAATATTCCTGAATTTCATTAGCCTTAATGTGACTGCGTGCTTTTAGTATCATAATCCTAATTAGTGAAACTGCCCAGATTATCCTAGCTGAATGTCTTTCTAGAAACACAAATGACTAGTATGTATAAAAATTATGGGTAAGAGTCTATAATTTCCATGAAAGCTGACTGTGTAAGATATCTAAAAACCCTGAAGAAGCTAGCTACTCTCAGCTAACATTACACTCATATTACAGTGATAAGCGGATAGTACATAAAAATGCATTTCCAGTTTCACTAAAGTACAGATACACAGACGTATTCATATGAAAGTTGCATTACGGATTCCCAAATGCAAGATGTTTTTACTGGTCTACAGCAATAAGAAACAAATAAAATGTAAGGAGTGAGTTTCTCGTAAGGATAAATGTATTAATTTTTAAAGTCTGAAAGTACATTCTTCCTATTCTTATAATGCCAAAATGTCATTTTTAAAATGAAAAGGTAATGAAAGTATATGGTACTATTTCCTTTTAAAGGTCTTTACTTGGTAAATAAAAAATTGGTAACTTGGTCAGTCTCCAAATTTTCTTTCAATTTTACTATTTGTGAATTTTAAAGACTAGGAATCAATGCTCTTAAGTTACTGTCATGTTGTGATTAATATATTATTTTTACTGGATTCTTCTGCATAATACTTATAAATATTACAATAACAACACATTTGCTGTAAACTGTACTGTGTGGACTATATTCAAGTCCTACCTTATCTGTGATTCCATATGCCTTAAATTCCTAGTAAACTCACTTTTGATTAAATCTCTTTAGCACTTACAGTCCATAGTTCTACAATTAGTAATTTATTACATATGCTGCTGTAGAGCTTTAAGTATTTTAGTTTTAACTGCTCCTTACAAGCATCTTGAAGGCAGGAACAAATCTGTACTCTTAAATATGGATAGTGAGTATCTAATAGGCATACAATGAGAATTTCATGATTGACAAAGAGATGTTCCATAATAAGCTAATCAAATTTTCCCAGCTAGTTTGTCCCCTAACCAGGAAAATGTTACAATAATAACACATTTATTAGATGCCCATGTGCCCTGACTCTTACTAGGTGACCAGATGCACTTTTCTTGTACTTGAAACAACTTCTTCCGCCTTCAGCACATTCCAGGCTGTTGTGACATTCTGGTTTTTAACATGCATCATTCACATGTAACAACACATTAGGTTTTCAGAAATGGGAAGCATTCATTTTAATTAAAGCCATTAGTTTACAAGGCAAAGAAGCAAAGTCATAAATAACTGCGTGTTA
The DNA here is from genome assembly GCA_027257055.1 of Cephalopachus bancanus. Taxonomy (NCBI): domain Eukaryota; kingdom Metazoa; phylum Chordata; class Mammalia; order Primates; family Tarsiidae; genus Cephalopachus; species Cephalopachus bancanus. The sequence continues at coordinate 729,499 of JAPVLO010000639.1, forward strand.
CAACAGTTTAGGGAACAGAAAGCACTACTGCTTATTGACTGGCATTTTCGATACCATCTACAAATGTGGATAACATCATTGTCAATAGTATCATTTTTTTAAAAACTAAGTAACTGTGTAAAAATAGACGTCACTGAACTAACAATGTAAGAAAAATGTGAATGAGTATTTCTTATGTGACTTTGAAGTTTGCTTTTTTCTTGACACTTTCCAGGTCAAGTGAAATGTTGAGGGAGTCTCCCTGATGTCCCCCTCCCAAGCTTTAGTCAGGTGATCTTCCTGCATGCCCCCACAGGGCCACTATCACTTTTGTCCTTCCGACCTATTATCTGTCTGGTTTCCTTCTCTAGGCTGTGAGCTACTGGAGGGCAGGATCAGCCTCTCATTTACTTCAAGTCAATGTCTGCTATGCACCTCAATCATCTGGCAAATAAATGATTACTAAATAAACGAAGGAATAGATGAGTGAGTGGAAAAAATGACAGAAAGAAAGGCAAGCAGAATGAGATTAAATGCTTTTTTGGTCAAAATAAACTCTGCTATGGGACATTTAAAAAATGCTACAAATTTGGTTAACAGGTAGCTTAAGTAGCTCAAATCAGTAAGTTAAGTTATAATTTATAAAGATTCTGCTGCTGTTAAGTTTAGCAAACTTTACAGAAAAAAAAAATCAGAGAAGCTTGAGCCAAATTGATGTACTCACAGGAACCGAAAGAAAGTAGAACCTGTTACAGAGTTGAAGGAGGGCCTGAGTAAACTAAGTGGAAATAAAATACAGTAAATACAATTGTTTTAGAATACTACAAAGTGAAAACAAAGTAAGAATTCAATGTTTTCAGACAGCATTTCTTGAGAAATAAGATTTCCCCCCAATTATTCTCACTCAATAACTCTAATAAAATAAAAGGAACTTTTAAAAGAGATAAAAACATCACAAAATTTAATTTATTATACCAGATATTAAAATGCCTTCTATTCAAATCCCTCTAAGATATTCTTAATATTGTTAATAGTAATATTACTGCCCCATCCTTAATTATAATATCCTTTTTCATATAAAAATGTCAGCAAAGCATTTATATGAAGAATAAATCAACTGAAATTTACAATTGTGCTATAGTCATTTTCTCATATGTATACTATGTCTATAAGGACACAGAGCTGATGAAACATGTAAGACAATGAATCAGGTTCTGGTTCCTACTTCAAAATATTGAAAAATAAAACAGGTCCAACAGTCAACGTGTAACAAATTTGGACTTACTTTTATAAAAAAGAATGTCTACGTGATAAATGCAATGAGTAAACAAGAGTTAATTTATGTGATTTCTAGAATCGGAGAGTTTCAGCTGAAGGGATCTAAGGAGGCAGCTGAGGCCCCAGGTTCATCTGTGAGTAAATAAACACATATTTCAAACCCTTAATGTCAAATGTGTGAAGAAACTAGCTGCAACCCCAGTCGAACACATAACACTTTTTGGCAGAAATTTACGCTTCAAGTAATCTAAAAATATGCGACAGGAACATATCAGTTTTAATAATAAAACAAAATTACCTGCTGAACAAAAACATTGTTGAGGTGACTGGCCAGTCTCCGGGCAAAATGCTCTCGCAGATCACTGAAGCGCTGTTGCTGCTGCTTGACAGCCAAAAGCATGTCATGGCCTGAGACGGAACGACAGTTCTTGACTGACTTAACAGGTAAGAAGGTTTCCTCAATGTTTAGTCAGACATTAAATATTTCTAAAGTTTCTTAGAACTAAAAGTTTTCCTGGTTTGTTTATTTGTTTGCTTTGTATAAGCAGGAGACAAAATGGTATAGCACCATTTTTCAAATACCTCTAAGATACTCTTAACACTATTAATAACAAGGTTATTGCCACATCCTTAATTATAACATCTCTTTCCATATAAAGATGTAAGTGAAGCATTTATATGAAGATTAAACCAACTGAAATTTACAATTGTGCCATAGTCATTTTCTCACATGTACACTATGAGATTCTCAAAGTGTGGTCCTGCCTCGGCATCACCTGGGAACTGCTAGAAATGTAGATTCTATGGCTTCAGCCCACACCTACTGGGGACGGGGTCTGGGCTTTGTTTTTGTTTTGTTTTAGAGACAGATTCTTGCTCTGTTGCCCAGGCTAGGCTGGACTGCAGGGGTGCGATCAGAGCTAACTACATCCTCAATCTCCTGGGCTCAAGTGATCCTTCAGCCTCCTAAGTAGCTAGGACTGCAGGCATGCATCGCATTGCCCAGCTAATTTCAGCAAAATTTTTTTGTAGAGATGAGGGTTCACTATGTTTCCCAGGCTGATCTCAAACTCCTGGGCACAAGCAATCCTCCTGTCTTGGCCTCCCAAAGCACTACCATCACAGGTGTGAGCCACTGTGTCTAGCCATTTGTGTTTTAATAAGCCCTCTAGGTGAGTCTGATGCGCACGCAAGTTTTGAAGCCACAGCCTTGTGCTCTCTGGTCTAACCAAAGCATCTACCTTGTGCTAGGCTCTGTGGACAGCACTAAAGAAAGATGGTGATGTCAACTCCAGTTATTTATAGTCAATCAGAAAGAATGAAAAAGTTCTTAGCATCAACAGAAATAGGTTGAGAAATGAGTGACACCTGTTTGAGTAGCTAATAATGTAACCCTAAACCACTTGTCCCATGTATTCCCTGACAAAATCTTTATACCAAGTTACAGGTTTGGTCTCAGATTTTTATCATCTCCAACGAACATACCTGGTCGAAGAGCTATGTTCATGCACTGCAGAAGTGCATCAGCAGCATTGGTACAGGCCTCAATGCCTCTGGAAGAAGCAAGATCTCCTTCCTGAAGGGCCTTTATATGCCCTTTGGCCAAGTCCATGTGGTTCTGGAATGCATGCAAATAAGCTACTTACACATGTAATTTTGGAACATTTACAGGCAAGATGCTACCCAATTCTATCAACAGGTCTTTGGAATTATTTCAAATGTTGTTCTCACAAGGAAATGAGAAAATATTTTCAAATGGGTACTACATATTGTCACAAGCTTTTTTGGCTTCTGTTGGCAATTTATAATCATACTTACCACAAGGAATTCTATCTCAGACAGGAGTTTTACATTATTAGTGTTACTAAGATGAATGAGGTGGTTGCTCTCCGAGATCTGATCCATTTGTTCTTTCACGCTTTGGAGCATCTCCTCGTAACTGCTCAGTTTCAATTCAATCTGATCCACCTCCTTTAGAGCCTCATCCAGCAATTTCATCAGGATATTCACTTGTTTTTCAGAGGCCATTATTGACTGGATGTTGGCCTGTAAAGTTAAAGACAAAAAAAAAGCCACTTTGTGTCATTTAAATGTGTAAAAGAAGCACAAAAATAAAATGCTGCTAAATCTCTTTGAAAGCAAAGTAAACAAAATTGATATACATCTACTTTGGTTTGTCACTTTATGTTCCTCCACTTTTTACACAGTACCTCAAGAAGGCATAGCTGCTTCAATATCAAGGTTAGGGTCCATGCCTCAGTATTTTATATTTCCAAAGAACGCACAAGGAAGGTTCTGCCCCCAAATGTATCGCCGGTAACGACACATTCTCATTTTTGTAAATTTAGGGGCATTTGGCCATGGTATCTCTAACAGATGCCATGAATACCATTTGTAGAGATGAATACTAGCAATAGAAATGTTCTACATTTAACATCCATGTGAAATTGTAAATAAAAAGCATAATCACCAGTGTGACATCTTAGTTGAGAGGGTAGTAGTGGTACATCCGTCTTTGAAGGACATATGAAACCAATAATTCCTAACTGTAGTATGCTGGTACTAACAGGATGTGGAAGAGTATTTGCCCACAAGATAGCTTCTATCATCTTTTTTCGTTCCTCTTTCATTTGCAACTGTTTTTTTTATTCCCCAGGCAAAGCAGTAACAAACCACCATCCCCTTATAGCTATTTTCTAATTGATTCTGACTATCGATTCTGACTTCCCCAAAATAAGGAAACTGCCAGATCCAAATTCAAAGTGCAAAGCAATATGATGACTTGAAGCATATATACAATATTAATTAGAACAGAAAATATAAATCACCAAGCCATATTAAGAAGGCAAGTAACATGGAATGATGAAAAACGTGCTAGCCTGGGCAACACAGCGAGATCTTGACTCTAAAAATATTTTTAAAATTAGCTCGTCACAGTGGTACGCGCCTGTAGTCCCAGCCTCTCGGGAGGCTGAGGGAGAAGGATTGCTTGAGCCTAGGAGTTCAAAGCTGTGGTGAGCTGTGGTCGTGCCACTGCGCTCCAGTCTGGCTGACAGAGTAAGATCCTGACTCAAAAAAACAAAACAAGCAATCAAAAAAAAACTTGGATTAAAAAATTAAAAGAACATCATTGTATAGTTGATGCTGTGTTTTCACATGTTACCTTATATACTATTCATAGTACCTCAAGTATAAATGAAATACAACTTTAATAGTCAGCAAGTGGCTGGGCTCAGTGGCTCAGCCTGTAATCCCAATACTTTGGGAGGCCGAGGCAAGTAGATTGCCTGAGTCTGCGGGTTTGAGACCAGCCCGGGCAACTTGGCGAGACCGCCTCTCTGCAATAAATCAGAAATTAGCTGGGCACAGTAGTGGGAGGCTGAGGCAGAAGGATTGCCAGAGCCCAACAGGTAGACGCTGGGGTGGCCATGAGCCACTCTAGCCTGGGGAACGGAGTGAGACTTCAACTCAAAAAAAAAAAAGAGTCAGCAGAGCTCAGAACCCAATGACATCCCTTAAGTCACAGAGCTGGGGTCTGAATCTGCCCAGGGCGATTTCCTCCTTAACATTTTGAAATATTTTCAAGTCTTTGCTCCCAGAGAGCTTTGTAACTTGGACTATTCATATTATCTCTCTGGATCTGAGTTAGACCCCATGACTTCTGTACCTGGGCACAGTGGCTGGGCACAGTGGCTTACGCTTCTGGCTGGGCACAGTGGCTTACACTTATAATCCCAGAACTTTGGAGGGCTGAGACAAGAGGATTGTCTGATCCCAGGAGTTCAAGACCAGCCTGGGCAACATGGTAAGACCTCATCTCTACAACAACTTAAAAAAAATTAGCGGGGCATGGTGGTGAGCACCTGTAGTCCCAGTTACTCGGAAGGCTGAAGTGGAAGGATGGCCTGAGCTCATCAGGTTGAGGTTGTGGTAGCCGTGACTGTGCCACTGCACGGCAGTCTGAGCAATAGAGTGATACCCCAACTCAAAAAATCAAATCAAACTTTCCTTAATCTCTGAGATATTTTTAAATGGTTACCTTACCTTAAAAACAAAATAAACCCAAATGTTTTAGATTATTCTCACATTAAGTGGTGCTGTTCACTTAGACAGTAGACTCATACTGCATACACACTAAAAGGCTCTATCTATTCTAACATATTTTAGTGGAGAAATCTAAGATCTCTCCCTGGCTCTCCTGTTTTCACCACACTTACACTGACTCTGCTCTCTTTTGGCAAATGACTCACTTATTTAGTCTAATTTCTCCCTTTCTAAATTGTTCCAATTTTGTTTCCAGTCCAAAAAATGCTATTCTTTGACACTGAACTATTCTGAGGTGTTTCGGAGGCTGAGAAAATCAACCCCCAAGATGTTTCTGACCATCTATCTACTCTTTACTTTCATCACTTCATAATAAGAGCCTCCCCATCTAGGATCTACAAAGAACTGAAACGCGCCGAAAGGAAAAAAAACAAACAGCCCCTTTAAAAAGTGGGCAGAAGACATGAATAGACACTTCTCAAAAGAAGATATACACGCAGCCTACAGACACACGAAAAAGTGCTCAGCCTCACTCATCATCAGAGAAATGCAAGTCAAAACCGCATTGAGATACCACCTAACCCCAGTATGAATGGTCATCATTAATAAAACACCAACAACAGATGCTGAAGAGGATGCAGAGAAAAAGGAACGCTTCTACACTGCTGGTGGAAATGCAAACTAGTGCAACTTCTCTGGAAGACAGCGTGGCAATTTCTGAAAGAACTAGAAATTGACCTTCTTATGACCCAGCAATTCCCCTATTGGGAATATACCTGGAGGAACTCAAATCATTCTACAAAGAAGATACCTGCACATGTATGTTTGTTGCAGCTCTATTCACAATAGCAAAAGCATGGAACCAACCATGTTGCCCACCGAAACTGGTCTGGATTAAAAAAAAACCACAACGAGGTACACATACACAATGGAATATTATGTAGCCATAAAGAAGGACAAATATATGGACTTCGCAGCAACTTGGGTGGATTTGGAGTCAAACATACTCAGTGATCCATCACAGAAACAAAGAATAGAGCACCATACGTTCTCACTCATAAATGAACCTTGAACAATTATACTCTAAGAAAGGGATTAGCACTAGTGGGAAACTGTCAGGGAAGGCGGGTGGAATTGGCAGTTGAGGAAAACTGCTAGGGGAGGGAGGGGCACACCTCAGCAACAAGGGTACCTGCATAATCAACATTTGTATATCTAACCCTGAATTGTACCCCATATCTTTATAATAAAAAATAAAAAAAAAAGAAGTGAGGGAAAAAAAAGAACTTCCCCAGACAAAGAATCCCAGCCATTTGCCTTCAATGGCTTAATAGGAATTGTTGTATCCTTTGAACAAGAGCAGTGGCAGATGGATGATAGCTGGCAAAGTCTTGTAGGTAAAGAGCAGTAATTACACTAACAAGGCTTAAGTGCCGAGGCAGTAAAATATAAACCAGCCTTCTAAAGCCACTACACATAACTTATTCATAGGTTACAAGGAAGTCTTACCCCATCTAGCACCTGAAGCTCTCTGGACAGTTTTTCTGCAAAGGCCTCAGCATTCGAGACTGCATATTCACAGCCTTCCATCATTATTTCAATATCTTGCTCCTCTCTTGCATTTAACTCCTGGTATTCATCCACTGCTTCTTCGTCACCTCCTGTCACACTCTGATTTTCGCCACTTGGAACAGATTCTTAAAGGGGGTAAAAATGCCAAATAAAATAGTCAAGAGAGAGAACTATAGCACGGTACTTACAGATAGACAAGATCAGTTAAAAGCATGGGTCACTTCTAGTGGCTGAAAAATAGGAGTGAGTCAAAATACATAAAAAAAGCTTATTTTATAAGGAATTTCATATGTTAATGAAATAAAGTCCTAAAAAAAATAAAAATAAAAAGCATGCATGCACCCTAGTGCACTGACTTACAAGTAATAAAACAGGCTTTCATCAAAATTTCCCAAAACACAATTAAATAAATTAAAAAACAAAAACAAAACATAAAACAGGGAAGCACAAACCTAACCATTTTTTCCTAGCTGATGTAGTTGTTGCTCTAAAAAAAAATAGTAGCTATGAGTTCAGTATACAGGAAAACCATTTGATTTCCTTTTTTCTTCAGGTAATATTTTTCTTTTATTTTTGTTCTTTTCATCTTTGATTTGCATATTTTTTCCAAGTAACTTTTAATTAAAAAGAAAAATGCATCTATAATCCACAATTTATGTTGGACACTGAAAATATTAACTGAATTTTCCACTTCTTTGTTTAAAAAAATCTCACACGTGCTGGGCTCGGTGGCTCAGCCTGTAATCCCATGCCTTTGGGAGGCTGAGGTGAGTGGATTGCCTGAACCTGAGGGTTCGAGACCAGCCTGGGCAACTTGGCGAGACCTCATCTCTACAATAAATCAGCCGGGTGTGGTAGCGCATGCCTGTAGTTACAGCTACTTGGAAGGCTAAGGCGGAAGGATTGCCGGAGCCCAGCAGGTCGAGGCTGCGGTGGCTGGGAGCGGCCACTGCACTACAGTCTGAGCGACAGAGTGAGACTCCAACTCAAAAAAAAAAAAAAAAAAAAAAAACTCACATGTGTCAATAACATTTCTGAAGGTGAGCTATAGAAGCTTTCTCAATAATTCTAATGCGGCCAGGCTTGGTGGCTCAGCCTGTAATTTCAGCACTTTGGAAGGCCAAGGAGAATAGATTGCCTGAGCCTGCGGGTTCGAGACCAGCCTAGGCAACTTGGCAAGACCTTGTCTTTACAATAAAATAAAAAAATAGCCCAGTGTGGTAGCGCATGTCTGTAGTTCCAGCTATTCAGAAGGCTCAGGCAGAAGGATCACGGGAGCCCAGAAGGTTGAGGCTGGGGTGGCCATGAGCGTGCGTGCCACTACACTCCAGCCTGGGTGAAGGAGTGAGACTCCAACTCAAAATAATAATAATAATTCTAATGCAAGAGCAACAACAACATGGCTATTTGAAATAATAAAAATGGACACAGTCTTATGCTTCATAACAAAATACCAAGAGGTCAAATCTGAAGTGCTTTCTGGATAAAGGTTTCAGCTCATTTTTTTTTTAAAGAATACACTTAGCATGTGAGTGCTTTATATAAAGCTTGAGGTTAGGAGAGGTGAAATGAAAGAAATTATTTTTAACTGCTAAGATGTTATTTTGCACGCTACATTAGGTTACTGATTTTATAGACTTAATTTAAATCGCAAACACTGGATGGTTTTAGTATTCATAATTTTATGTGAAAACGAATATTTACATTCAGCATGACATGAAATATGTCCATTTGTCCCAGAACAAAAAACAGTTCCTTTGAAGTAACAAAAGAGTCACTCTTGGTTGGGTGTGGTGGATCATACTGCAATCCCAGCACTTTGGGAGATTGAGGTGAGAGGACTGCTTCAGCCCAGGAGTTTCAGACTGACTTAGGCAACAAAGTGAGACCTTGTCTCTACAAAAAAATTTTAAAAAGTAACCAGGCGTGGTGGCATATGCCCATTGTCCTACCTACTCAGAAGGCGGAGGCATAAGGATCACCTGAGCACAAGAAGTCAAGGCTGCAGTGAGCTGTGATTGTGCTACTGTACTCCAGATTGGGCAGCAGAGTGAGACCCCAACTCAAAAAACAAAAACGAGTCAGAAACCAAAAGAGTCACTTTAAAAAATGATAATCAATGAGGAAGATTTACATAACATCCCAGAAGAAAAAAAAGAGAACTAAAACTGTTGGTTCAAGCAGTTACAAATTACAGTATATAAATTCTTTAAAGAGGCGTGGAAGAGTTCATTTTAGTTAAGTGCTTATTAGCCACTAGGGGGCAGGGACTGCCCAAATCGTTCTGTACAGGTCCATACACAAGTAGACATTAAAAATAAACACACATTTTATGGCCCAGCATGGTGGCTCACACTTGTAATCCCAGCATTTTGGGAGGCTGAGGCAAGAGACTCACTTGAACCTACTAGTTCGAGACCAGCCTGGACAACATAGTGAACCTTATCTCTACAAAAAAAATCAAAAAATGAGCCTGGCATGGTGGAGCATGCCTGTAGTCCCAGCTACTCTGAAGGCTGAGGCAGGAGGATCTCCTGAGCCTAGGTGGTTAAGGCTGTGGTGAGCTGTGATTGTGCCACTGCACTCTAGCCTGGATGACAGAGTGAGATACTGATTCAAAAAACAAAACAAAAAAATCCTAAAATAAATACACATTTTAAAGAATCATAATAACTGCTTCGGAAGTATTTTCTGACCAATGAATGTCCTTTGAAAGCCAATAATACTTTCATTTATTTTATTACTATATGGACACTTTAAATAATAAATCTGTCCCTTTACATAATTTCATAAAATATGCAACCAACGGTACATAACAACAGCAACTAATAAAAACATATGGAATAGAATAAGAAGAGGTGTTACGCACCTTCTGTAACTTTAGGCAGTTCTGGAGAGTAAAAAGGTATGAAAAAAGCAGAGGAAAGTAAGCAAAGACTATTAGGTGGGTAGAAAAGCATACAGGCTTAAACTTCAAAAATACTACCCATATTTCATTTGAACTTCATGCTAAATTAAAGTTCAAAAGACAACATAAAAGCCAACTACTAAGTGGAAAGAGCCACAAGAAGCTAAAATTCCAGTGTTCACTTTTCTTACTCATTTTCTAATAGTGACTAAAAATACATTTATCTTTCTATTTTCTCTTAGTATTTTAAGAAACAGTACTAACTAACCCTTATAGGAGAAAACGGGGAAACGAATTATTTCCTGGGGATTATGTTTAGGTCATGCATTTAGTCTAGTTATATTATCCCAGCCTTACCCGGACATTCCTCACAAAGGAACACAATGCAAAATACAGTTAGAAAGGACAAGATTCAGGCAAGTGAAAAACACATGAGATATCAGTTCAAGCTGGCATTTAAAAACTCAAGTCAAAGATTTTGGTTTTAATTAAAATCTGGCTGCAAGTAAAAGAATGAAAAAGAAAAGGTCACAACTCTACTTCAACTGCTAACAAAGTCTTCTTTAAAAACCTTATTCTGCTGAGAAGCGCCAATTATTTAACTCCAATTTTCAGCCATAAAACTACGAAGGTTGCCACTCCTGGCACTTATTAGTAGAGTGGTCTTACTGGGATGCTTATGTGGCTCTTAAATGCAGGTGGGAATATTTTGTGTTTTCTAACATCACCCAAAACTTAGAGACATTTTTTTTTTAATGGGGATTAATGGCTGTGATTGTCAAGCCCCATTAAAACAAGTTTTTAGACATTAATAAAGCTATTCCCTGAATTTCACTTAACCAAAGCAACAGTTATTGATTTGTAGAAAGTGATTTTCAAAATGAAATCCTTAAGGATCTTCTCAGTATTCTTAAAATGTATCTCAATTGGCCTGTAATCCCAGCACTTTGGGAGGCTGAGGTGAGTGGATTGCCTGAGCCCATGGGTTCGAGAACCGCTCAGGCAACTTGGTGAGACCTTGTCTCTAACAATAAATCAAAAATTAGCTGGGTGTGGTAGCGCGCGCCTGTAGTTCTGGCTACTTGGAAGGCTGAGGCGGAAGGATCGCCGGAGCCTAGCAGGTCGAGGGTGTGGTGGCCAGGAGCATGCCACTGCACTCCAGTCTGGGTGACGGAGTGAGACTCCAACTCAAAAAAAAAAAAAAAAAAACGTATCTCAATTGAGTTAATGTTTATAGACATAAACATGTCTACACTTTTGTTTTATGCCCTGAAAAAGTAAATACTTTAAAAAACAGCAATACTCTTCTCATTGATTTTGGTACTATTTCTTAACGAGGTAGATGCAAGTAGGGTATATATTTTCCTGTAAGATTTTCCTAATGAAATATATTGGCTTAAAATATGTCTTAGGCAATAAATAACATCTAGAAATACACAATATTTGAAAATATAATATCAAGCTTGTGAATCACTGACTCATCAGAATGTTCAACCATGAAATGGTAAAAAAAAAAAAAAGCCATTCAAAGCAAATTAGATAACATTTCAAGGCATGAAAAATCACCATAAGCTTCTTGAAGGTCATTCCCTCAACACACTCAATTACCAAGAAGTTGGGGACCAGTATTGGTAAGATGGCAATCCTGGGGGATCCTCATAAGCCCAGCCCTACTGGTGTCTGACACATGTGACCTCTGTCTCCCAGTTCCAAGCATCAAGCCTAAAACCAGCAGTAGGCTGACTAATTAGTAAGTGCTACTTCTTACAATGTTTATGTCCTTATGAAAAGAAATTTAAAAGTATAAAATCTCATTGTACATTTTCAATTATGGTAGAGTTTTTTCCTTATAACACAAAATAATGCATAATAATCTTCCTAAAGAAATACTGGTCAAAAATATCCTACTTAACTTCATGTCCAAGGATTTTATCCCAATAACCTAATAACTAATATTTGAGGAGCACTTATTGTGTACTTGGCCACCGGACACTGCTCTTATTAAGTTCATACATTAAGTAATTTAATCCTCATAACAATCTTATGAGGTAGCTACTGTTACTACCTTTATTTCTGAGATAAGGGAAATCCAAACATAGAAACTAAGTAGCGACGCAAGGTCACATAGCTAGTTAGTGGCAATATCAGAATTTGAACCCAGGCAGTCTGACTCAGAGTTGCATTCTTAATCATTATAGCTACACTCTGCACAAAAATATGTTACAAGGATATTCATCCCAGAGCTGTTTAAAATAAGCAAAGACTGGAAAATTAAAATAAATGATTAAACAAATTATGATATATCCACATAATGGAATACTGTTGAGGTAAGTATTTAATAACATGAAAAATGTTCATGATACATTATAGTTAAAAGTGTGTTAGAAAACAATATAGGCTGGGCTTGGTGGCTCAGCCCGTCAACCCAGCACTTTGGGAGGTTGAAGCGAGTGGATTGCCTGAACCTGCGGGTTCAAGACCAGTCCGGGCAACTTGGCAAGACCTTGTCTCTACAATAAATCAAAAATTAGCCAGCTACAGTAGTGCACGCCTATAGTTCTGGCTACTTGGAAGGCTGAGATGGAAGAATCACCGGAGCCCAGCAGGTCGACGCTGTGGTGGCCGTGAGCATGCCACTGCACTCCAGCCTGGGTGACAGAGTGAGACTTCAACTCAAAAAAAAAAAAGAAAGAAAGAAAACAATATAAGTTTATTTTAAAAATAGAAAAAAGACTAGAAGAATATCTAACAAAATGTTAACAGTAGCTTTCTCTGAGTCAGTGATTTTAATTTATTTAACTTAATGTATTTATAGTCTACAATAAACAAGCATCATTTCGGCAGTAAGAAAAGTTACTTTAAAATTCCTTTCCAATATTAGGTAATTCACTATTCTTATAACTTTGGATAATGTCAAATTACATATTTACTTAAACTTGATTTTACGTATACACTTTTATTTAACTTTACCTTCCAAAAGCTGTGAGCTAACATTGACAAAATCAATTTTCTTCCGGAGATATCGCTGATTCAATTTCCAAATGCATGAAATAAATGCATTCTTTTCAGCAGTACTGCTAGCAACCCATTTATATATTTTTTCAAAGTGTAAATCAAATTCAGGATTTTCCTACAATAAAAATACACAAAAGATAATATTTTTTATCATATACCTCTGTTAATGTAAAATCTACATTTTAAAAAAAAGGAATTGATGCTGTTCTTGGGGGGAAAAAAGCTAAGAGACATGAAAAGAAGGATTCAGAGACTTCCATATATAGCAAAAATGTTGTACCCCCCAAAAGAAGCTAGCCGAGAAACCACATACTGCTGGTCATTTTCCTCCTACGCCCTTTAGGTCTATGGGTGGAAGTACAGGATGGATGCCCAGTGGCTTTGTGGCTCAGCTCCCTCACCAGTAAGGTGACAACGGTCTCTAGCGTGGACATGAACCTAATTCTTCTTTTCAAATTGCCTATGGAGTTTTAGAGTTAAACCTTTTCTTTAATAATGCGCTATTTTTCATAAGTGTGATTTGACATTCACTCCTTAATAAGGACTGTATCTCCTAATTACAACATATGAGAACAACACAATCTGCATTCTGGTATACCTTCCAAGAACAAGTGAAGTGAAAAGCAGAGACCACTCGTGTTTTCTAATTTGCAGATAAAGGTGTCTCTAAAGCCCCAAATGCTGGTGGGTCTTAAAGCTCTTTCAAGTGATAAAGAAGCTCAACCAATCTGAGAGAATTACCCTATGACTTCTACATGTCTCTTAAGCCATGTTACAGCAATAATTCCATACCAGGTTAATATTTCTCCCTTGAATATAGAACTACTTGACTATTATATAAAAAAAAAAACTTTCTTCACATTCAAGGAATTAAACAATAGACTCAAATGTTCTTAATGTTCTACAGGATGTAAGAATAATAATATATTTGATTCATTTAAGGTATTACTGAGGGGAAACAAAATGTAAATACCCTAAAGGTAAGGGAAGCTATATCAAACTTTTACTGTGAAGAACTGGGATATTTTAGGGACCAGGACTTGACCTTTGGTACGACAATCATATTACAGCAGCATGAAACTAATTACTTCCATTTATAGCTTAATAAACAGAATTGAAGTGTCAAAAAAATTAAAAACCTGCATTTACAATGAAAAGATAATTACATTATTACTTATAAAAAAAAACTGAGACTATTGGCAACTAATATGAAACTTGATGGGAAATGATCTCTTCCCTGGGAATATTTCCCATAATGCCATAAAAGAGGCTGAGTGCTCTAGTGGCAACATTCACACAAATCAATGTGTGATACTAAATGGCTAATGTTAAGCTACGTATAAAAATTTTATGTTTCATATCCATATATAGTATACACACACCAAGGTGCCTACATAAAATGAAAAAAAAATCCATCAAGCACGTCACAATGAGGCGTCAGCTGTGAGAAAGCATTCAAATAAGCATTCAGTCATGTTGTTGAATTGTGCAAGTCAACAGGGCTATGAAGTACAAAACTACTAAGGGGAAAAAGGCTTTTTAATAAAGGCGCATTTAGCTGGGCTCGGTGGCTCAGCCTGTAATCCCGCGCCTTTGGGAGGCTGAGGTGAGTGGATTGCCTGAGCCCGCGGGTTCGAGACCCGCCTGGGCAGCGAGACCTCATCTCTACAATAAATCAAAAAATCAGCCGGGCGTGGTAGCGCATGCCTGTAATTCCAGCTACTTGGAAGGCTGAGGAGGAAGGATCGCCGGAGCCCAGCAGGTCGAGGTTGCGGTGGCCGGAAGCGGCCACTGCACTCCAGTCTGGGCGACAGAGTAAGACTCCAACTCAAAAAAATAAATAAATAAATAAAGGCGCATTTTAAAAAAGCTCTTAAAGCATTTCATCTTAAACAGAAACCTACCAAAAAAGTATCCATTCTTGATCCTTCCCCATGGTAAAAGAAATTATTTATTAAAGTGTTTTTCAGATGTTAATCTCATTCTACTTTTTTTTCTAATCTCTAAGGATCTGTCAAACCCCGTTTCTCATTCCATCTTTTGCTAAACACTGGGTGCTCCTGAGGGATAAAGCAAAAGCCCAGTTTGTCTAAAATACTTACTACAAAAAGGTTTTGTTGCGTTTGGAAGAAATCAGAATTATACAGATATGCAGGGCTTTCTTAAAATTGTTTTTGTTTTTATCTTTTTTTTGCATGCGACTCAACTACCCGTCATTTTGTCCAGATTTTCAGTCCTCAGAGGTTTGTAACAAGGTAAGAGTAACACCACAATTTCATCTTATCAGATTGCTTCACACAAGTAGTTTACTCCTCTGTGCCTTTCGTAAATGTCTGAGACTTGCCGAATTCAATCAAAGCACACCTGTAGTTTCATTAGCAGAAGCTTTAGCTACTAGTCCCATTAATAGTACAAGTTGTGGTGCAATGTGTTCCCTAGTGTTCTGGAGGTGCCTTTGGGCTGCAGAGGAAGTGGAGGAGCAGCGTTAGCAAGTATAAGGAGGAGGAAGCACCTAATTTAATCAAAGGAGGTCTATCTGATTTCCCTGAAAAAAGGGTAGTGCTGTGAAAAGCCTTGAAATATTAGGAATACAGGTGGTCTTCTAACATGGCTATCATACTAGTCAACTTTCTTGGAGTTTGACTGTGGCTTAAGTATAAGGTGTGAGATTTCTATTCTTATAGATCTTATCCTTTTCATTCCTTAACATAAGGTGTGTAACCCACTATCACTTCCTTTACTTGAATCATAGACATCAAAACCGTGGCCTCAAAAGGTGACTCTACACTAACTCATGAAGACTAACTAAGGATGACTTACTCTGGCTATATTACACATGATTTTAATTTTAAAATCCATACTAATTTATGGATTTTATACGAAGTAACCGAAATATAGAAATATATATCAAGGTTATTTTGCTCTAGTTTGTATAGCTTGTGCACAAACTTAACTGCAGCTTTAAAAAACTACAAAACAATGAAGCATACATATTTACTTATTTTTAGTAGTCTAAGAGTGGAGGGAGAGGGTAGAAGGTTGACTAGCACATTTTAGACTAATTGTTGCTTAGCTGGTAGACCAGCAGTGACAAAACAAGTTTAGACTACCTTATCAGAATACATAATATACTATGTTATAAAATGAAAGATGCTTTCTGAACATAGGTCAAAAAACTAAGAAAAACCTACCTTGATAGCATCTTTGGCATCGACCACAGCGAGGTCTCGAAGGGCCCAAGCAATCTGCCTTTTGTAGAAATCTCCCTTGTCAGATTTCTTGACTTTGACCACCTTCACCTGCACAGGGCGTTCAGTTGTCACTGTTGAGTAAAACGCACAATTCCATTAGGAATATTATTATCTTCATTCATTGTTAATTCAGTCATTGCAAATATAGCTTTCAGGTACTTTTAGTATGTGATACCAAAAGTGGAGTGATACTTTGTAACAAGTGCTGACTGAGGGATGCACAGAATCCTAACAAGAGCATCTAAATCAGACTAGGGGGTCAGAGGCAGATTATTTGAGAAAAAAAGCTTCAGGCCAGTTTTAAAGGAAAAGTACAGGGGAAAATCTAATGGGTGAATGGCACATGTAAAGCCAGTGAGGCTTGAAAGAACATAATACCATTTTAAAGCGCAATAATAAATAAACAGTTCAATAGAGATAGTACATATAATAAGGTTAACGGAAGCGAAGTCACTAAAAGAGATGGGAGCTCAGATCACAAAGGTCCTTTAACTGAAGTTGTGGGAGTGCCATTGAAGGATTTTAATTAGAAAAATGACATGTTCTAATTTCCAGTTTCTAAAAACTAATCTGGCAGCAGAATTGGAGTGAATACCAATATATTTGAAAAATAAGTGGTATTCCTTAAAAAAAAGCCCTAAAAATTCTCTAAAATTAAAAGAAACTTGCCAAAACTGACTCAAGAATAAAAAATACTATCATTGGTTTGATTGAAAAGTAAAAGAATCAGAAGTTCCATTACTAATAAATCAATTACTTTGGTTAAGTAAATCGTCCTCTTACCCCCACCCCAAAAAAACCTAGTCCAACAGTTTTACTGGTATCTTTTACCAAGCTTCCAAGGAATGAATAACTCCAAACACACACAACTATTCCAGTGTATAGAAAACAAGGGACTATTTCTAATTTATTTTATAACTTTGGTTATAAAGCCTGACAAAGACAGGTTGAAAAAGAAAATTAAAGGACTACGTAACTAATGAACAAGGATGCAAATAGAGTAATTGTTATACTGTGTTGACAAGCCAAGGGATATACAAAAGATAATATTCATTTCATCAAATTAGAGATGTACTTTTTTTCAAATTTAAAAATCTCTGAAATCCAGATATGTCTTAGCAATCAATGCAATATCATAGCATTTTTTAGTAGAATATGAAATAAAAATATATGCTATAATCAATGGCATATGGTACATTACGATTGAGGCAAATTATTCTAACAAGTAAATTTATCCTTTGAAAAACCAGGTGTAATTATTCACAACACTTACAAGTTAAGGGAGAAAATTATATGATAATCTCAGTGTTATAAAAAAGCATAAAATTTGATAAAATTCAACATCCATTCATGATTTTAAAAAAGAAGCCAGGGATAAAAAGGAGCTTCCTTAACATTATAAAGGACAGCTACAAAAAACCTATAGCAAATATCATATTTAAAGGTGAAGTCATTTCCTTTGCGATCAGGACTGCATTGATGGTCCTAACTAGCAAACAATAACAACAAAAATAAAGATATAAAGACTATAAAGGAAGGAAGAAAACTATCACTATTTTCAGAGTCTATAGACAAATGAGAATAAGAAAATTTAGCAAGACTGATAGACAGCTATATAAAAAAACCAACTGCATTTCAAGATTCTAACAATAAATGATTTTTAAAATGTAACAATGTTAATAAGGACTATTATTCATGATTGTATAAAAAAATCTAAGAATAAATACACACCCAGGAATATATCCAACAACATACATGCAAAGTTTTTAGAGGAAATAATGAAACCTATGAAAAGTCATTATAAAAGACCTAGATAAATGGAGAACTGCACCATGTTCAAGGATATGAAGACTCAATAGCATAAAAATACAAGTTCTCTTCAAATTGAACTACGGGTTCAAAACAATTCCAATAAAAATCCCAACAAAATTTGCAACTTGACAGGTTGATTCTAAAATTTAGGTGAAAGAGTAAAGAGCGAAAACAAAATAAAAAATACATCGGAGAATCCAGAAACAGACACACTTACAAACATCATCAATATATATGTGGACTCAGGTGATATAAAGACTAAAACATAAAAGACAAAATTATAAAAATTTCAGAATATAACATAGAAAAATATTTTTATGACTGCTTAAAAGATATCTGGAAAGGATATCGTAAGACAGGCGTCTCCAACCCCCTGGGGGTGACAGTTGGTGGCCTGTTTGGAACTGGGCGGCACAGCAGGAGGAAAGTGGCAAGTGAGCCTGCCTCCTGTCAGATCAGCATCCTCCTGTCAGTGGCATTAGCGTCTCACAGGTGCGCAAGCCCTACTGTGAACTGTGCGTGCAATCTAGGTTGTGCACTCCTTATGAGAATATAATGCCTGATGATCCCCTCAACCCCTGCTCATGGAAAATGGATGAAACATCCCTGATGCTGGGGACTGCTGTCTTGAGACCCAAAGGGAGAACCCATAAGGATCAGACCAGTTAATTTTTTTGAATCAAAATTTTAAATTTTATTAAAAGGCACCATAAAATGTGAAAAGACCGCCACAAACTGGGATATGTACAATCAACAAAAGATTAGTATCCAGATTATAGAAAGAGCTTGTACAAATCAGTAAAGGGACAATCAACACAACAGAAAAATGAGCAAAGGATTTAAAGAGGCAAATTTCCTAGATAAGGAAAATGGCTAAGGAATTCATGAAAAGATGCTCAATCTCATTATTAACTAGGGAAACACAATATAAAACCACAATGAGATACCACTTCACTCCCACTAGATTGGAAACCATTAACAGTCTGCAAAAGCAAGTGTTGACTAGGAATTTGTTAACCCAACAATCTTTTCAATTATAGAGACCATGAGAATATTTAAAACAAAGAGAAAATGCCCCCTAAGAAGTAAAAACATACTAACCCAGCAATTTTTCTTACCAAATACCCACCTGTGGCACATAAAAAACAATTCTTTTTCTTCTTCCCTGCTTTGCAGACATTCACAATGCTTAGCAGGCGCTCATCGTTTGGTGTAAAAATGTCTCTTTGCAATGCATGCTTGATTGCTGTCATCTTTTCTCAGCTAAAAAATTCAGAGTGTAGCTGTTAAATTCATTCTCAAGATCATTCTGCCTCATAGTGTTCCACTGATGGTTCAAAAATGACTTTTGGTTAATAAGCTTAGCAAAAAAGATTTAATATATGAATACACCTACATCATAAACGTATAAAGCTGTACGGAAATGAAATTAAAGCACCAGTGCTATCAACCTCTAAGATGTATGGAAATGCTCATCAAATACTATAACACAGACACACATGTAAGATCTAAGAAAAAATTTTAAAACTCATACCCAACCTTTAAATATGGTTTCCTATATACAAATGAAATTTATTTATTTAAAAAATGTGCATTTATTCTTTCATGTTTAAACTTCAGTCACCTTCAAAGTACTCTCTATTTAATGCAATATTCCTATAGAGATGCTTTTTCCACAGCTCAAAACAGTTTATTAAACTCATCAATTTGGATGCCTTTTAGTGCTTCTGCTGCTTTTTGATTCACCTCTTCCTGGCAAAACATTTCCCTTTGAATACTTTTTTCATCAGGGAAAACAAAACAAAACAAAAAAAGTCAAACAGGGTGAGATTGGGTGAATAGGGAGGGTAGGCATGGAGGTCACGTCATTTTTGGTCAACAACCGAACACTCAGCGTGGCGTGGGCAGGTGCGCTCAGTAAATCACCCATCATGAAATGAGCAAATGCCTTGAAAGAATCTTAAAAAAAAAAAAAAAAAATTCCCAGAGGCAGAACACAGTCTCTCACAACAATGCTAGCTGGTACACTAATGGGTTCCTAGAACACTTACCTAACAGGGGAACCTTGTACTACAAGGAGCCCAGCTTCCAAAAGATAATTTTGAGGTTTTTTGGGGGGGTCCTCCCGTGTAAAGAACTCTTACAACCCAACAAAAAAACCCAAATAACCCAATTAAAAACTGAATAAAAGATCCGAATAGCTATTTCTCTAAAGAAGATATTCAAATAGCTAATAAGCCCATGAAAAGATGCTCAACACCATTAGCCACTAGAGAAATGCAAATCAAAACCACAATGAGATACCCATCATTAGAATGGCTAAAATACAAACAACAGAAAATAACAACTGTTGGTGAAGATGTATAAAAAATGGAACTCTCGTCAGGCATGATGCCTCATGCCTGTAATTCCAGCATTTGGGGAGGTGAAGTCGAGAGTACTGTGTGAACTCAGGAGTTCGAGACCAGCCTGGGCAACTTGGTGAGACTTTGTCTCTACAACAAATCAAAATATTAGTCGGATGTGGTGGCATGCGCCTGTAGTTCCAGCTGCTTGGAAGGCTAAGGCAGGGGGATCGCCTGAGCTCAGCGGGTCAAGGCTGCGGTGGCCGTGAGCGTGCCACTGTACTCCAGCCTGAGAGGCAAAATGAAACTCTGACTCAAAAAAATCAACAAAGAAAGAAAATGGAACTCTCATACGTTGATGGTAGAATTATAAAACAGTGCAGTCACTGTGGAAAACAGTTTGGTGGTTCCTCAAAAAATTAAACATAAGGTTCAAACATGATCTTGCAATTCTACTTCCAAGAGAACTGAAAACATACATGTCCACACAAAAACTTGTACATGAATGTGTGCATTATTTGCAATAGCCAAAAAACAGAAACAACTCAGATGTCCAGCAACTGACAAGCAGGTAAGAAAAATGTAGTATAGTCATAGAATATTATTTGGCTGTAAAAGTATTACACGCTACAACATTTACAAATCTTGAAAACATTACACTAAGTGAAGGAAGCCAGGCACAAAAGACCACATATTGTATGATCCCATCTATATGAAATGCCCAAGCCGGGCTCAGTGGCTCAGCCTGTAATCCTGCGCCTTTGGGAGGCTGAGGTGAGTGCATTGTCTGAGCCCGCGGGTTCGAGACCCGCCTGGGCAGCGAGACCTCATCTCTACAATAAATCAAAAAATTAGCCGGGTGTGGGAGCACGCGCCTATAATTCCGGCTACTTGGAAGGCTGAGGCGGAAGGATCGTCGGAGCCCAGCAGGTCGAGGCTGCAGTCTGGACGACAGAGTGAGACTCCAACACACACACACACACAAAAAAGAAATGCCCAGAATAGGAAAATTCACTGAGACAGAAAGATCAGTGATTGCCAGGGGCTGGAAGGGAAGGAAGATGGAGGAGTGACTGCTAATATGTATGGAGCTTTTCTTGGGGGTGATGACAATGTCCTTGAATTAATAGTAATGATGGTTGTACAACCTTATGAGTATGCTGAAAAATCACTGAATTATACAATTGAAAAGGGTGAAATTTATGATATGAGTATCTCAATAAAAGTTGTACGAAAATAGATTTCCACTTATCTCCATTTTTTTCAATGTCTTTTCAAACATCAGCTTAAGCTAAAATATTGTTAAACTCTATTTTTCATCTATATGTGCGGGTATATGCATTTTTTCAATGCAAATGTGAAAATAATACATGTCCTTGCCTAGGACACTGTTTCTTTTCATGGGAAATTGAAAAAGTCATGTGTTTTAAATAAATGATTTACAATGCATTTTTATAACACAAATGACACTTTTATAAACTAGGGCTTTCCTGTATTTTACTCAATCTGGGAAACTTCTATCTGTGCTCCAACTCCAAAAATTGCTTTTCTCAAAAAAAAAAAAAAATCACATCTTCCCACTTCTATCCCCCTCTCACTTCATCTCAGCTTCTAGTCTTTTAACATGTCCTTCCTTCCTGTCCTCTTAGTCTAGCTGCCCTCTCCAAGCTTACTTCTTCTCCACTAGCTTGGAGGCTTGTGTTCATTTCCCTACCCACACTATCCCCTTCTATTATTGTACTGTTTGTAGACGAGTTCATCCTGTTTTGATCAATCTCCATAAACTGTATTCTTTCCTCCATTTCTCTTGGACTACCAGATGTCACTTACTCTAGTGTCAGCCTCCTCCCTCTGCAAATAACCTCACTGCCCACCTTTCAGAGAATAAAGAAGCCATGAAATACAATTCTCCCCAACTGCTTCTTTCTCCATCTCTTTACACCCTCACCCATCCTAACCTCCAAGTGTCAATGTTGTTAATCTCCTAATTCTAGGGCCTAGATACTATGTTCTATTTCACCCTATGCCTAAAACCCACTGGAAAGTTTACTTTTCTATCTATGGGCTTTTGTTCACGCAATTTCCTTTTCCTAGAATTCTCTTCTCCCTGGGAAATTCCAGCTCATCCCTCAAGATAGTGCTAAAATGTCACCTTTTCTGTGAAGTAGTCCCCTTCCTCACAAATAATGATTTATTTTCTATTTCGCTAACATTTTCCCTCTACTCTGATAACGCAGCATTTATGAATTGTATTTTCTAGCTAATTATATTCTATTCCCTATTAAAAGTAGTCATCTGTAGGTAAAAACCATGCCTTAATCATCTTTGTATTCCTAGAACTTGGCAAAGTAAACTTAATAAATGCCCAAATTAACTAATATAACAACACCAAATAACATAACAGCTATAGCTCCTCCAAGAGTCTCCCTTTCCAACTTTCACGTCTATAAGCAAATGTCCAGGTTCAAAATCTGCCATATTTGATTCTCCCCTCCCTTGTCAAGACAAAATCTGCCACCATATTCTGTGATTTCACCCCACCTACACATAATTTATTCCTTCTTTTCCCATTTCCAACATACTAACCCAAGTTCGTATCAACTTTTAATTTTTTTAACACTACAGCACCTGGTTATCTGTTTGTAATCTTTCATGATCCTGAACAACAAGCAAATAATCTTAAAAGATAGTTTTCATCACACCACGTCCTTACACCACATTTTCCTAATGTTCTCAAATACAAACCTTCCACTCCAAGCATTCTGTTTATTTTGGGCTTTAAATCGTTGCTTAGGCACTTTTCCATGCAAGAAATATAATCTCCTCTATGCAAACTCTAATTATACTTCACGGTTTACATGAAGTTGATTCAATAAGTAAAGATCTTAATCCAAATTGGTCTCTCTAAATTTCTACAGCACTTGTTGCATTTACTAAACAATCAAGCACTTGCTGTCTAATTGGTTCATGAGATCATGAGATTGTAAGCTTCTAGATAACAAGCTCGCTCTCTCTCATGCTCTATCCTAGTTCTGTGTTCTTACTTAACAAATACTTCTTGAGGTAACCTGAAGTGAATAGTAAAAACTGGTCAATAAATGACCCAGAGTTTCCCACGTAGTGCCTTTTTAGTCAAAAGCAACGACTGAGCGTTTGGTAGGTAAGCGGTGCAACAAGAGCACTGGACATTTAGGCATAATGAAAAGCAGTAAGTGGCCATTCATTCAGTAACTACTGACGTCTACTAAGTGTCAGGCACTGTTCTAGACTGCAGTGGTGACCATGACAGACGAGTTCATGAAGACCCGTGCTTCCACGGCATTTACGTTCTACAGGTCGAGTGATCAGCTCTCCAGTCTTTACAGTGCTTTTCTGGAAGTCAGTATATAAATCACTAGAGGTCCTCCACAATTATTTTCCAGGTCTAAGAACCCGTATCTGGCCACGCTTCGAAGGCAGGTGGCCACTGCTTACTCTGTGTCGGTTCTTACTTCCTAAAACTCAGCTGGACCCTTACACCCCGTGACAAACAGCTGGTGAGCAGTGAGTGCCCGTGTGCGCTGGGCCGCGTGTGCCGTGGAGACATCTTAGCGCGTGGAACACTGTCAGCCAGCAGAGAAAACTGTGCATAGAGGTCGGGAAATGCACTTAAGAGATTCAGGGGAGGGAAATGTGAGGGTGGACACGGGAAGGCAATGTCACGCCCTCCTCTCCCGGCCCACGCCAAGCAGCGTATGACCAGGGCCATTTTGCACAAATGAACTGTGGTTCTGATGGGCGGAACCGGAGAGGGGCGTGCGAGGATCTTCCCCCAGCTGCGCATTCTTCCAAACCCCAGGACTTCAAGGGGGTGGAGCATGCTCTGACCCGACTTTCCGCCTGAGACAAGAGGGGAAGGAAAGGGAGGGCCTGACCGAGGGAGGGGTGCCTGAGCCCAGGGGCGCAGACAGCAGCGGGAGTGAGGAACCAATTCAGACCCTGACGCCGCCGGGACTATGGACAGCCGCGGCCGAAGGCTTACCGCAAGGCCGCACCGAGCCCGGCTGTGCCGAGGCGGATCCTCCAAGATCGAGACTGGATGGGGCCCGGGCAGCCACTGCCACTGGGACGAACCCCTCAGTAAAGCGTTGAACGGGAAGCAGCCGTTCCCCTACCACTTCCTACATCCGGGCACGTGACCAACTCAGCGCCGGAAGTCGCCAGTAGAGAAGGAAGAAGAGGTGGCGGGAAAAGGGGAGCGGCCAATAGACGCGGAGAGGGCGGGGTGCCATTCGATGGGCGTGGCGAGGCGGAACAAGGCCTCGCGAGGGAGGGGGGGTTGTAAAAGATCGGCGGGGGCGGGGCCTCTGTCGCGCGGAAACTGATTTGGGAGCGGGGATCCGATGCTGTGTGTTATTTACTTTCTCTAGAAGAGTGGTTTATTCAGGTGCTTGTAGCAGTTCATTAATAATGTTTTAATAATAAATTGAATGTTTTCTTTTTTTTTTGCATATATAAAGCTCTGTTATCTCCAGATCCTTGCTACTTAAACTTTGACGAGCTTAAATGGACTAAATCAGAATCCCTGGAGGTGGAACTCAGACATTAGTACTTTTAATATCTTCTCAGATGATTCTAATGTACAGCTAAGGTCAAGAGCCTTGACCCTCATGACCTTGTTACTCAATGTGTGGTCGGTAAACCAGCGGCTTCGGTATCATCCGGGAGCTTTTAAGGAAATGCAGCCTCTCCTGCGCGCTTCAGATCTACTGAATCAGAATCTGTATCTTAACAAGGTGATGTTTACACACATATACATTTGAGAGGCATAAATGATGCCAGTGTTGCTGGCTGCAAAGTAGGTGATTTATTTATTCCATATTCCTGGCACCTGTTTTATGCTAGGCATTTTGATTCCAGGTATAGAGGTTTTTTCAGGCATGAATTCTACCCTAAGGGCATTCAGGTAGGACTGGACAATGTGCAGACACAGCTATAAAATAGGACACAAAATAAATGACTGAAGAGAGGTATAGCTCAGACAAGTGAGCTGGAATTCAAAGGGAACAATTTATTTGCTCCTGCTCAATACAATCCTTTGCAAGGGGATGCAGGGATACAGTCATGCATGCATTCATTCATCTGACAAACAACTAGAACCACTTCTATGCCAGGCATTGTGTTAGGTTCTGGAGACACAAAGACAGGGATCCCATTTAGAAGGAGGGTACGGTTATTGGGGACCCAGAATTAAACAGGTGAATAAATTACAGTCTAATGAGTAAATGCAACAACAATAGTAGAAAAGAAAGAGACTGAATACCATAGGAATGCAAAAAACCCTCCAGGGATGGAGTCACTAAAAAGTAACTAATGAGCTGTGCAAGGTAAAATTCCGTGTCTATCTGAAGATAAAACTTGGTGGAAAAGTTAGCAGAAATAGCAGGGAACCATTAATAAACTTAATATGCTGTAGTCAACACTACTTGTAATACTTGTTACTTTCAAATGACTTCCCTTTTAAGAGCAGGATCTAGTCCTATATTTACAAAGACCCCTTCCTGCTCAGCCTCGGACTGCTTCTGTGGACACTCTTTATATGACAGGTGCAAGTGCTTTCTTGTCCTATTATCTATCATTTATTTCCCTGTATGTTTACAGCCCTCCTCAAAGTTGGGAAATGAAATGCATTTCAGGAGCCTAGATCTCTTCCCTGAACTCCAGATTTGTGTATCCATTACCCTACCACCTGGCATTGCCACTTGGCTGTCTTATGGGCATCTCAAACGTGTGTCCAAAAATTAAATTCCCTTCTCCCTTCTCCTCTCCTGGATGACCCCAAAGGTGAAATTTATATCTAATAATTTATTTGAAGATTTGACTTGAGGGAGCAAAAGTGAGGGAAGAGGAAGGGAAAGAAGACACAAGGAGGAAGGATGACACAATCTAAGGATGGGTTATTGAGTTGGTCGTCATCATGTTTGAATGTTTTCTGAATCCTGTAGGACCTTCTAAGAAGCTTTATGAAATGATTTCAGAACTGTCCATTGTAGACAAGAATGAAGGAAGCATTTTTATGTCAGTTCCTGTCCTCTTTGATCAAAGGTTAATGGTCCTGAGCATTAACTACTCAACACTTCAAATTGCACAGTTGTGAACGCCAAGCTGACTATCAAGTCAGGGATGCGCTGGGGCAGAGAGTGAGAGGAGAGGTGCTGTCATTGTTGTACTTGCCCAAAGCTCAACAAGCCCTGCTCAGAATAGGTCGCTGGAGCCATGGTTAGAATAAGAGGCTGAAGGAATTTGAAGTGATGACAGAAGGTACACAGAAGGACACAGATGGTGTCCATAACTTATTCCTCTCTGATCTGCTTGTGCCCTCTGCTATGTCCAGTCCATCACAGAGCTTCCCTTTCAGGTGACGAGCAGCCATACTCTTGGCAAAGACTTAATATAAGAGAGTTAATAGAGTCATCTTCAGTGTCCATTGCAGCGCTGAAGTCAAGACCGTTTGTATTCATGAATTCCGTCTTCTGCCCATCTAACTTTCCGACACCATTGACCAAAACATCAGCTGGTCTAAGCGAGGTAACCCAGACCTTCAACCTTTCTTTTCCTTGCTCTGGTTGAGCCATGATTGCTGTAATTGCCTGTTCAGAAACACCGACACAAGCCCCAGCAAATTCTCTGGATTCCAGATATATTCCTCCCTACAACCATCGTGTAGTAACAATTCCAGATCCCTTTGCTACTCACAATTGATTATTCCCACCAGCATAGTAACTCCTTTCTTTGTAGGCTGGTCCACTCCCATGAGATGCACAAAGTAACCAAGTGAGAGTAAGAGTCTGAAGTGCAATGAATTTCATACTGTGTATCCACCACTCAACCCCTGGGGAAGCGACCACCACTCAACCCCTGGGGAACCAATTACTGCAATCTAGCAAAGCCTAGATGTAAGAGGCAGGAAACACAAATTCTGCAAGTCACTAGGAGTGATAATAAGATCGACCAAAGCTGCTCTCATCTCTGAGTTTCTGGAGTCATGTCTTTAGCTGCTGGGTACACTGTTTGGTTCAGTGCATTTACTGCATCTTGGAGGGCCACACCCCGAGCCTAGAAAGACCATTAGGCCATTCCACTATTTTAGAAGGCTAGCTGAATCCGAGTGATGAGGGCTATGGCAATATCAGTGTGTTCTATGGTCATATGTATATTGTCACTTTTGTTTTGGGCTATAAAGTGGATTCTTTGGCTGAGGTCACGTTGATCAAGAATGCTATAGTTCTGGTAATTGTGAATGTTGGCAGAGTCACCGTAGGCAAGAATGGGAAAATCTAGAGGTTCATAAATCTTTTTACTTCAGGCTACTTCTTCTTCTATAAAGTAAACAACAAAGTGTGCTGCTCCAAGCACTGCCAACTGGAAAGAGTACCCACCGGCCATTGTTCTTGAGAGCATCCTGTGACCTGCAGGCCACATGCAGCCCAGGACAGCTAGTAAAGCTGCCCCACAAAATATTTTTATTTTTATTTTTTGAGTTGGAGTCTCGCTCCATGGCCCAGGCTGGAGTGCAGTGGCATACTCACGGCCACCCCAGTGTCAACCTGCTGGGCTCTGGCGATCCTTCCGCCTCAGCCTTCCAAGTAGCCAGAACTACAGGCGCGTGCTACCATGTCTGACTAATTTTTGATGACAAGGCCTCACCAAGTTGCCTGGGCAATCCACTCGCCTTGGCCTCCCAAAGTGCTGGGATTACAGGCTGAGCCCCCGAACCCGTCCACCACAAAATCTTTTCACATCATGTATTAGCATTTATTTTCTTCATGACCCCATGTGTAGTTCCATTTTTGAAATTCACAATCACACCTCATTCATGACAACACTTTTCAGCAGCACCTACATTTGTGAGCCGCTATTTTGAATGATGAAGCCCATGAGGAGCAAAACTCAAACAAACGTTTCTGATGAGCACCTTGAGAGCCCACTCAGAATGGTGACCACTTTCATTGAGTCAGACGTTGATAAATTGGTTTTACAAAAACAAGGTCAAATTTCCCACTAGTTTTACATTGTTCTCATTTTTCCAAACTTTATAATTAAAAAATTTTGTAAAAAGAAGTCTTATAATGTGTATATATTAACTATATTATGTGTGGCCCAAAACGATTGCTCTTTACTCAATGCAGCCCGGGAAGCCAAAAGGCTGGACAGCCCTGGTTTAAAGTGTTGCAGTCCAATTTTACCTATTCACCAACATAGTATGTTGCCCATCTGTGAACAAGGCTCAGATGTTTTATTCTGTGTTAGGCAGTCATAACGAACTCCCAAGAGGCCATAGGAGTGACTCGAGGAAGTGTCATCAATGCTATAAAAGTACGTGCCATGGGAGTCTGAATCACACATTCATGTAATTCACCTGTGTCTTCTGGAACAACTTAGGCTGCTAGATCCTACATGATGTCCATATTTCAGTAGATTGCTCCTGTACCTAGGTTTTCCAATGGAGAAGAGTTCTCTGCCTCAGAAGGCATGGCCCTGCAGGACACTAGGGAACTGTGCAGCAAGTCTCTTACTGGAACTTTCCTGAAATTCACATGGTGCTCTTATTCATCACAAATCCTTCTACGGTAAGTTCATTCCAACATCCTTACTTCTGGGAAACATAGTCTCGTGGTGATCCTTCAATCCTTGTAATACATTCATTCTAATAGTCCTGATTCCCTGAGCCTTCTGAATTCTTTCTCAAAATGCATTCGAGATTGTTCTAGTAGACCCCCACATCCCACCTTCCTCTAGGTGCTCTGAGGGACCATGGAGGTGCCGGATGTGAGAGCAGGAGCATGGAGACTCGAAGCCTGAGGCAACTGTTTTTCATGGTGACATCTTGGTGGCCCAGTGGTGTCTCTTGCTCCTCTGCATTCCGTGGCTCACATTCGCCTGCTGGCCTCTGATCATGCAGCCTTGCTTCCCAGGCTTGGGATATGGTGCCACCTCCGTCCCAACTGCCTGACCCCAGTGTGGGTAGGAACAAAAAGAAGAAACCCCTGGACTTTCCCTGGAGCCTTCTGTGTTGTTAAGCTTCGAGTAGAATTTGGGGGCCTTTTGATTGTAAGCCATACTTGCCTGATATAAATATAAATAAAGCCTCGTGCGGTGGCTCACACCTGTAATCCCAGCATTTTGGGAGGCAGAGTTGAGAGGATTGCCTGAGCCCACAAGTTTGAGACCAGCCTGTGCAATATGGCGAGACTTCGTCTCCACAATAAATTTCAAAAAAAATAGCCAGGTGTGGTGTGCTTGCTTGTAGTTCCAGCTACTTGGAAGGCTGAAGTGGAAGGATCGCCTGAGCCTAGCAGGTCAAGGATGTGTCAGCCAATCAGTGAGTGGCTGTTCTGGGGCCAGCTATAGCGGTTAGAACAGTATGGGTAGATACGACTCATTTGGTAGCAATATTTGAGTTATTTCAATCAAATGTTCACAGATGGCCAACAAGAGGTGAAGAGTATTGTAACTGTAGACGAAGCTATGGGACCCATTTTGCACCATGAGTTTGTGAAATCTGGATTTAAAAGTTACCTCTTCAGTGTTTTCTCATGCAAACTTTTCTTCTAGCATGTGATATTGAGTAAACAAACTATTTTCAGCTTTTTCTGAATTGACATTTTGGTAGTATACTTCAGAGTAATGTTATCCGGGTTTAAGTATGTTCAGTGTGGGTCGTAGTTTAAGCAGTTTAAGTGTGTTCGGTGTGGATCTTTTACACTGCATCACAGTGAACACACCGGGGACATGTGCTTTTTGGCAGACTCAAAGGTGCCAGCTCCCTGATTCAAATATGTCTCATGTTTGTTTATTCTAGTTTATATTTCCATTTAAAATCCTGCAGGTTAAGTTTAAGCTTTTTAAAAATTTAGTTTTGAGAATTGCGACACAATACGAATACTGTAGGAACTGGTGAGGCCTTGACTGAAAGTTTTCTTTGTACTGTGATTTTCTTTTGGGTGTGTTTTGCTAAGTGAAACTTGTTAGATTTTTTTGTTGACTCAATTTTTTTTCCTTAAAGACTTTTTCACAATGGAAAAAAAAGAGGTTGTTCTAGCATCTCAACCTCGTTCAGCTCAGGCCCTTCTCATGTTCAGTATTTATGGAGAACACAAGGCTATATCTTAGGACTTAACTCTAAATGTTCTTGTTCAAACATGAAATCCAGAGACCCAGATGAATGGCCTCACATCACAAGCTTTCCCCGTCCAGCCTTTTAATTTGGATTCCTCTGGTCTAGTATTCGTTCTCACCACACATATATCTGTCTTGTTCCTGCTGATACATCTTAGCCCATTTTGCCCCGCCTTTGGAGTTCATCTAGTTCAGTGATTCTCAATTGGGGGGTGATTTTTACTTCCAGGAGATATTTGGTAATGTCTGGAAACATTTTTGGCTGTTATTACTGGGAGAGTTCTACTAGCTTCTAGTGGGTAGATGCCAGAGACCCTGCTAAACAATCTACAACACACAGGACAGTCCTCGCAACAGAGAATTATCCAGTTCAAGATGTCACTAGTGCCAAGGTTGAGAAACCCTGGTCTAGTTCCTCCTGGAGCAGTGATTGCAATTCCCCACGTGGGCCGTGATAGCATCTGACCCTGGTTACAGGCTTGAGACAATGGGGAGGCAATAGGGGTGAATATTGAGAAAAATTAGGTCATATTATGATGCATTTGCTTCAGGTATATTCTTTGCAGCATTTCCAGACAAAGGGAGGCTGCTTTCTTTTATCAAGAGGAAGAAGACAGGGTGTGGTGACTCACCCCTGTAATCCCACCTACTTGGGAGGCTGAAGTGGAAGTTAATGTCAGGAGTTTGAGACCAGTCTGAGCAGCATAGTGAGACCCCATCTATACAGCAATTAAAAAAAAATTAGCTAAGCTGGACACAGTGGCGACGCTTGTAATCCCAGAATTTTGGGAGACGGAGGCAAGAGGACTGCCTGAGCTCAGGGGTTCAAGACTAGCCTGAGCAGCATAGCATGACCTCGTCTCTACAATAAATCAAAAAATTAGCCTGGCGTGGTGACGCATGCCTGTGGTTCCAGCTATGTGGAAGGCTGAGGCGGAAGGATTGCCTGAGCCCAGCAGGTCAAGGCTGCGGTGGCCGTGAGCATACCACTGCAATCCAGCCGGGGCGACAGAGTAAGACTCTGACTCCAAATAAATAAATAAAAATGAAAAATTAGCTGAGCACAGTGATACACGCCTGTAGTTGTAGCTACTTGAGAGGTTGAGGTAGGAGGATCGCTTGAGCCCAGGAGTTTGAGGCTGCAGTGAGCTATGATTGTACCACTGTACTCTAGCCTGGGTGACAGAGCAAGATCTTGTCTCCAATGAGAGAGAGAGAGAGAGAGAGAGAGAGAGAGAGAGAGAGAGAGAGAGAGAGACTGAGACTCTTGGTGTGGAAGATTTTTTTAAAACTTAGAATTTAAGATTATAAGACCCACACAAATGTCCTCATTCCAGAACTCAAAGTTCCATTCTTTTCCTACTAGATCCCTGGCTTTGGCATTAGGTGATGCTTCAAGGCTGTGCGTTTGGACTCCTTCATGGCTAACCCTTTGCAGCATCTAACGCTTATGATTAGATCCTGGGGCTGATTTTCAACACAGTCTTCTCTGTGGCTACATTGCCCCAGAGGGCCTCTGGCTTTCATAGTGCACCCTGATAACTGATACTTGGATAACTGAGTCTGTCATCTTCTACTACGATCTCTAAAGTGCTTACCGGAAGCCAGCCTGCCTTGTAACTAGTGGCAGCCAGTGCTTGTCAATTGCAAGCCCTGCTCCAAGAGGAACTAGACCAGGGTTTCTCAACCTTGGTACTAGTGGATTAGAATTAGAATTGCTTCTATAATATTCAAGTACCATATCCACCATATAACCCAATGCTTCATCTTCTGCCGAAACCTCATTCCAATCGACTACAGTTGAGTCCTATTATTTTATTTTTTTCTTTTTCTTGAGTCGGAGTCTCACCCTGTCACCCAGGCTGGAATGCAGTGGCATGATCACAGCTCACTGCAGCCTCGAACTTCTGGGCTCAGGCAATCCACCTTACCCTTCCGAGTGCTGGAACTACAGGCTCACGTCACCATGCTTGGCTGATTTTCTTTTTGCAGAGACGAGGTCTTGCTATTGATGCCCAGGTTGGTCTCGATCTTCTGGGCTCAAGAAATCCTCCTGCCTTGGCCTCCCAAAGTGCTGAGGTTACAGGCATAAGCCACCACATTGGGCCAAGAGTTGTAGTAATTGTGACCCTACTGCATGCCAGGGGTCATCAGCATTTGTGATGTACCACTCACCACTCACCACCAGCAAGGGTCCTTATAGTCTTGGAATCAATGTTGTAGGGTTAGATTCCAAAATTCCACATGGAGGATCTGCTTATTAAAGTCACTTTTGGTGCCTGGATTTACCTGAAAACAGAGCTCAAGACAAAGACTTATACGCTCACAGTTTACTTGAGAATATGAGTACAGGGAATAGGATGGGAGTCCAGAGGAAATAAAATAGAGAAGAAGGAAAAGCCAATTCGAGGACATATTTTTAACTTGACTCCTGCTATGGGTTACCAGTTTACTGATCCTGTGCTGCCTTCTGAAATGTGTGTCTTGTGACATGTGGCTCAGAACTCTGCATTGAAGTGAAGGAAGGAAGAGAGCATCTATCCACTGGCTTCTGTCTGTCACTAGTCAAAGTTTCACCACAGACTGCAAGTTGCACACATACTCGTAGGACTGTTTTCTTCAGGTATTCCATGCCATAGCATGAGATGCGATATCCCTGCCATGGGCAGGCAGGGAGAGAGTCAGGGGACTCCATTATCTTGGAGAGAAACCAGTTGGTGCCTGCACACGATTGGTCACTGCAGCAACACCTAGATGAAGAGGTGAGACTGGGAGGATTTCATGAGAAATGAAAGATGTCCAAACCCTGCTTTCCCCCCAGATTTCTCTGTTTGTGTTAATGATACTTCCATCTTTCCAGATGCCCAGGCCAGTCCTTGACTTCCCCCTACTCCCCGCTTTTTTTTCTAAGGATGGGGTCTTGCTATGTTGCCCAGGCTGGCCTCAAACTCCTGGGCTCAGGGGATCCTCTCACCTCAACCTCCCGAGTAGCGGGGACTACAGGTGCATGCCACTGTGACTGGCTTTGACTCCTCTTTTTATCTTACACTTTACATCCAGTCATTTAAGAAATCTTGTTGGTTCTGCCTTCCAAATATATCCAGAATCTGAGCACTTTTCACTATCTCCACTGCTACTCTTTCTTGGATTATTGCCAATATCTTGTTACCCTGCACTCAGAACCCTCCAATAGCTTCTGAGTAAAACCCAAATTCCTTACAATTACCTACAAGACCTACACTCTTCCCCCTTCCCCACACATTAGACTTGATCTTCGCATATCACCTCTTGATCATTCTACTCCAGTTCCCTTGACCTTCCTGTTGGTCCCTGAAAATTCCAGGCAAACTACCTTAGGACCTTTGCACTTGCTTTTAATATTCCCTCTGCCCAGAATGACTTTCCATTAAATATGTGTATGGCTCACTACTACTTCCTTTTCCAGTCTTTACTCAAATGTTACCGCAGCAGCCTTCTGAGATAACCCTGTCTAAAATACTTCCCTAACCCTTCTCCCAGCATTTTTTATCTTCTTTTGTTGCTTTGTTCCTTCATAGTTCTCATTACATTTTGACATCCTATATATGTAATTTGTTCACTCATTTGTTTAGTTGCTGTCTCCCTTTCTCTAGAATGAAGCTTTGTGAGGGCAAGAATTTTTATCTGTTTTGTTCGTGGATATACCCCCAGTGTTAAATATAGTTCCTAGAACTCAGACTATATTTAACACTTCTTATGGGCTATGCTAAGTATTTTTTATGTTTTAACTAATTTAATCTTCACAACTCTCCTGTGAGGTAGGAATTTTTATTTTCCTCATTTTAAAACTGAGAAACTGGGTCTCAGATTAAGTATCGAGTTCAAGGATACATAGGAGGCCATAGTAGTCTCTCAATGAATATCTTTTCAAGTCACCACAGTTGTCTGCATAAAGTAGACTTGAGAAGCAACATAAAATAATGGAAAGTTCATGTTCACTGGAATCACACAGACCTGGGTTCAAATCTTGTCTCTACCATCTACTGACTCAATGACCACAGGGCAAATTACTTAACCCTTCCAAGCCTCAATTTCTTCATCTGTAAATTAATAATAATCTCCATCTTTTGAGACTCTTGTGAGGACATGCTAAGATATTTCTTGTAAAACATTTGTCACAAGTGCTTGGCACACAATAAGTATTCAATAAATGGTGGTTGTTATTACACGAAGGTTGGTTTAGAGGATTAAATTGAACAGATTATATTCTTGAAAAATGTGAGCCAGGTGCGGTGGCTCTTGTCTGTAATCCCAGCACTTTGGGAGACAGATGTGAGAGGATAGTCTGAGCCCATAGGTTCAAGACCAGTCTGGGCAACTTGGTGAGACCTCATCTTTACAATAAATCAAAAAATTAGCTAGGTGCGGTGGCACACACCCGTAATTCCAGCTATTTGGAAGGCTGAGGCGGAAGGATCGCCTGAGTTCAGCAGGTGGAGGCTGCACACTGCACTCCAGCCTCGGTGACAGAGAAAAGGAAAATGTTTAACAGTCACTTGGTTCCTGCTTCTCTCTCATAGAAAGAAGACTGCATCTATTAACACATATCACATACGAGGTAATCTCTTGTATTTAGAGAGTATGAAATAACGTTTCCATTGTTTATAAGCTCCAAGGGAAAAGTCCCTTCTAAATGATGATGAATTTTGATGATTTATAGAAGTTAATTGTTTCCTAAGGGCAATCACTCTTGTTACTGTGCAATGACAGAGGCAGGAAGCTTGTGGAGACTTGTTGTTATTTTCAGGGCATTCAGAGTAATCTGCATTCATTTTGCAGCTTTTGAAGAGGGAAGGAGAAGTTTCCTTTACTCAGCTTGATAGCCCTGGAGGAGGACGGACAGAAGAGCGTGACAATGCGCCCATGGGTGGTAGCTCAACTGACTTGGAGGACATTATTTCAGGAGGAACCTCATAGGTCTTACAGAGATGGACTTTCACATAGCTCACTGTTACTGACATCCAAACTGTCCCTCAAATGAAGTCTGATTGGTTTTCATTTGAATACCAAGTTAAGGGGTCTTCAAATGTTTCAAATCATGTGGGGTTACATAATTTTGTATTTTCTTATTCTTAATTTTGAGGACTTTACTATGCCAGTTACTTTGATTTCTTAGCATTGTTTTCATATAAATTAATGATGTGTGTTCCTGCCTAAAGAAGGAGAATGATTTTTTTTAGATGTCAGACTATTAGTATCCACACAAAGAACACCAAGTATTTTTTGGGGGGTGGGGTGGGGACAATGAGAGTCACAATGCTCCACTTCCCAGAGTCTTTATTTTATAAATGGCTGTAACTGTCACATCAAGGAAGAAGTGTCTCCACTGTTACACACATAAATCAGTTGGTGTTTGTTTTAGGTTTTGTTAGAAACAGATGTAAATATTCTCATGTAACACTTTCCATTTCTTTGCGGCTTTACAGGAGAAAGTAGGACACCACTAAATGAGGATGGTAATTACATGCATCGATATTAATCACACATCTAAGATCTCCAAGGAACTCAAATGCACCTAAAGGACAAAAACCAAACAGCCCCATTAAAAAGTGGGCAAAAAACATGAATAGACACCTCTCAAAATAAGGCATATGCGCAGCCAACAGACACATGAAAAAGTGCTCCGCCTCACTCATCATCAGACAAATGCAAATCAAAACCACATTGAGATACCACCTAACCCCAGTAAGAATGGCCATCATTAATAAACAACAACAGATGCTGGCAAGGATGTGGAGAAAAAGGAATGCTTCTACACTGCTGGTGGGAGTGCAAGCTAGTGCAATCTCTCTGGAAGACAGCATGGCAATTTCTGAAAGAACTAGAAATTGACCTTCCATATGACCCAGCAATTTCCCTACTGAGAATACACCCGGAGAAACTCAAATCATGCTACCAAAAAAGATACCTACACACGTATGTTTTTTACAACTCTATTCACAATAGCAAAAACATAGAACCAACCATACTGCTCATTGAAGCTGTACTGAATTTAAAAAATATGGCACATATACACAATGGAATATTGCGCAGCCATAAAGAAGGACAAACATACAGACTTCGCGGCAGCTTGGATGGATTTAGAGTCGATCATACTCAGTGATCTATTACAGAAACAAAGAACAGAGTACCATGTATTCTCACTCATAAGCAGACTTTGAACAATTACCATAATACTATAAGAAAGGGATTGGCAGTAGTGGGAAACTGCTAGGGGAGGGAGGGGCATACCTCATCAGCAAGGGTACCTGCATAATCAACATTTGTATACCTAACCCTGAATTGTACCCCATATCTTTATGATAAAAAATAAAAATAAAAAATTAATTAAACAAATATTACTAATCAATATAAATTAGATGTGGTGGTTCTTGCCTGTAAACTTAGCACTTTGGAAGGCTGAGGTGGGAGGATTGCTTGAGCCCAGTAGATCAAGTCCAGCCTGGGTAACAAAGTGAAACCTCATCTCTATAAATTTTTTTTTTTAAGTTAGCTGAGTGGGTGGTATGTGCCTGTAGTTTTGGCTACTCAGGAGGCTGAGGCGGGAGGATCACTTGAGCCAAGGAGTTTGGGGCTGTGGTGAGCCATGATCGTGCCACTGCACTCCAGCCTAGGTGACAGAGTGAGACCCTGACTCAAAATATATATATACTAATTAGACAATAGATGCACATTTGAACAACATGGGAAAGTACTATATATAATAAGTATGTATAACTATATATAATATATAATAAGATATACAAGCAAATCCAAAGATGGTCAAGATTGGCTTGCAGAATCACATCGCTCCTCAAAGCTTTTTTTATGCAGCTGCCTTATTTATTTAAAGGGCACAGTGCTGAGCTCCCTATACACATTCTGGAAGATTCTCTCAGAAGTCCAGAAATCATCTCTCACCAAATTCTGAGTCTCTTCTGGGAAGTGGCCACCATGGCCACCACCACACACATATTTTGGCTTCAAGTAGAGAGGTTAATGATTCTCACTGTGACTTTGTTAATACAATTGGGTCAAGCGTTAATACTTGGGACACAGGACTTTTTCTTCTCTGTTCTTGGGGATTTGGGAGTGATGCCACTGGCAAGCCTAGACTTGCACCCTGTAAGCGTAAGCAAGCCAAGGTAAATATAACTGAATACACAAGCTTGGCTGTATTCATTTTTATTGAACATCAGATTTAATGTTGAGTACTCCAACTGTGTTAAACTTATATCCCTCCTCTGTCCCAAAGAGTTATTAAATTGTTTGCCGTTTGTATGGATAAAATCCAACAGGAAACTCTATTGTCCCATAAACTAAGTAGTGTTTAGAGAACAGTTAGTAACTTTCTGGTAAGTAACGCTTAAACTATGCAAAGTTGAGGCTGTGGTTGTTGCTAATATTACTGACAGGGAGTGTAGAAAATTAATTTTTACCGTTATTAAAGGCCTCTGAGAATTCCAGCCTTCCTAGGAGAAGGAATGAGTCCCCTGTCAGTAATAGTAGTAATTACTTTCTAATTGTATACAAATTTAGTACTTCTGCAATAAGCTTGAGAAAGGGATTGGCAGTAGTGGGAAACTGTGAGGGGGAGGATTGGCAGTTGAAGGAAACTGCTAGGGGAGGGAGGGGCATACCTCATCAACAAGGGTACCTGCATAATCAGCGTTTGTATGCCTAACCCTGAATTGTACCCCACATCTTTATAATAAAAAATAAAAATAAAAAATTAATTACACAAATATTACAAATAAATATTAATTAGATAATAGACTGCACGTGGTGGCTCTATTATTTTCCCACAGACTCCCCAGACTTTCAGGCAAAATCTTTAAGGTTAGTAATGATCAAAAAAGGAATAATTAAGGCTTCGCACAGTGGCTCATGCCTGTAATAACAGTGCTTTGGGAGGCTGAAGTGGGAGGATCTCTAGAACCCAGGAGCTGGAGGCTGCAGTGAACTACGATAATAGCTCTGCACTCCAGCCTGGGTACAGAGCAGAAAGAGAGCCTGTCTTGAAAAAAAAAAACCAAAAACCAAAAAACACAGTGGGGTGATAATTAAACCATGAAATAGAAAAGCACAATTGTTAGGGGAAATTCAGTGAAAGTGGTCTACAGTAAGGCCCCAGCCTAGAATGGTTATATGAGAGCAAAGGACAAAAATCTCGGTATTAGGATTAGCCATCAAGAGAAAGTTAGTTTACTTGAAACAAATCTCCATCAGCATGGTTGAAATAAAAGGTTTGTTTCTGAAAGTTATGGATAGCTGCAAATTTATTTCTGGACAGTGAAACATAAACGAGGTTTGTCATTTTCTCCTTTGGTGGAAAGTTACAAGTGTTTTTACTTGGCTTAATATTCTTGTCAGTGGTAATTTTTAGGAAAGCTTGCAGTTTTGCTATTGTCTGTTGTTTAAGAGGGTTGACGTTTTTGGAAAGCACAGTGGATTATTTATTTTCTTATTATTTTCAGTGATGTTTTCTATTTTTATTTATTTATTTATTTACTTCTTTGGGACAAGGTCTCATTCTGTTACCCAGGTTAGAGTGCAGTGGCATGATCATAGCTCTCTGCAGCCTCGAACTCCTGGGCTCAAGCAATCTTCTTGCCTTGCCTCCCCAGTATCTGGGAATATAGGTGCATACTACCACACCCAGCTACTTTTTTTTTTTTTTTGAGTTGGAGTGTCACTTCGTCACCTAGGCTGGAGTGCAGTGGCACGCTCATGGCCACCCCAGCATCAACCTGCTGGACTTGGGTGATCCTTCTGCCTCAGTCTTCAAAGTATCTGGAACTACAGGTGCGTGCTATCACACCCGGCTAATTTTTATTTATTTATTTATTATAGAGACGAGGTCTCAACCAAGTTGCCCAGGCTGGTCCAGAACTCCTGGGCTCAGGTAATCCTCTCCCCTCAGCCTCCCAAAGTGCTGGGATTACAGGTTTGAGCCACTGCTCCTGGCCTTCAGCTAATTTTTTAAAAAAGTTTTTGTAGAAACAGGGTCTTGCTATGTTACCCAGGCTGGTCTTGAACCCCTGGCCTCAACTGATCTCTCAGATTTTAATCATTTTTAAGTGAACAATTAATGGTATTAAGTACATTCATAATGATGTACAACCATTACCACTTTCCATCTCAAAAACTGAAACTTTGTACCTGTTAAACAATAATTTCTCATTCCCCCTATCCTGACAACTGCCATTGTATTGTGTTGTTTTCTTTTTAAAGGATTTTTTTGGTAGATAATTTAAAAATACTTTGTAAGATAAATATTTGTCTCTTGAAGCACCACTACAATATCTGGGAAATAATTATATTCATAATTTCTTGGCTGGGCATGGTGGCTCACACCTGTAATCTCAGCACTTTGGGAGGCTGAGGCAGGAGGATGGCTTGAGCTCAGGAGTTCAGGATCAGCCTGAGCAATATAGCAAGACTCTATCTCTACGAAAAATTAAAAAAATTAGTCGGGCATGATGGCATACACCTGTAGTTCCAGCTACCCAGGAGACTGAGGTGAAAGGCTTGCCTGAGCCCGGAAGGTCGAAGCTGTGGTGAGCCATGATGTGCCCTTGTACTCCAGTCTGGGCAACAAAGTAAGACCCCCAACTCAAAAAAAATTCATAATTTCTTGGCTTAGATTTCCCCAAGGAGGAGAAAATGGCTGTTCTCACATTATGAATAAGCTCCGTTCAGAGGTCATGCAAACAAGTGGACAAATAATCCAACGGTTCTCTTTTCCCTCAACCAGATTTCAAAGGTAACACAGACAATGGATTTGCAGAATCATAGAGTTATTTGCTCTTTGCTTAAGAGAACAAAAAATGTATATGTTGCAAATGGGAAGAATGGCAAATTATCAATTAAAGAAATCCTTTACACTTTGATTTCCTTGTCACAACAAAATAAATCTTGTCCTCCAAGCAACAGACATTTATGAGATATCTATTGGGACAAATACTGTACTATGTGCCATGAGGAACCTAAAGGTGAACCAGCTGTCACCACAACTTTAAGGATCTTGTAATGAAAACCGATGACCGGCTGGGCGCAGTAGCTCAAGCCTGTAATCCTAGCACTTTGGGAGGCCAAGGCGAGTGGACTGCCTGAGCCCGCGGGTTCAAGACCCATCCAGGCAACTTTGTGAGACCTCATCTCTACAATAAATCAAAAATTAGCTAGACATGGTAGCACGTGCCTGTAGTTCAGGCTACTTGGAAGGCTGAGGGGGAAGGATCCCCGGAGCCCAGCAGGTCGACTTTGGGGTGGCCATGAGAGTGCCACTGCACTCCAGCCTGGGCAACAGAGTGAGACTCCAACTCAAAACAAACAAACAAAAAAAACAATGACCACAGACATCTCCACCCTGTGGGGCTGCCACTTCCTTGCCCATGCAACACCTTGGTATGAAGTTAAATTAGCCTACTTTTCACTTCTTGAAAGTGAAATAAATAAAACGGGAAGCAGTATGTTATTGCACAGTTTGAATAACTCCACCTAAGGGAAATTTCCAGAGCCCAGGAAGGCAGAATATGTTCTGTGTGAACAGCCATCACCCAACCCCCATCTAGAGGAGGCGACAACTTCAGGGAGGGCTCGGGCTTCTGTGAACAAGGGTCTGTAGATTGAACTATTGGTCTCTGTGATTCCTTTTTTTGTTCTCATGCATTCTCTTCCTTTATGTGACCTCATGGTAGGTGGAGTATACCTCCCTGCCCTTTGACTTTGAACTTGACCTCGTGACCCGCTTTGATCAATGGATTGCTAGTAGACATGGCGTCAGCAGACATTACAATGTGCTTGCAGTATTGGACTTGCCCTTTGTGTTCCTGTCTTTGTCCACGAGAAAGAAAAGTTCTGGGCAGCCATTGGTCCAAGAGATGTGAAAGAAAACTGAACCTATCTGAAGCCCAAATCAGTCATATTCTACTCAGCCCACAGACGCAAGAACAAGAGCTAAATGCTTGTTTTTAAGACACTCATATTTATATGACAGTTTGTCACACAGCACTATTGTGAAAATAGCCAGCTGATGCAAAAAGATGGTCAGAGCATGGTCAAGAGAGGGTGCAGACAGTTGCTAGAGTGTGTACTATGTGTGTACTCCTCACGAGTGCTTATGAAGG
Organism: Cephalopachus bancanus; assembly: GCA_027257055.1. Lineage (NCBI taxonomy): Eukaryota > Metazoa > Chordata > Mammalia > Primates > Tarsiidae > Cephalopachus > Cephalopachus bancanus. Next base: position 771,011 of record JAPVLO010000639.1, read on the forward strand.
AAGCAGCTCTTGTCACTGCTCTGGAATTCAGCTGGATGGCCTGAAGGTGTGGAGTTCACTTGTACATTGTCATCTAAGTTAATTTATGTCATTGGGCACAATGGCTCATGCTTGTAATCCCAGCACTTTGGGAGGCAAAGGTGGGAGAATTGCTTGAGCCCAGGAATTTGAGACCAACCCAGGCAGCATAGTGAGACCCCCATCACAAATCAAAAAATTAGCAACAAAAAAAATCCAAAAATTTACAACAAATCAAAAAATTCACTGGGCAGGGTGGCACATACCTGTAGTCCCAGCTACTCAGGAGGCCGAGGTGGAAGGATTGCCTGAGCCCAGGAGGTTAAGGCTGTGGTGAGCCATGATTGTGCCGTTGCACTCCAGTCTGGGCAATGGAATGAGACTCTTACTCAAAAAATAGACAAACAATAACGATTCTCCTTCAACTGTGGTGTATAGCCTGAATGCCTGTTTGGGTGACTCTGCCTCTCTTGGCTCCAAGGCCCTAGGAATTTCAAACTGCTTGCAGTGGTTAAGGGAAAAGAGGAGTAAAAGAAAAAACATATAAGGAAAGAATTTAGAGAAATAAAAACATGTTGGCTTGCAGAGGAATTAAACTTAAAAAGAGCGGGTAGAAAAGAAATAGAAAGCCAAGGGGACAGAGACAAAACAGAAGAGAAAATATGATCTACTAATCTACTAATGTGATCAGGTGTCCAATAAGCACCTTGAAAGTCAAATTTCCTTTATAAGAACTGCATGTCAAAAAAATTAATACGCGTACCCTGAGTGCTTCCTTTGTATAACCCAAAGGGGAATAAAATACTATCTGTCTTCTTTCTATAAAGACATAATTGTGATGTAGGAAGTGGTCACTTTTGTTAACCACAGTCTGAACTTTTTTCCCCAAGAAACAAAGACATGGGCTGTATGGGTGGGTTTTTATTCACTGATGAAGGCAGTGCAAGGTTTGACAGAGGGTGTGTGAGATTTTTCCAGCATTTCATCACCATCTTTACTGCCTGCTTTGATGAAAAACTGTTTGCTTCTTGCCCTCCTTAATTCTCAACAATATGAACGATTTTCAGTACAACTATATAACTAGAGGACTTGGTTTCAGCGAGTGGGACTCACATAACCCATTTGCCCACATTCTGCTACTGATGGCCGTCTTTATATTTCAGTTACTTCATCGGAAATCAACTTCAATAGACCTTACAATTTTTTATTTTTATTTTTTAGTTAGAATCTCACTCCGTCGCCCAGGCTGGAGTGCAGTGGCTCTCAGGGCCATCCCAGCGTCGACCTGCTGGGCTCCGGCGAGCCTTCTGCTCAGCCTTCCAAGTAGCCGGAACTACAGGCACACGTTACCATGCCCGGCTAATTTTTGATTTGTTGTAGAGATGAGGTCTCGCCAAGTTGCCCAGGCTGGTCTTAAACCTGTGGGCTCAGGCAATCCACCAGCCTAGGCCTCCCAAAGGCTGAGCCACTGAGCCTGGCCACAAGTTTTCTTTTATTTTGAAAAAAAAAAAAAAAGTTAGCCTTACAGAGCAATTGAAAAGAAAGTACAGCAAGCTCTCACACACTCCTTGCCTGACTTCCCTAACTGTCTGCATCTCATAGAACCATTGTACAATGATCAAAACTAACACATTAGCCTTAGTGCAGGGCCACTAAATTATACACCTTATTCAGTGTTTACCAGTTTTTCTGCCAATATTCTTTTTCTGCTCCAGGATCCAATCTAGAAATTCACATTATATTTACTTGTCATTTCTCCTCAAATTTCTCTAATCAAGACCAGGTACGGTGGCTCCACCTAAAATCCCAGCACTTTGGGAGGCGGAGAGTAGGAGGATCACATGAGCTCAGGAGTTCAAGACCAGCTTGGGCAATAGAGTGAGGTCTTGTTTCCATAAAAACAAAAAGTAAAAAAATTAGCCTGATATGGTGGTGCATGCCTGTAGTCCCAGCTGCTCAGGGGCTGAGACGGAAGGATCACCCGAGCCCAGGAGCTTGAGGCTGCGGTGAGCCATGATCGTGCCGCTGCACTCCAGTCTGGCTGACGGAGTGAGACCCTGACTTAAAACAAAAACAAAAGAGAGAAAAACGTTCTCCAATCAGTTCCTCAGGGCTATAGGTTGACTTGTGTCCCCCTTTTTTTGTATATTGAAGTCCTAACCTACAGTACTCAGAATGTGATCTTATTTGGAGACAGGTATCAAGGTATTATAGAGGTATCAAGTTAAAGTCAAGTCATTAGAGTGGGCCAATATGACTGATGTCTTCATAAAAGGGGGAAATTTAGACACAGGTATGTACAGAGGGATGATGGTGCAAAGACACACGCAGATGACAGCTAGTTGATAGGAGAGAAAGACCTGGAACAGAATTTTCTCTCACAGTCCTCACCAGTCCTGCTAGCCCCTTGATTTTAGACTTCTGGTCTTCAGATTGGTGAGACCATACATTTCTGTTAAGTCACTTGGTCTGTGGTACTTACTTGGTTATGGCAGCCCTGGCAAACTAATACGCTCAGCCCTTCCTTGTTTTTCATGACCTTGACACATTTGAAGAGTGATTTGTTGTAGAATGTCCCTCAATTTGGGTGTGTCTGATGTTTCATCGTGGTTAGAATAAGGTCATGGATTTGGGAGCAGAGTATCACAGGTGATGTGCCTTTCTCAGTGTATAAGATCAGGTGGCATGTGATATTCATTGATACGTCCCTTTACTGGAGATGCTAACCTTGATCCCTAGTTAAGATGGTGTCTACCACGTGTCTATCACTGTACACTTACGAAATTTTTTTCCTTTTTAGTCAACAAATATCTTAGACTGTGAACATGCCTTGTTTCTCCTTAAACTTCTACCTAGTAATTTTAGTGTCATTTGTTGATCTCGCCTGCAGCAGGTACTACTGCTATTTTTTTTAATTTGGGAAATAAAAGTTGCATATATTTATGGTATACAACATGTTTTGAAATACATATACATTCTGGGATGACTAAATCAATCTACATCTACTCTTAGCAAATTAGAAGTAAACGACGTATGGTTATTAACTACAGTCACCGTGATGTACAATAGATATTGAACTTATTCCTCCTGTCTAACTGACATCATGTGGCCTTTGAATAATATTTTCCTAATCTCTCCATACTTTCAGCCTCTGGTAGTCACCATTCTATTCTCGGCTTCTATGAGTTTGGCTTTTTAAAGATTTCCCCATCCAAGGTAAGATCATGTGGTATTTATCCTTCTGTGTCTGGTCTATTTCACTGAACACAGTGTCTTCCAGGTTTATCCATGTTGTCACAAATGAGAAGATTTTCTTCCTTTTTTAAAGGACTTCTTTATTTTTAAACAGTTTTATTGAACTACAATTCACATATCATACAATTCACCCATTTATAGTGTGCAGTTCTTGGCTTATTACATTATTTTTGTTGTGTTTATATATACACACACACATATAAGTTAGATTTGCCCTTTTGCCTATTTTAAATGTACATTTCGGTGGGATTAATTACATTCACAATGTTGTACAACCCTAACCATTTTCAAAACTGTTTCATTAACCCAATAGAAACTCTATAACTATTAAGCAATAACTCCTCCCAGTCCCTGTCTCTGTTAACTTCTGATCTAACTCCTGTCTCTGAATTTGCCTATTCTAGATATTTCACATAAGGGGAATTATACAACAGATGTCCTTTTGTAACTGGCTTGCTTCACTTAGCATAACATTTTCAAGGTTCATTCATGTAGTAGCATGTATCAGAACCTCATTTCTTTTTAAGGCTGAGTAATATTCTATTTATTGTATGACTATAGCACATTTTGTCCATCCATTCATCTGTTGATGGACACTTGGGTTGTTTCCATTTTTTGGCTATTGTGAACAATGTGAACATTGGTATATAATCCACTGACTTCAGTTCCTTTAGTGCCTATGAATGGAATTTTGGGGTCATAAACTTTCGGTCTAGTTTTGTGAGGAACTACCAAACTGTTTTCCATAGTAGTTGCACCGTTTTACATTCCTACTAGCAATGTATGAGGATTTCAATTTATCTACAGCCTTGCCAACACCTGTTCTTACTTTTTTTTTTTTTTTTTGAGTTGGAGTCTCACTCTGTCTCCTGGGCTGGAGTGCAGTGGCACACTCACAGACACTGCAGCCTCGACCTACTGGCTCAGGCCATCCTTCCACCTCAACCTTCCAAGTAGCTGGAACTACAGGCGTGTACCACCATGCTCAGCTAATTTTTTTATTTATTGTAGAGATGAAGTCTCGCCAAGTTGCCCAATCTGATCTTGAACCCCTGGATTCAGGCAATCCTCTCACTTCTACCTCCCAAAGTGCTGGGATTACAGGCTTAAGCCACAGCATCTGGCCTATTATTACCATTTTTTAGCAGTCATCCTTAGTAGCTGTGAAGTGGCATTTCATGGTGGTTTTCCTTTTTTTTTTTTTTTGAGTCGGGGTCTCACTGTGTTGGCTAGGCTGAAGTGCAGTGGTGCAATTATGGCTCACTGCAGCCTCAAACTCCTGGACTCAAGAAATTATCCCACTTTAGCCTTCCAAGTAGCTGGGACTACAGGCATGTGCTACTACGCCCAGCTAAGTTTTTAATTTTTTTAAAGAGATGAGGTCTTAATATATTGCCCAGGTTCGTCTTGAACTCCTGGCTTCAAGCGATCTTCTTGCCTCAGCCTCCCTAGTTGCTGAGATTACAGGTGTGTGCCACCACTCCCACCTCATTGTGGTTTTGATTTGCATTTTCCTAATGACTAATGATGTTGAACATCTTTTCTTGTGCTTATTTGCCATTTGTATATCTTCTTTGTAGAAATGTCTATTCGAGTCTTTTGTCCATTTTTAATTGGATTGTTTGTTTTTTGTTGCTGAGTTGTAGAAATTCTTTAAACATATTCTGGTATTAAACTTTTATCAGATATATGATTTGCAAATATTTTCTCCCACTTTGTAAGTTTATTTTTCAGTTTCTTGAGAATGCCCTTTGATGCAAAAAAGCTTTAAATTTTAATAAAGTCCAATTTACCTATTATTTTTGCTCATGCTTTCTGTGCCACAAGAATCCATTGTCAAACCCAAAGTCCTGCAGACTTATTCTTATATTTTATTCTAAGAGTGTTGTGTTTTCAGTTCTTATATTTAGGTTGTTGGTCAATTTTGAGTTAATTTTTGTACATGGCATGAGGTCGAGGTCCAACTTTGTCTTCTTGTATGTAGATATCCAGTTATCCCAGTACAATTTGTTGAAGAGATCATTCTTTCACTTTTGAATGGACTTGACTCCCTTGCAAAAATCAGTTGATCATAGACGTATGAGTTTATTTCTGAATTCTCAATTCTGTTCCCTTGGTTTATAAGACTATTCTTTCTTTCTTTTCTTTTTTTTTTTGAATTGGAGTCTCATGCTATCGCCCAGGCTAGAGTAAGGCATGCTCACGGCAACCACAGACTCGACCTGCTGGACTCAGGCGATCCTACTGCCTCAGCTTTCCAAGTAGCTGGAACTACAGGCATGCGCTACCATGCCTGGCTAATTTTTTGATTTATTGTAGAGACGAGGTCTTGCCAAGTTGCCCAGGCTGGTCTCGAACCCCTAGGCTCAGGCAGTCCTCTCGCCTCCGCCTCCCAAAGTGCTGGGATTACAGGCTTGAGCCACCACGCCCAGGCTTAAAGGCCTATTGTTACACAGTTACCACGCTGTGATTACTGTTGATGTGCAGTCTTGAAATCAAGAAGTGTGAATCTCCACATTTTGTAGTTTTTTCAAGATTCTTTATCTATTTGACTCCCCTTGACATTCCATAAGAACTTTGAGGATCAACTTTTCCATTTCTGCAATATAAGCTGCTGAAATTTTGATAGGCGTTGCATTGAATCTGCAGATTGCTTTGGATAGTATTGACATCTTGATGGTATTAAGTCTTCTCATCCATGAGCACAGAATGTTTCTTTCTACATATTTAGGTGTTTTATGGTTCCTCTTGATACTCTTTAGCAGAATGCTAATTTAGCCAAGGCCATTAGATTCCTTCAAAAGTTACTGGGAAACTCATTTGCCAAAAGTTCCAAATGTTTAATGGTTGCATTAAAATATACTTCACTGCAATCACAAAGCATTACTTTATTTTATATAAATAATAGTCACTGTTTGAATGGAAAATGAAATTATGGCTATCAATATTTACTTAGGGACATTTTCCTAGAACACTGATGAAGGAAGGCATCTTTAGAGAGGCAAGGGACATAGGGACAAGCACACAAGATTGAAAGCATAGAAGCATATTCTCATAAGGACCAAGCAATCCTTGTTATTGGAAGACCAAATGGAATCATCATTAATGTAAGTAGAATCAAAGTTCACGATCTGTAAGTCCTTCTTAAGATAGGCATGATTCAGCTTATTTACAGTTCGAGCAAAGGCATATTTAGAAGCACAGCTATATGCTTCTAAACTGTACACTTTCTTGAAGTGCAGATCAAAAAATGGATTGTCCTGGAAGAGAAAGAGAGACATGATTTAGTTTGTAGCCAAGAAAGTAGCAGGTTTCCTGGATTCTCTCATATTCTCTTAGATATGCTTATTGATTGTAAAGTATCAGTAGCAAACACATTTCTAAAATCTACAAATGGGCTTTCCAAAGCTACTTGCTTCAGAATAATTGCTTCTAAAAAATCAACAATAAGAAGGATTACTTTTGAACATCTCTGTTTTTTTCAGTTGTGCAAAATAAAATTTGCCTTCGAATGTGTAGTTACGAGTCTTGCTAACATAGTGAATTTGGTGAGAATGAGGTAGGACCGAGGAAGAGAGTAAACCCACCTACATACTTCTAGAAGGCAGAAAAGGTTTCTGCCCTCTTTGAGTAAGAGACGGGTTCCTTGTGGGATTTCAAAGGTAGAAGGGATGGCTGATTAGCTGTTGGCATACTACAGAGCCCCAACCTGTAGTCTTTGAAGTTAATAGCAAGGAATTACTTTTGAAGGCAATAGCAAGGACCATTAAATCATTTGTTTGAAGCTGACGCATTATTAAAGGCTGCCTCTAAGCTTTTGCTATATTTCCAGTGACAGTGTTTCAAGAAAAAATGGATATCAAATCTGACCTAGGTCCTGCATGTTAAAATAATCATGGCTACTAGTATTAATAGCAGCAACAAAAATGCCTTACATTTGTAGTTCACAAAATGCTTTCACATTCATTATCTGCTGACTTCCTAACTCTCCTTTAGGGCAGAGATTTTATTATTTATTTTCATTTTCTTAGTGCTTATCTATGGCAACCTATAAATTCTCGACAAATGTGTATTGAGCTGATCTGAAGTCTTATAAAAGAAGTGGAAAGTAAACCTTACTATGAATGACACAGAGACACCAAACCAAACAGGAGTATTAATAATTCACTAGCATGCCATACGTAAACATGATGTACAAGCAAGATATTTGCAATTTCTTTTCAAGTAGGAAAATGATTGCAGGAGGCAGGAAAAAGAGCATGAGTTTTAAAGTTAGACAACCATTTTGACTCTCTATTGTCACCATGGGCAAAGTACTTATCTGAGCTGATTCACTTTTCTCCTCATTTTAGAGAGGGGTGCTGTGAAATTTACATGAGAATAATCAGATAAACTAATGTGGAGCTTAATGTGATAGTTATTTCTCAGATCTGCCTCCAAAAATTGTGATACTGCTGTTAATACCACCTAGACACCGTTAAAAACAAAATAGTGCTTTAAAAAAGGAATGTACAAGGGTGATGTGATTTTTAATATATTTATTTATTTAATTAGTCAAGTCGCCCAGGCTGGGGTGCAGTGGCATGACTCACTGCAGTCTCGGCTTCCTGGGCTTAAGCGATCCTCCCACCTTGGCCTCCTGAGTAGCTAGTACTAGCAAAAACATGCCACGATGCCCAGTTAATTCTTTCTCTCTTTCTTTCTTTCTTTCTTTTTTTTTTATTTATTGTAGAGATGAGGTCTTACCATGTTGACCAAGCTGGTCTCGAACTCATGGGCTCAGACAATTCTCTTGCCTTGGATTCCCATTTTGTTTACATTTTTTATAAAGTTGAGGTCTCGCTATGTTGCCTAGTCTGGTCTTGAACTCCTGGGCTCAAGCAATCCTCCTGCCTCAGCCTCTCAAAGTGCTGGCATTACAGATATGAATCACCACACCCAGCCTTATATAATTTTTAAATGCAACGCTCCACTAGACACACTCATAAAGTTTTTCTAGCTGTCCCCAGCCTTACATAATTTTTAAATGCAGTGCTCCCTTAGTCATACTCATAAAGTTTTTCTAGCTGTCATAACTGCAGCTTCAAAGACAATTCTACTGAGAATCTCCATAAAAGAAAGTCACACCCAATCCATCATGAGATACTGATTACGCTGCTTGTGGAGTTTTCTCTTCCAAACATTTACTTCTCATTAGGTAGGAAATATACTTGGTGCCTCTGAGATGCTTGGAAGGGTTAGGCTTTTCCTGTAGCCTAATAATTGGAGCCTGAGCATGCATACACGTAGGATACAAATCTGTCTGTCTCTTTCTTGCTTTTGATAGAATCCCAGAGCTAAAAGCGATCTCCCAGACCACTTTGTGACCTTTTGTTTTTAGCTGGGATAATTCTATAGTGTCCAAAGAGGTGACATTCAGCACGCAGTTTTAGCTATGGGTAGACCCAGGACAAAAACCAAGGTTTCAATCAGTCCAACCCCGGTTTTTGCTACTGCTTCCTATCTCCTGTTGCACCAAATCCCCAGGCATTTGGACTTCTGCTTTATAAATTGACTTCAAGTTCAATTCAATTCCATTTTAAAGTTGACAGCTTTCTGGTTCAAAATTGCTCTATTTAAAACAGAGTCACAGCTACTGAGAAAAATATAATAAATGCTGACGCCTGAAGATTCAATCCCAAGAGAGAGAAGCGGAATTTCCATAGAAAATAAGTCTTGAAAGGAGTTGCCTTTTGGATATTAAAGCTTTTCTTCTCACAATTCAATATTTTAGGTCTCAAAGTGATGAGAAAAACAGAAATGCTCAACTTTTCTTTTTGCATCTAGTTCATTACCAAAAATAATAATCTTCAAATTGAAAAGGGAAGAATCAACAGCATTAAAATAGAATCAAAGCCCAAGAAAAGGCTGGGCATAGTGACTCTCACATATGATCCCAGAATCTTGAAAGGCCAAAGTGGGAGGATCACTGGAGCACAGGAGTTTGAGACCAGCCTGGGCAACATAGTGAGATCTTGCCTTTAAAAAAAAAAATTATCAGGTGTGGTGGCACACACCTGTAGCCCCAGCTACTCAGGAGACTGAGGCAGAAGGATCACCTGAAACTTCAAGGCTTCAATGAGCTGTGCTCATGCCACTGCACTCTAGCCTGGATGACAAACTGAGATCTTGACTCAAAAAAAAAAAAAAAAAGACCAAGAAAGGTGAGGGAAAAAAATAGGGAATAACTGCTTGAAATGAGTCTAAGTTGACAGCCCTGATGAAAACATCCCCAGGCATTGACTAAACTTGTAGAAAATAATTATGACATCAGTAACATTTGAGAACTTGAGAAAAAAGAAAATAAAAATAGGCCCAAAATTAGATGGGGATAGTTAATTCCTCAAATTACAGATTAGCGAACTGATATGAATTTCTCAAAATTGAATGCAGTATAAAAATTTGACATGTATAGAAAAGTGTAAAGAATAAAATAACAATTGAAAAAAATCTATAATCTCACATACAGATGGCTATTATTAATGTACTGATTTGTTTTATATATACACGTACATACATACAACTTGTACTTATACGTATTTTTGTATTACAATTTAAGATTCAGATTTCAATAATATGATAGGCCAAATATGCAAAATTGACATAATATTTTAGGACAGTTTTATAGTCAGCTGATTTTTTTAAAACACTTATTAAATGGTTAAGCAGCCAGGTGCAGTAACTCACGCCTATAATTCCAACACTTTGGGAGGTGGAGGTGAGAGGATTGTCTGAGCTCAAGGGCTCGAGACCAGCCTGGGCAACTTGGCAAGACTTCATTTCTACAAAAAATAAAAAAACTAGCCAGGTGTGGTGGCACGTGCCTGTAGTTCCCTCTACTTGTAAGGCTGAAGTGGAAGGATTGCCTGAGCCCGGCAGGTCGAGGCTATGGTAGCTGTGAGAGTGCCACTGCACTCCAGCCTGGGCACTCCGACTCAAAAAATATATAAATAAACAAAATACAAATAAATGGTTGAACAATTGTGCTCTGAGGTATTCTTTCAGAAATATATTTTATAATGGCTGTATAATATTCCCTCATATGAATATGCAATCATATATTTAGCCATTTCCTAAGTCAATCATTCAGGTAGAATATATTGACAGAAAAATGTAATATGATTATGTGAGAAACAGAACAATGAAATCCAGCATTCTTTCACCAAGAAGTCATGTCAAACACACTAAATCTTTAAAAAAAGATTCCTAGGTGATAATTCAAGGTAATAGCAGACAGCATATATTGATATCAGTAAAGGGCAAAATTTAGATAATCAGAATAGGTGATTAATTAATTAATTAAAGCAGAATTAAGTCCTTATGGCTATCTCATTCTCCACTGTATCCTCAGAGCCTAGCAGGACTTGGTATGCCATAAATAGTCAATGAACGAATGAAGAAATATATTTGTCAAGATGCTAAACAATCAATCCAAAGAAAGAATATTAATAGATTTCTGGGTGAAGTCTAGCCCTATCACTTAAAAATTATGTGACCTTGAGCAAGCCAATCTCTTTAAGTCTCATTTTCTGCATGTGTAAAATGAGAGTAAGATAGAATTGAAATCATGAGGTTTTGTGATGATTATGTAAAAATAAATATGAAAGAGGCTTGGCTTGGTGCCTCATAAGATACTAAGTGTGGGATGGTAGCAGGTAACAGTACTTGGAGGAGAGTAGTGATAACCATCAATACAGAGAGGTATGTACTTGGCCTTGTCTGCTTCGTCCATTTTATTATTGACTCGGATGAAGTCCTAAAAGTTGTGCTCATTAAATCTGGATTATACCATAGTGGTATTAAAAAATCAAGGTGTTAGGTTGAGCATGGTGACTCATGCCTGTAATCCCAGCACTTTGGGAGGCTGAGGTGAAAGAATTGCTTGAGCTTAGGAGTTCAAGACCAGCCTGGACACCATAGTGAGATCTCATCTCCACAAAACTAAACTAAACTAAACTAAACTAAAAATTAGCCAGGCATGGTAGTACATGTCTGCAGTCTCAGCTACTCAGGAAGCTGAGGCAGATGGATCACCTGAGCCCAGGAGGTCAAGGCTGTGGTGGCTGTGATCGTGCCACTGCACTCCAGCCTGGGTGACAGAATGAGACTCCAACTCAAAAAAAAAAAAAAATCAAGATATTAAAAGATCTGGAAAGTTGGAACAATAGACCAAACTAAGAATATGGTACTTATTAGGATTAAGAATAATTGAGCTTAAGTTTTAATTCATTCAACAATAACACCACAAATATTTATTGAGTACCTAATATCTATCAGGCAGGTGACTGTGATAAAGGATGAAAATCATGGTCCCCTTTTTAAAGGAGCTTTCATCCAGAAGGGATATAGAGCAAACTAACAGTTGCCATTTGTAGGATTTTGGCTATAATACATTTCCATCCATTCTGCAATGGTTATTAGGGGTGGGGTCATGAACAGGACTTTACCCAGTGGGAAATGTGTGTAAGCGTCGGAGGTGATTGGACATTCTAAACCTAAGTACTAAGTACTAAGGAGGTAGTACTTAAGAATTGTGGATGTATAAAGTTCAAGGGGGGAAGAGTTCTCCACCAACAAAAGAGCTCAGGACAGACTAGGAAAATTCCTCATCAAGAGGGAAGATTGTAATGTTCACTCTTTCTCCCCTCTCAACTCTAAGATTCTAGGATTTCCAAGAGTGATATGATCCTTCTGGAGGATGAAGTGGGCTTGCTGAAAGTAAAATTTAGAGCTAGGCATGATGGCTCATGCCTGTAATCCCAGCACTTTGTGACGAAGAGGTGAGAGAATTGCCTGAGTCCAGGGGTTCGAGACCAGCCTGGGTAACTTGGTGAGAGCTTGTCTCTACAATAAATTTTAAAAATAGTCAGGCGTGGTGGCACTTGCCTGTGGTCCCAGCTGCTTGGAAGGCTGAGGCAGAAGTATCGCCTGAGCCCAGCAGGTCAAGGCTGCAGTGGCCATGAGTGTGCCACTGCACTCCAGTCTGGGTGAAAGAGTGAGACTCTGACTCAAAAATAAGTGAGTAAATCAATAAATAAACAAAGATGAGGGAAGGAATTCCCAAAATTTATTGATGAAATTGTGATGGGGAAAGAGTGGTGGTAGAAGCATCATTTATTTGAAAAAATTATGTTTAAAGTTTCAGGATTGACTGTAGATTGTGTTTAATCTGTTAAAAGACCCTAAGGAAAGATGCTTTTAAATTTAATAGACAAAATTCCAGTTTAAACTCATAAAAAAAATCCCAAACCTGTAGATCATCCTGGTAGATTAAACAGTACCACTTAAGAACACTATAATGTCATCTTAACACTTAGCACACGCCAAGAATATATGAAACAGGATATCAACATAAAGATCTCCAGGATATGATTCCACATGTCACTTACGGTATCTGCTTCTATTCCATCAATCATCTGTAGATCATTCAAAGACCACTTTTTGGTTACTTCATATTTTTCATCTAAACCTATTCTGTAGTGCTTCACCATAATTATTTTTACTTCTTCCTTTTTGGTCACTGCGGGACAGAAAAATGCTCAGTTTACATAACTTCTTAGATGATAATAAATTATTCAAGTCACATTTCCCTGTATTTATGTATCTCCTTTTAATATAATGATCTTAAATCTACATTTTAGCTATTCCCCCATTGTGCCCTGATGTTTCTGAATCTTCATGAATATGTCCCTACATTGGATCAGCATGTTAACTTCATTTTTGTACAATTGTGGTAACACACCACCACAGAAATGTCTATCAGATAGAACACTGAGCTATGTGCTTTAAGCTCTGAGCTTTGTGGTTGAGGATGGAGTTCATCTTGGTGCAGGAAACAAGAGGCTTAGTGTTAGGATACAATCAGCGCCAAGTGTTTATCAGAGCAAGTCAAAATTTCAATTTATGACACTATAAGAACATAAGGTCAGGAAAGTAAACAGTTCTTCTCACACAGCCACACAGTGTTGACGAGTGAGTGACCCAACGAACTCTACGGTAACCGTGGACACTTTCTTTTAAATTCACCATGAGACTTACAATGTAGATTTTCTTTCAAGGTGGAGAATGTCATTTGGAGAGTAGCAAGCTGGTTCTGTCTTCTAAGAGTGACTCTGGAACGTAGAAGTACACTGACACGAAAGGTTTTTAGTACTATAGCTTGAAAGCTATGGGGAAAATCTTTGCTTATTAACCAATTGAGGAAAATACTTTCCTGGTCTTAAAATCATTTGTCTTTGGTCAAATGAAGAATTAACATTCGAGCATACAGCTCCTGAGTTGAAAATTATCAATGAATTAATAAAGGAGTATTTACTGAGTATTGGCTACTTGTTTGATAGAATTATTACAGATGCCACAGGGGATACAGGTAAGAGACAGGATCTTTGCCCTCTAGAAATGTATGGGTTTGTTAAGGAGACAAGGTTAACACATGAGTCACCTATAATAGAATACTATAACGAGATGGCAGGATTGAATGTTACAAATTTTCTTTCAAGGTGAATAATGTCATTTAGAGAGTAGCAAGGTGGTTCTGTCTTCTAAGAATGACTCTGGAGCTTGTTTTTGTACAAGACTCCCCCAGGGTTCTGAAAAGCACCCTTCTGATATGTTCTCCTAACTATGCAGATATGAAGCAATATATTCCATATAATCATAGTGATAGATAAGTAATGTGAATCAGACAATATACTCAGTAGAAATTCTGAGACGGAAGAAGATTAGAACGGTTAAGGAAGAAATTAACGAAGAAAGAGACTTTGAGGTGAGGCTTTCAAATGAGTCCAATTTGGAAGGGCAGGCATTTCTAGTTGAAAAACAGCATGAAGAAATGAATAAACAATAGAAGGCTGTGTTTGTTTTGGCAGCACATGTACTAACTTTGGAACGATACAGAGAAGATTAGCATGGCCCCTGCGTAAGGATGACACGTAAGTTCGTGAAGCGTTCCATATTTTCATGCGGAGGAAAGGGAACGCCTCTACATTGCTGGTGGGAATGCAAACTAGTGCAACCTCTTCGGAAGACAGTGTGGCGATTTCTGAAAGAGCTAGAGATCGACCTTCCATATGACCCAGAAATTCCCCTATTGGGAATATACCCGGAGGAACTCAAATCATTCTACCAAAACGATACCTACACACGCATGTTTATTGCAGCTCTATTCACAATAGCAAAAACTTGCAGCCAACCGTATTGCCCATCAAAGCTGGACTGGATTAAAAAATGTGGTACATATACACGATGAAATATTATGCAGCCATAAAGAAGGACAAACATATGGACTTCGCAGGAACTTGGATGGATTTAGAGTCTATCATACTCAGTGGTCTATCACAGAAACAAAGAACAGAGTACCATATGTTCTCACGCATAAGTGGACCTTGAACACTTATCATAATACTGTAAGAAAGGAATTGGCAGTACTGGGAAACGGCCAGGGGAAGGAAGGTGGAATTGGCAGTAGTGGGAAACTGCCAGGGGAGCGGAGTGAGATTGGCAGTTGAGGAAACCTGCCAGGGGAAGGAGGGGCACACCTCATCAACAAAGGTACCTGCATAACATTTGCATACCCACCCCACATCTTTAAAATAAATTTAAAAAAATAAATTAATTAAATAAATAAATTAAATTAAAAAAAACAATGGAAGTTAAATTTCACCAGATAGAATAAAAGAAAGTGGACTGCATGGATTGATTGGTATTCAGATACGGTGAGCAATAGCGTTAATTAGGTAGAAGAGGTTGTAAAAATGTTTTGGAAGACTCTGGATTTGAAAATGACAGAATCCAAGTGGACTAGTGGTATTTGCATCTCTTTCTCTGGCAGGAGAGAGGGAAGACTGGCCTGGATAGTGAGGCCTCCAGAATTGGGACTGAGGGAGGTGATGCGGGGTGGCATGGGGTGTAGCCATTCTGTGGGTCCTTAGCTTGCCACAGAATGGCATTTCAGTGCAAATCGCAGAGAGAGGTTCAAAGTACCAGCCAGGCGTGGTGACTCACACCTATAGTTCCAGCACCTTAGGAGGGCAAGGCGAGAGGATTGCCTGAGCCCAGGAGTTCGAGACCAGCCTGGACAAGATGGTAAGACCTTGTCTCTACAACCAATTCTTAAAAATTAGCCGGGAGTGGTGGCGCATGCCTGTAATCCCAGCTACTTGGAAGACTGAGACAGAAGATTGCTTGAGTCCAGCTGGTCAAGGCTGCGATAGCCTTGATCATGTTGCTGAATCCCAGCCCGGGTGACAGAGTGAGACTCTGATTCAAAATAAATAAGTAGATAATAAATAAATAAAGTACGGTTTATCAGAGAGAAAAGAAAAAGAAATGACATGTGCAAGAGACAACACAGGTAACCTTAAGAGAAAGGGCACATGTTTGCTGTTAGCAGAAAGTTTTATATATTATCCACAAAGATGATTGAGCAACCTATTTCTAAGCTAAGCTTTGATCACAAGTTTTAATTCTTATCATTTTACTCCTAATCTTGCTTGTGTCATGAGGAACTTTTGAGATCATAGGAAAATTGCTCCTCAATTAAGTTTTCTAACAGCACCAGGCCTCAATGTCTCCAGTATCTCATGAAGTATCCTGTTCTCAATTCCTGTAGCCAGCTGCTCCACATTCCAAGGTTGGTCCTGGATTTCCATCAGTGTGTGGTTGTTTAAGAATTATGTCCCCATAAGATGGTCCCCAGATGCCTGACCATCTAGTTGCCTAATTATCTAAGCCTGCCTGTGAGAAACTCACTATCTATATTCAAGCCGTGCTAGCTGTCCTGCCTCAAAGGCATCCTCTGAAGGTACAGGTGATACTGAAATCAAGACAACCAGTGGAGCTGAGAGTTGATGACAGAGCTGAGTTCAGTTCCCTAGAGAAGGGATTCTGAGCAGGATGACAAATCTCAGAAGAGGGCACTGGGGCGGGTGTTCAGTGAAAGCTCATACAACAATATCTACTCATTAAGTCTCCTTCCTCTTAGAGCAAGAGACTAATAAAATGGCGGCCTGCTAAAAGAATTTTTCTGGCAGCCGTGATACACAGGATACACTGAAGAAGAACTGAAGAATTCTGAAAAAGGCAGTACAGGTTAGTGGGTTCTGGAGTCAAATCATGATACTACCTCTTACAGAGTGGGCTGAGTAAATTACTATCTCTAGAGAGATTAACCCTTGGTTTTCAGCCGCGGTTCCCAACCTTTTTGGCATCAGGGACCGGTTTTGTGGAAGACAATTCTTCCACAGCCCAGTGGTAGAGGGATGATTTCGGGATGATTCAAGCACACTATATTTATTGTGCACTTTATTTCTATTATTATTGCATTGTAATATATAATGAAATAATTATACAGCTGGCCGTAATGCAGAATCAAAGGGAGCCCTGAGCTTGTTTTCCTGCAACCAGACAGTCCCATCTGGGGGTGACGGGAGGCAGTGACACATGAAGTGTGTTGCTTATGTCCCGTCTATTTCATAATCTCATTTCGGTTGCTGTCACCGCAGAAAACCTGCTTCACAAAGAAAGGATGTTGGCAATGGAAGCAGGCTTTTCAATGCTTTTGTGGCAATCTCAGGATATTCCACCTTGATTCTAATCCAGAATACATGGAGATTTAAAATGATCTCAAACATACTTTTAAGGCCACCATCATTTGTGATTTCAAGCAGTTGATCCTCTTCCAGCATGGACAAAGTCGATTCATCTGGCTTATTCACAAATGGGTCACAGGTCCATTCCTTCCCAGTTTGGGGGTCTTTCATGGTTGGGAAGTAAAGCTCAAACTCTTTTGAAAGCTGAGATAGGAGATCATGCACCAGCTGGGAGACAGAAGGCCCTGGCTCAGTCTCGTTCGAAATCTCTGCTTTGAGATTTGAAACATGCCAAAAATCCCAGTGTTCACTCATCACCCCTATAATTCCAGTTTAGCTTTGAATGTAGCCACTTTCTCTGCGGACTTGAACACAGTTGTCTTTCTCCTCTGAAGGGACAGATTGAGTTTGTTGAGCAGGTTGAATATGGTACACAAGCAAGCAAATTTTGCGGCCCATTCTGTGTCACTGAAATGTGCTGCCAGTGGTGACCGTTTTTTCTTAAAGAAATCTCTGGAGTGGCGCTCGTAATTCAAAAGCTCTGGTCTGTGATCTACCTTTAGAAAGTCATCTCACTTCTGTGTATAAGAGAAGATGTGTGTGCTCTTCATCCAGCTCCTCACAGAGCTGCATGAGCAGACGTGAGTTAATGGCATGTACTTTAATGTGGTTGATAACTTTAATCACATCCTGCAAAACGTTGTTAAGTTCGGGTGACATTCTTGTGGCTAGGTAGCATTTTTCTGTGGATGACAGTGCGAAGACTCACATTCAGAAGTGACCTCCTTGATCCGAGTAGTGAAACCAGAAAGCCGTCCAGCCATGGCAGCCACTTGGTCCATGCATATACCAACACAAAATGATCAGTTTAGTTTTTCTGATGTGTAACCATTCAAAGACTTGAATAATTCTGCAGGTGTCATATTGGTCAGCAATAAAAGTGCACATAACATATCATCATGCACATCCTCCTGAAAGACATATCACATTGAGCATTGTTGCCTTGTCAGCAGCGCTGGACTCGTCAACCTGGATTGCATACCACCGTGACTCATTAATTTTCTCTAACAACTGTGCCTCCTCTGCTATTTCATCAATTTGTCTGGTTATGGTGCTAGCCGAAAAAGGAGCACATGCCCCCTTTTGAACTGCAGCCTCTCCTAAAAGTTCACAACCAATGTCCTTAGCAGCAGGCAGGATCAACTCTTCACCAATAGTAAAGGGCATCTTAGCTCTAGTGATGCGGTTAGTCACTAACAGTGATGCTCTCAGTGCAAACGCATTTGATGATGTGATGGCCTTCAGTAACTGCTTCTGTTCTTTGTGTTCACTTGTCTTCTTTTGAATAACTCCAGAGGCTTGTCTTTTAATGCAGAGTGCTTGGCCTCCATGTGGCGAAGCAGTTTTGAAGGTTTCATGGCTTCGTTGGACAGTGGGTCATCACATATTATACAAAGAGGGCTTGGAGAATGTGAAATCACCTGTTGTAATGAACTTATAAATATGTAGGACTCTTGCTTTTTTCTTTTAAATGCAGCTTTCTTTTTGTTGGTAGTCTAAGAGTCTTCTGCTGTCCCATCCTTGGGTCTTTCCCCCTTTTTAAGAAGCTGTCCAGTGACATTTGTTTCTTTATTCATTTTGGCTAGGGTTAACTTGTGGGCTTACCAAAACTGTGACTAAGACAAGTGCACCGTGCAGAAAAGAAGTGTAAATAAAATAATGGGCGGGGCACACGCAAGACTAAAATAAGTGTCAGATTCTGACTTAGAGCCTGCCACCAGATGCAACTGAATATACAATTGAAGTACATCCACTCAATTGCCACTCACTGACGGAGTTTTGATATGAATCTGCAAGCAACTGATTTATGATGGTCTCTGTGCAGTCAAACCTCACTGCTCACGTTAATCCGGATTTGCAGCCGTTCCCCAGAACTAGCATCACCGTCTCAGCTCGACCTCAGATCATCAGGCATTAGCTTCTCATAAGGAGCGTGCAACCTAGATCCCTCACATGGGTAGTTCACAGTAGAGTTCACACTCCTATGAGAATCTAATGCTGCCACTGATCTGACAGGAGACAGCGCTCAGGCAGAAAAGCAAGTGATGGGGAGTGGCTGTAAGAACAGATGAAACTTTGCTGGTTCACCTACCACTCAACTCCTGCTGTGTGACCAGGTTTCCAATAGGCCACAACTCCTGCTGTGTGGCCAGGTTTCCAATAGGCCACAAACCAGTGCCCAGCAGGACCCCAAACTGCTCACATTTCATTAACATTTGTTAAAGGAGGGATTGCACATTTGGGAGATGGAGGGAGTGAGTAAAGGGCATATCCGAAAGAAGACCTTAAGCTGAGGATCTTAACTCGGTGTCAATGAACCAGCTCTGCTCTGAGCCTATGACCCTCCTGACATTGTGCAAAGAGTTGGTGTACTTCTGTACTTCTCTAGCATTAAAAAAGATCTATCTCCACTGGTGTAGATGTTTGCTTTGGGAAGAGGAAAGGATTAGAAAAGAAGCCATTGGGTTGGTGTGGTGAAGTGGAGGTGAGACAGGCATTAGGACTAATTTTCCATGACAAGCAGCAGGGCTGATTTCCTCTCTATGACACCAGTTACCGCCCCCCCCCTTTTGAGTTGGAGTCTCACTCTGTCACCCAGACTGGAGTGCAGTGGCCACTCCCGGCCACTGCAGCCTCGACGTGCTGGGCTCCAGTGATCCTTCTGCCTTAGGCTTCCAAGTAGCTGGAACTACAGGCGCGCACTACCACACCCAGCTAATTTTTGATTTATGGTAGAGATGAGGTCTCGCCAAGTTGCCCAGGTGGGTCTCGAACCCTCAGGCTCAGGCAATCCACTCACCTTGGCCTCCCAAAGTGATGGGATTACATTCTGGGCCACCGAGCCTGGCCTACAGGGCCCTTCTAATAAGACAGGATGAAGCTGAGAACCGCCAAAACTGACTCAAACCAATGTAGCCAAGACCTTACCCTCCACCCAATCTTTTTGTTCATCACATGCTAATTATAATGCTAAAAGACACTCCCATCCGCACAATGATAGTTTATAGTTGCCATGGCAACTCCTGGATGTTATCCGACATGCTCCCAAAAAAGAGGAGGGATCCTTGATTCTGGGAACTCCCACCCCTTTCCCAGAATACTGGTCTGTGGCCTGGGGGTTGGGAACCCGTGCTGTAAAGCACATATTAAAGTGATACCAACTCCTAGGGTGTAAAGATTAAAGTAGACAAAATATACGAAGGACTTAGGATAGTGACCGACTTTTAGTAACTGTTAAAGTGTTTTGTTTGTGTTCAGAAGCTGTTATGGAAACCTGGGCCTGAGAAGAGGGTAAGGGAACTAGAAGTGGCACATCCAAGTGAGATTTGATTGATTGATTGAGTTGGAGTCTCACTCTGTCACGTAGGTTGGAGTGCAGTGGCACACTCATGGCCACCGCAGCCTTGATCTGCTGGGCTCAGATGATCCTTTCACCTCAGCCTACCAAGTAGCAGGAATTACAGGCATGCACTACCACGCCCAGCTAGTTTTTTTATTTGTTGCAGAGATGAGGTCCCGCCAAGTTGCCCAGGCTGGTCTCGAACCTGTGGACTCAGACAATCCTCTTGCCTTGGCCTCCCAAAGTGCTGGGTTTACAGGCTTGAGCCACCACGTCTGGCCTCCAAATGAGATTTTATATGAGGCACACACACTGGAGGGGAATAACATTTGATGACAGCCAAACACTTGATACAAATCCAAATAGGGAGATATGGAAGATGAGGTAGGTGGGTGGAAAAATTAGTTGTGGGTTTTTTTTTTTTGAGTCTGGGTTTTACTCTGTCACCTAGGCTGGAGTACAGTAGCATGATCATGGCTCACCGAAGCCTCAACCTCCTGGGTTCAGGCAATCCTCCTGCCTCAGTCTCCCGAGCAGCTAAGATTATAGGCACATGCTACTATGCCAAGCTAATTTTTTGATTTTATGTAGAGATGAGGTCATGCTATATTGCTCAGGCTGGTCTCAAACTCTTGGGCCAAGTGATCCTCTCACTTCAGTCTCCCAAAGTGCTGGGATTACTGGTGTGAGCCACCACACTTGGCCAAGTTTTGTTTTTAACATACAGATAAAGTATCCACAAATTACGAATGCGACAGAGATGAAAGTTTTGTAGCTTAGGAATGGAAATATAGACATGGGATTTTTGTATGTGGAGTGGTTTCCAAGACCAGGATTACAGAGAAAAGATCAGAGGAAGGAGGTGAGACAAAATGGTGAAGAAAGAGATGCCAGCAAAGAGGTCTGAGAAGGAGTCTCTAGTAGAGACAGGCCCAATAGTGTGATACTGTGAGAATCAAGAGGATAGAGAACTTCGCAGAGTCGGAGATGGTCCTGCGAGGTCTCTTTATTAGGTAAGGCAGGGTTTAGTCCTATCACCACATCTGACTTGGGAAAGATCATGGATTTCCTCCACGAGGGCGGTTTCTCTAGAATGGTGAGGAAGACACTTGTACAGGACTCCTTCCTGCACTAACAATGATGGAGTGCACATGGTGTGCCAATCCCTGGGAAGGATTTTAAAAGGCAGAAGGAAGGAAGTCTAAAGGGCATGATTTAGATCCCATATTCCAGGAGTTTGTGAAACTGGCCCAACTTCCACATAGAACTGATGGTAACTTTTTTTGTTTTTTTAAATAAACAATTTTGTTTTTTAAATAATAGAAATCGGCCCTTCTGGTCTCGAAACATACAATTGTCTTAGCTGAGTTCCTTGCTCAGGAAACCGACCTCGGGCTTATAATATCAAGAAACTGAAACTGGGCAACTTGGCGAGACCTCATCTCTACAATAAATCAAAAAATTAGCCAGGCATGGTAGCGTGTGCCTGTAGTTCCAGCTACTCGGAAGGCTGAGGTGGAAGGATCGCCGGAGCCCAGCAGGTCGAGACTGCAGTGGCCAGGAGTGGCCACTGTACTCCAGTCTGGGCAACAGAGTGAGACTCCAACTCAAAAAAAAAAAAGAAAAAAAGAAACTGAAACTCAACAGATACTGTATCCAGACAATGAGATACCAAACAATTTCCTAATCCCTGTTTACCAGATCCCCCTTCTTACCTCTCCCTAACTCCTGTTTGCCAAATCCTCTTCCTTACCCCTCCTTAATTCTCATTTTCTGCATTCCTGTCCCACTCTATAAACCCCTGACTTAAATGGGATAGTGAGACAGATTTAAGAAGAAATTTCCTGTTCTCCTTGGCTGATACCACCCAAGTAAAAGGACTCTTCCCTGGCAATACTAGTTGCCTCAGTGATTGGCTTTTTGTGCAGTGAGCAGCAGGACCCTGACTGAACCCCTCATATTTCAGTAACATTTGTAAGAGGAAGGATTGTACATTTACAGGATAGAGGGAGTGGCTAAGGGGCATATCCTAAAGAAGACCTTAAGCAGAGGATCTTAACTCAGGGTCAATGAACCAGCTAAGAAGCTGTGGTCTTTCTTGACATTGTGCAAAAATTTGGTGGGCTCTGCCCATCTGTACTTCTCTATCCTTAAAAAAGGTTCATCTCCACTGATATAGATGTTTGCTTTGGGATTAGAAGAGAAGCCATTAGACTGGTGTGGTGAAGTGGAGGTGAGACAGGCGTTAGGCGGACTAGTTTCCCATGACAAGCAGCAGGGCTGATTCCCTCTCTAAGACACAAGTTACAAGATCCCACTGATAAGACAGGATGCAGCTGAGAACCACTGAAACTGACTCAAGCCAAGACAGCCAAGACTTTACCCTTCACCCAACTTTTTTCTCATTGTATGCTAATTATTAGGCATTAACATGCAAAGTGACACTCCACACAATAATAGTTTACAATCGCCATGGCAACTTCTGAAAGTTACCCTACATGGCCTATAAAAGGGGAAGGACCCTGATTCTGGGGTCTCCTGACCCCTTCTTGCACCCCTTGCTTAGCATATAATCAAAAGATGGCTCTAAAAATAAAACCCCAGTGATGTATGACTGCTGTTCTTCCTATTATAGACCAGTTCGGGCTATTTTGCCTATGGAGTAGCCTGCTGTGTTATTTCAATAAATTTGCTTTCACTTTCTAACTGAAACTGCAGCAATGTGTGGGAACTACTCTGTCTTTAGAACAGCAACCTCTCTGCCTTTTTCCCATTTTGCTTGCCTTATGCTCTTTCCTTCACAATAAAATCACTTTTGTTTTCAACTCTGACTTGCTCTTGAGTTCTTTCTTGTATGGAGTCAAGCACCCTCTGGGTTGAGACCCACCTAGAGATTGCTTCTGGGGCAGATGTCTGTAGACTTGGGGTCTCCCTTGCTTCAGAGGCATAGTTGATTCTGTCATACTTACTAAAGACAAGATCTTGGAGATAGTTCCTTCTACCAGGAGGCAGTTGTGTTTGCCCAGAAAGCTCTACCTCAGAACCAAAGGACTACGTTCTTGTTCCAGCTAGCTATACACATGCTACTTATGGGTAGGAGAGGACAGGAAAGGGAAGATATGGAGAAATAACTGGATATTGTATGAAAAATGTAATTTTTAGGAAGCAAATTCTACTGCCTTGTGCACATGTTCTAATAACCAGCTAATTTGCCTGTAGATGCACCTATTCATTTCATTAAATTGATAAATATTGTCCTTTTAGTACCAGCCACTAACTAGGAACTGAAAAAAATTAATTCTCATTAGGTACCATTCCTGCTCTCACTGAAACTACAGGGAATGGGGTCTTCAGAAAGAAAACACATGCTCACAGGTCTGCGAATGAGGCATGACCAAGGTAATATAGGAAAATGGAGGAGAGACATCTTCATTCAAGGAGCTAGGATGGTGGTCAGGGAAAGCTTCCTGAGGGAGGTAACCTGAATTGTAAAGGGAATTCTAGAAAAGCATATGTAGGCCGGGCTCGGTGGCTCAGTCTGTAATCCTGCGCCTTTGGGAGGCTGAGGTGAGTGGATTGCCTGAGCCCGCGGGTTCGAGACCCGCCTGGGCAACTTGGCGAGACCTCATCTCTACAATAAATCAAAAAACTAGCCAGGCGTGGTAGCGCGAGCCTGTAGTTCCAGCTACTCGGAAGGCTGAGGTGGAGGGATCACTGGAGCCCAGCAGGTCGAGGCTGCGGTGGCCGGGAGCGGCCACTGCACTCCAGTCTGGGTGACAGAGTGAGACTGCAACTCAAAAAAAAAAAAAAAAGAAAAGCATATGTACACAGATATGACATACTTGATGCTTTTGAGTCATTAGAAGTGTCTGGTAGGCCAGGCACAGTGGCTCAGCCTGTAATCCCAGCACTTTGGGAAGATGAAGTGAGAGGATTGCCTGAGTCCAGGGGTTTGAGACCAGTCTGAGAAACTTGGCAAGACCTCCACTCTATAATAATAATAAAAAAACTACCCGGGTGTGGTGGTGTATGTCTGTAGTTCCAGCTACTTGGAAGGCTAAGGCGGAAGGATTGCCTGAGCTCAGCAGGTCAAGGCTGCGGTGACCATGAGCGTGCCACGGCACTTCAATCTGGGCGACGGAGTGAGACTCCAACTCAGAAAAAAAAAAAGTAGGATCTACCAGCCATCAAGTTTTCTTACATTAATGGTCACTGTCCCACTAATACCAAACTAAGAAAATAAGAGAGCATTCTTTAGAAGTTAACCTTTTGATAAAAGAATGTAGGCCAGAGAGAATACAGCCTTCTTAATTTAACAAAATAGTCTCCCTTGTAGCTAAGGAAGCTCCAAGAATTGTGTTTAGCCACGAGCCAAAGACATCTACTCAGGCTGGAGTAAACCCAATCCCTAATTTCCACACTTAAGTTTTGCTGCCAGCTAAAATTAAATGGCTGTAGCCACATTAACGCAGTGTCAAAGTGGAGACCTATCACATTGTCTTAAAACAGAAATGTGTTTATATAATCAAAATGCTAGAACGTTGATTTCAGGAGCATCAGAATTTCTATTACAGAATGATGACTTAGTGGGTAATAGCTATAGATCCAGGGCATTTCAGAATTAACCTGCTCCAGTGTTAATGTTTTAGTCAGCATTTTCAGAATTACCATCTTCACTTCAATCACCTATTTTCATTTTTAATTTAAAAATAAAACTTTGTCATCATTAAGGATCTCTACTGCCATGGTAAAATAGTATTATTCATGAGGTTAAATGGAAGAAGACTGGCCAATTTATCCAATAATATAACCTGGCAGAACAGAATAAAACCAGTAGCTCACAAGCAAGTTGCACAGAGATATTTTAAATATATAAATTACTCTGTTATTTTACATCCTATAACTGTTTTCGTCACTTAATAATAGGGAAAAATTACTACAAGATGTTGACAAAAAGAAGGATTTGTGAAATATTACAACATATTGATACTGTCTTGGGTTGGTGAGAAAGCTATCATTACTTTCATAAAAAAGAATAATTTTCTTTCCAAGCTTGGAGTAAGGTGAAAAAAAAGAGTAATTTTCAAATAATATTTTTTCTAGTGTGTGTGTGTGTGTGTGTGTGTGTGTGTGTATATATATATATATATATATATATATATATTTAAAAGTCAGAGTCTTACTCTGTCTCCCAGACTGGTGTGCAGTTACACAATCACGGCCACTGCAGCCTTGACTTGCTGGGCTCAGGCGATCCTTGCAGCTCAGCCTTCCAAGTAGCTGAGGCCACAGGTGTGTGCCACCACGTCAGCTAATTTTTTGATTTATTGTAAAGACAAGTTTTCGTCAAATTGCCCAGGTTGATCTCGAATTCTCTCATCCCCACCACCTAAAGTGCTGGGATTACAGGTGTGAGCCACCACGCCCTGCCTAGACATATTTTTATAAAATCAAATTGTAGGTTATACTGAGTACCTTTAAAATAAAAAAAGATTAGCTGTAAACAAATAAGGATATGAGTTATTGATGGACTTACAGAACTAGGAGACAGAATGAGAGAGAATGAATGAGATTTTGAGGAAACAGAAGCACCAAAGAAACAAAGAGGGACATCCATTAGCAAGGTTCGGTTTTATGAGCTCTACTCTAGCAAATTCTCAGTGCACCTCTAAAAGCAATATACCCTAGTGGCTAGGCACAAGTGGACTTGAGTTGAAAGCCTCCATTTGTCGCTTATGAGTTGGTAATCTTGGGCAAGTTACTTAGCCACTGTATGCCTCGGTTTTATCATCCACAAAAGTGGCAAGTAAGATAATATATGTAGCTGGGCATGGTGGCTCACGCCTGTAATCCCAGCACTTTGGGAGGCTGAGGTCAGAGGATTGTTGAGCCAAGGGTTTCAAGACCAGTCTGGACAACTTGGCAAGACCTATCTCTACAATAAATCAGAAACTTAGCCAGGCCGTGGTGTTGTGTGTGCCTGTAGTTCCAGCTACTTGGAAGGCTGAGGTGGAAGGATCACATGAACCCAGCAGGCTGAGGCTGCGGTGGCCATGAGTGTGCCACTGAACTCCAGCCTAGGTGATAGAGTGAGGCTCTGACTCAAAAAAAAAAAAAATTATAACATATGTGAAGGACTTATAAGTATGTGAAGGACACATACTTATTATGTGTGTTAGGAAATGCTGCTGGCTGGGGGCAGTGGCTCACGCCTATAATCCCAGCACTTTGGGAGGCTGAGGCGAGAGGACTGCCTGAGCCCTGGGGTTCAAGACTACCCTGGGCAATTGGCGAGAACTCGTCTCTACAATAAATCACAAAAACTAGTCGGGTGAGGTGGCGTGTGTCTGTAGTTCCAGCTACTAGGAAGGCTGAGGCAGAAGGATCACCTGAGCGCAGCAGGTCGAGGCTGCAGTGGCTGTGATTGTGCCACTGCACTCCAGCCTGGGCAACAGAGTGAGACTCCAACTCAAGAAATGCAGCTATGGACAAACATATGGACTCTGCAGCAACTGGGATGGATTTAGAGTCTATCATACTCAGTGATCTATCACAGAAACAAGAACAGAGTACTGTATGTTCTCACTCATAAGCAGACCTTGAACAATTATCATAATACTAAAAAAAGGAATTGGCAGTAGTGGAAAACTGCCAGGGTAGGGTGGGTGGGATTGGCAGTTGAGGGAAATTGCCAGGGGAGGAAGGGGCCCACCTCATCACAAGGGTACCTGAATAATGAACATTTGTACACCTCACCCTGAATTGTACCCCACATTTTTGAAATAAAATAAAAATAGAAAAAGAAATGCAGCTATTCTTAGTGGTTAGAAGTAGCGTGATAAAGTGGAAACATCTTCAGTCTCATGAGTTACTAATAATGATGATGTGGGTTGTGGATTCTTAGAGATAAGGATAATATCCCAAGTCTAAAATCCAAGCCACTGGCCATTTTAGAGCTAAACATTAAGTCACGATATACACAAGATAACAAGAGGACCCAAATGGGAGCTTCATAGTTCCATACTGTGGTCTCTACCTACAATGATGCTGATTTGGAGGGTCAGAATATTTTATTTAAATTCCTCCATAGTGATATTCCACAAATGGACTTTGTGAGTGAGTGAGAGAGAGAGAGAGAGAGAGAGAGAGAGAGAGAGAGAGAGAGAGATGTGTGTGTGTGTGTGTGTGTGTGTGTGTGTGTGTGCGGCGCGCGCGCGCGCGCGGCAAGACAAAAAGAGTCTTAAGCAAAAATTAACGAAGTGGGTTTTTTTCTGCCTTTAGAAGGTAAAGAGCAAGAATTTTAAAGTGTAAAATCTACTTTAATATTCAAGATTTGTTTCCCATCTGACAATCCTGATTGTAATTAAGTTTTATGATATATGTTATTTATGTATTTATTTATAGAAATAGGGTCTCACTCTGTCTTCCAGGCTGGAGTTCAGTGGTGCAATCATATCTTACTGCGACCTTGAACTCCTGACCTCAAGCGATCCTCTTGCCATGGCTATTTTATTTTTGAATAAAATATACCTTTTGAAAAATCAATCCTATATTTTTTTCTATATTTATTTATACCTTTTATCCTATATTTATTTTTTTCTTTTCATAGTTTTTAAAAATAGATAAGAATGCGGCCAAATTAGAATTTCTTCGAGTGTGTTCTCTTTTTGAGCACGATTCCTATGTTGTTGCAGAACCATAGAGGTTATGAGAGAGATGTTTAATTATTATGAATCAGAGCAGACTTAAGTAAATCTGCGACTTGAAAAAATAAAAAGGAATGTATAAGCTACACTCTTTTCTATTTTCAGAACTTATGCATAGCTGTTTGAATATATTTTGGTCCCTGTAATTGTTATTCTACTACTATTAATAATATCTTTAACTATATAAAGACTTTTCAAAGCATTATTCCATGTTTTTATTCTTACAAATTGCTAATTATTAAGATAATTTGTTCTCAATTAAGAACTGAAAAAACCTCTCCCAGATAATACTATTATCTACTGAAATGAAATCTTAAAAAAAAAAAGTTCTTGGCCGGGCGAAGTGGCTCAAGCCTGTAATTCCAGCACTTTGGGAAATTGAGGAGAGAGGATTGCTGAGCTCAGGGGTTCGAGAACAGCCTGGGCAACTTGGTGAGCCCTCGTTTCTACAATAAATAAAAAAAATAAGCCAGGCGTGGTAGTGCATGCTTGTAGTTCCAGTTACTTGGAAGGCTGAGGCAAAAGGATCACCTGAGCCCGGTAGGTCAAGGTTGTGGTGGCCATGAGTATGCCACTGCACTCCAGCCTGGGTGACAGAGTTAGACTAAGACTCAAAGAAAAAAAGTTCTTTAGTTTTACCCTCTGTTGTTAAGATATTGGGAATTTATAGATTTAGCAGCAGTGGTTCTCAATGAAGCCCTTAAAATTGTTTTTAGCAACCTCTTTTTCTTGTTAGTTTATTCTTATTTAGCAATCTTATTGTTAGCATTCTTATTGTAAATGATTTGACAAAATTGTGAGAGTTTGGTTTGCAGAGAATTTCTATGAACTTCAAGAGAAGAACTACTTCAAAAGAAGTTCTGTGGCTTCAAAAAGAAATATATGCAGAGAATTTACACATACTGTTTTCATAATTCCAGCAAATGCCATTTATTTTCAGATTAATATCTATGAATGGAAAATGTCTTTCTAGAAATATGAGCACACTTAAGATTAATTTATATCTGAATACACACATTTTAAAAATGTGTATTATATGATATATGTCATTCTTTATATATTAAACATACGTACTTATACATATTTACTACATATTTTACTTTTACTTAAATATATTTACAGCATATACATATATACACATATATTTCAGCATATGTTTCTACAGCAAATATATTTTTTCCTGTATATTTCAAAAGTATAATGGTGTCTTTTATTTATTTGGAGCATAATTTATCATGTTTTATTTTTTCCTAGAAAATATATTTTTTTGAGTGGATTACCTGAGCCCGTGGGTTCGAGACCCGCCTGGGCAACTTGGCGAGACCTCATCGCTACAACAAATCAAAAAAATGAGCCGGGTGTGGTAGCGTGCACCTGTAGTTCCAGCTACTTGGAAGGCTGAGGCGGAAGGATCACCGGAGCCCGGCAGGTCGAGGCTGCGGTGACCAGAAGCGGCCACTGCACTCCAGTCTGGGTGACAGAGTGATATTCCAACTCAAAAAAAAAAAAAAAAAGAAAAAATATATTTTTTTGTATGCAACTATCGCCCAGTAGCTAGCTCATCTAGAAAGAATTTAACAGGGGATGACTGTGTGCAGATATAGGTGTTCGGAGAAGTTAACACTGAGGCCAGAGAAGCTAATTTTCTTGCTCCAATTCCACAGTTAGTAGATGTCATGGTGGGACTTTCTCTTCCATTCTGTCTCCTAGTTCTGTAAGTACAACAATGACTCATGTCCTCATTTGTTTGCAGCCAATCTTTTTCATCTTGAAGATACTCAATATAGTCTACAATTTGATTTTATAAAATTATCTGTAGGCAGGGCATGGTGGCTCGCGCCTGTAATCCCAGCACTTGGGAAAGTGGAGGCGTTGCACACCAAATACTCGTAAGTTCATTTCCAAGGTCTGTCCCACCATGCCCTGCTACTTACCATTCAATTTTGGCTAATGCTTTAATATACTACCCCAAGTGTTCCAGTATTTCTTTAACTCATTTGCACACTCACCATTGTACACATGACTTATCCCTTTCTTGTGCCTGCACATAATAGAGCTCCTCCCTCCTTCATAAGAAAATGCTGCTTTTAATCATCTGTAATAAAGTTCTAGGTTAGGAGAAACTAATCCCAGGGAGAAATGACCAGGCAATCCCTGAGGTGAGAGTGGACTGGGGTCCTAAGAACTCCTCAATGTACCTCCTAGCAAACTAGAGAGGGAAATTGAGGTTTTACATCTGATTTTGACATCAACCAGGTAAACATCAAGATTCAACAGTACATCACAACCCTTTGGTTGTGAGACTCCTATGGAAGACAGGCTCTGGACACATACATAGAAAGTTTAACCATAGTTAAACAAATTTTCATTAAATTTGAAAAATGCATGATGGGATATGACTGTGCTGGATCCGTGAGTCTTGCAAATTTAGAACTGTTGGATTGTAAACTCCAAAGAAGAAATCATAACGATGTGACTCGACTCCCTGAAGGTGGCCAACATTCAAAGTGTGGAGTTACGTGCCTCAGCAATTATGATGTGACTTGTTTGATTCCAATGAATGGGAATTTTCTGGTAAAACATGGTCAAAGATTTAGTACTATCAAGCATCACACTAACTCATTTTAAATTACTGTTCTGTTGAAATGTATTTGCAATTGTGTTACATGTGGGGTGCATGCTCTCAAATTGACAGATGTGACAGAGAAGTGAGTCATGAAAAGTTAGTGAATGAATATGGTTTATAATGTTAATTGGTGTCTGGAATATCACCATATTGTCTTATTTTCCTCACTTCTGAGAACTTGTTTTTACCTTGCTTCTTACATGACAGAACCATTGAATTATTTCCAAACATTTAGTTCTAGAAGATTTATTTTTTTCATGTCAGATAAAATAAATTTAGTTAATTATGTAATTTGGTGGAAGCCACTAACATATACTTGATAAACTAGATATATAAATTGTTACGATTATTTTATTTTTATGTTTTTCTTTTAAAATACCTATATACTAATGTCACACAATGAGAAATTAGCTTTATAAGTGGAAATCACAGTAAGTACAAAACTGTTAAATTTTAATGTTGGAATAATAATGTTCCTAATATACTAAGTAAAAATACTTTAAGACACAGTGATCCAGGATACAATATAATTTCATACTTAAATTGTTTTAATTGAGCTTTTTCCATAATTTAACTTATTTTTTTCTCCTGAGATGATTTTTTTTAACCTCGCTGATATGCCAAGTCTCCATACATGTAGTTATATACTAGAAAAATAGTTAGATAAATATCACTATTCTTAATATTAGGTAAATGTTACTATATTAGAAATTCTAGAATTTTAACGAATTCGTACCACTTTCTTTAAAGACATTCTACTTCCCTTTCAGTACTCCCTTTTGACACCTTTAGAAGGTCCTTCTGAGCTAATTATCAGAAATAGAACTATAACAAGTTGTTTTCTGAAAATAGGTGTTTGCCTTAAATAGGAAAGTCCACAATAAACACAAAGTTTCTAAGCTCTTTCCTTCTAAGAACCTGAAAAGTATTAAAAGGCATGAATTGGGAAAAGGGAGTGCTGCATATTAAATTCAATAATGGCATAGGCATTGCTATATAAATTCAGTGCAGAAATCACAGGTTTAGCAAGTCATAATTAAGTGCAAAAGCCTATTCCTAGCTTTGGAAAATTTTCATGAATTTTAAAAACATGAGAGGAGTATCTTCATTTTAGTTAGAGAACATCCCCCACCCTTAAAGTTCTGTTTTCATGAACTGACTTCTCTCATCAAAGTATCATTTTTGTGAGCACACTTCCTATATAAGAAGGAAGTTTTAACAGATAATTTCTCTTTTCAAAACAAACCCACCAGGAAGTCTAAATAAACCCTCAGAAGAAAATATAAGCCTAGGGTGAAAAGGGAGAACCCAAGTCCAGACTGCTTGGATCTATAGCTCTATAACTCAGTTTTCCAATGCATTTAAAAATACACAGAGAGCTCTCTATTGCATTTTAAAAATTGAGCTCTTACACAATAAAATTACATGCCATGCAAGTGAATTAAACAAAATATTGGAAACAAAAATAATCAACTCAAGAGAATTACATATCCAGTTTCATTTCTGAACAATAAACCAAAATATTTTTAAAACGACGCTTTGCTCTTTCTTTCATTATTTACACTTTAACAAATTCTGTAAGACCCAAACTCCTAAGCTTGGCATAAAATCTATCACAAGAAGACACATGTGCTGTATAGGAATATAAATACAAAATATTTCCCTCTATCACCCAAGCAGGTTTGGACGATTTGCTTTGTGAAATGGAAACAGAATAGATTACCTGATACACAGAGGTAATACCTGTCCTGGACCGAGAACTCAATTTCAATAAACTCGTACAGATTCTGCGAGAGTGGCTTAAATAGTTTCTTCTCCAAGTCCTCCTTTACCAAGGATGACATTTCCTCCAGTTCTACTTGGCCTGCTATCTTGGCTCAAGCTCACTCTTCCTCTCCTTTTGCTTCTAGATGTCTTGTTTGGATTTGCAGCTCCTCGGTGAGTCTTACCCACCTCCCAGCCCTCCCTCTCTCAACTTCTCATGCCCAGCCAGAGCCCAGGCTCCCAGAGCATCTGTGCGGTCAGACCCCTCACTGCAGTATCTGCCCAGTGGCGGCAGCGACAAAGCAGCCAAAATACAGCAGAGGCCCTAGCCCCACTGACAGTCTT
The DNA here is from genome assembly GCA_027257055.1 of Cephalopachus bancanus. Taxonomy (NCBI): domain Eukaryota; kingdom Metazoa; phylum Chordata; class Mammalia; order Primates; family Tarsiidae; genus Cephalopachus; species Cephalopachus bancanus. The sequence continues at coordinate 803,753 of JAPVLO010000639.1, forward strand.
CCGCATCCAGCCTCCAGCAGGCTGCTCTCCTGAGCTCTCCTGTGGCTTCTGCTGGGGAAACATACGTATGACCACCAACCGATACCCACAGACCTACTTGTGGAGTTTCCTCAGGCTATTCCAGCCTCAGTCGCCTTTTCGCCTTTCACAACACTCTGCAGAGAAAGACCACGACTTCAGCTTGATGCCATTATATAAATCAGCTGTCTGGCTCTATTGATCGAGATCATCTTCCATTAAGAAGTTCGCTATCATCGGCCAGAGAAAAGGCATCTTGCTTGCTCCTGACACTTCCAACAAGTCTCTTTTCCTCATCTCGTTCCCCTCCTGCAATGCATTCAGACCTTTGCTTCCATGAGAGTCTGCATCAATCTCTGGGTCTGAACTATTATTATCCTGAATTGGGGTCTCACTCGATTGCCCAGGCTGGAGTGCAGTGGTACAATCATGGCTCACTGCAGCCTTGACCTCCTAGGCTCAAGTGATCTTTCTGCCTCAGCCGCCTGTGTAGCTGAGACTGCAGGCGCCCGCCACCATGTGTGACTAATTCTTTAAAAAAATTTTTTGTAGAGACAAGGTCTCCCTATGCTGCCTAAGCTGGTTTCAAACGTCTTGGTCTCCCAAAGTGCTGGGATTACAGGTGTGAACCACTGTGCGTGGTCTAAATTATTTTTCAAATGAAAACTTTAGATGGCTCACTTTAATATGATGTATTCCATCTCTCACAAACAAAAATGTGTGAGGTACCTACCGGGGTAAAGCATTACATTTGTTTCTTGGAAGGGTGAATTTTAGCCTCAAGGAGCTGATATTCTGAGAGAGATGAGTGCACCGAACAGTTATCAATAGTGTGTAAATATGATAAATGTCACAAAAAAGAGGGAAACACATAATAGAAAAGGTGTTTGTACCTGGGAGGTATCCAAGAAAGGGCTAGATCTGGAGTTTGAAGAATGGGAGAAAAGTATATAGGTGGAAGAGGAGAAGCATATGCCATTCCATGGAGTCAAAGTCCTGCATCAATAAAGCACAAGGGGGGTGTGCTATAGTTGGAACGTGTTCCCTCCAAAATTCAGGTGTTGCCAATGTGATAATATTAAGAGGTAGGGCCTTTAAGGGGTGATGAGACCATCAGGGTTCCTCCAATTTGAATGGGATTAAGGTCCCTTATAGAAGAGACTTCACACAGGTCCAGCTGGCTTTCTTTTCTTTGACCACGTGAGGACACAGCAATCCTCCCCTCAAAGGGTGCAGCCCTCACCAGACAACTGAACCTGCCGGTGCTTTGATGTTGAACTTCCTAGCCCTGAGAACTGTGGGAAATAAATTCCTGTTTCTTATAAACGACCAGCAAGTTTGTGTTTTTGTTGTTTGTTTGTTTTGAGTCAGATTCTTACTCTGTCATCCAGGCTGAAGTGCAGTGGCATGCTCACAACCACCATGCTTGTGACCATATGCTTAGGCAATCCTTCCACCTCAACTTTCCAAGTAACCGGAACTACAGGTGCACCACCATGCCCTGCTATTTTTTATGTATATATAATTGTAGAGACAAGGTCTCTCCGAGTTGCCAAAGCTGGTCTTGAACCCTTGGGCTCAGGCAATCCTCTCTCCTCTGCCTCCCAAAGTGCTGGAATTACAGGCTTGAGCCACTGTGCCCAGCGAGTCTGGTATTTTGTTATAACAGCACAAATGGACTAAGATGGGGTGTTTGGGGGGATAGGAAATGGCCCAGCTTTCCTGAATTGTAGAGTATGTGAAGGTCAAAGATTGAAAGATCTGGAGTGCGGTGGCATGATCATGGTCACTCTGGCCTCAACCTCCTAGGCTAAGTGATCTTTCCGCCTCAGCCTCCTGTGTAGCTGGTATTATAGGTACATGCCACCATGTGTGGTTAATTTTTAAAATTTTTTTGTAGCGGTGAAGTCTCCCTATGTATGAAACCTCTTTTATAAAGGACCTTAATCCATTCAAGATGGAGGAGACCTCATGGCCTCATCACCCCTTAAAGGCCCCACCACTTTAAGGCTGGAAAGATAGACTGGGGCTAGACCATGAAGGATATTAAAGGCCAGGTTAACCCTTTAGACTTTGGTCTATAGAAGTAGAGAGCCAGTGAAGATTACCGACATTCATCCATTCATTCATTCAACAGATACTTATCAAGAATTGACTGTGTGCCAGGCTGTGTTCTAAGAACTGGGGATAGGGCAATGAAAAAAAAAAAATAGACCAACTCCTTTCTCTATGGAGCTCAATGGGGTAGGTAGAAAATAAAACACAGCTGTGGTGAGTTCAAGGTGCAACCAGCTGCAAGTAATAGAATGCATGACATAAAGATATAAATAATCCCATGTAATAAGAAGTCTGCAGGTAGGCAGCCAAGGGTTAGCTCAAGGTACATAGATGAGGTCCTCAAGTGTTTTTCACTCTTCTGATCCTTAGATGTTGGATTTTTTTTTTTTCTTGTCTTCATGCTGTGTGGTTTAGATCCAAAGACAGAGAGAAGGGAGGGGAAGTGATTCTTTCTGATTTCTCTTTTTGTCATGGAAGCAAAATCAGAAACCAGCAACAGACTTCTCCTTCACATCTCAGTGGCCATCACTGGGTCATACGGCCATCCCTAGGAAAGCAAGTAGAGTCATTTGCCGGGTAACGATGGTTCCGTCAACATTGAACTACATGCAGGACAGCAGTTCTATAACATTATAATAAAAAATTCCTACGGCCTAGTGACTTCATACTCATCATGTCATAGCCGCCATGACATCAACACATTAACCTTTCCTATGTTTAGCTACACAAGTACTTACAATTGTTTTACAAATGCCTACAGTATTCATGACAAGTCACATACTGCCCATATTTGTAGTCTAGGAGCCATAGAGCCTAGGTGTGCTGTAGGCTAGACCATGTGAGTCTATGTAGGTACACTCTAGGATGTTCGCACAACCATGTAATCGCCTAATGATGTGTTTCTCAGAGTATATCCTTGTTAAGTGATGTGTGGTTGTATTTGTCATTTTTGGCTGTTATTATGGGAAGTGGGATTTGTCTAATAAAGAAGAAGGGGATGGGAATGACTGTGAGTAGACAACCCACAGTGTGTTCCATGGCTGCTCTAAAAAAAAATTAATGACACGTCTGTGGCTAGGCTGAACTGTAGAGTCCTGGTTGAGACATTTGCCTTTCTGAGCCATCTGAAGAATAAGCTCTTCTTTAATATTTGCCTATTCTGTCTGTGATTCTGGGAAACTATTAGAACAATTTGAGTCAGAGGGCCAGAGGACTGGTCCTGTGCTTTTAGATATGGATGTGGACTCAAGGGGATAAATATAAGATATAGCTAGATAATAAAATCAGTGAGGAGTGGCATACAATTGGCTGTGAAGGGGGGAAAGTGGAGTTCATATGACACAACTACTTCCCACTTCCATCTAGGAAATGAATAACTAGCTTCACAACCAGAGAGAGAGGTTTTTAAGGAGAAACTCTTTCCAGATTTTACACTAAAAAAACTATTTCTTGGATGTTTTGGTCTTTGTATGGAGAAAAAAAGGACTCATGACAGTCAGAGCAACTCATCAACAATATTGTCATTGACTTTTTAAATTAGATAATTATTTGCACAATGTCGTGTGTCATGTTTTGTTCCCTGCAAGACTCTAAGTTTCATGAGGACAGGAATCATGTTTTTTCCTGCTCACTATATATCCAGGGCGTGTGAGTTTCAGTGTCTTGCACAGAATGGGTGTTCATGCATTCATCTAGTCGCTCATTAATTTATTTGTAAGTATTTACAAAGGAACAAATAAGTAAGTGAAAAAGTCTTGTCATGACTTAAAAAAAACTTCTTTGCATGGCTGATTTGCAGTGATGTATCCTCACAGATGGAATGGACAATTGTTAGTCTCACCAATCGCTTATCTTGTATCAATATCCATTTGTTTTTATTACCATGAAAATATGGTCTTTAGTTGTGAGCATCTCAAATACACTTCTAGAGAAATTACTGTGACTTTCTAAGTTCTTAAGAAACGAGTGGCCATGTATTCCAGTATGGTCTTAACACTGAAATTAGAAAACTAAGAATTGACACAGTGACTTTTTAGTTCCATAATGAAATGTTTGCTGTCAATTAAGTGTGTTCACAAACTATTTGCCATTGATTTGCATATTCTTATCATATAAATTTGTTTGACAGTAATAGGAGAAAAGTTTTAAAAGTGATGTTAAAATGCTAATAAATGTCTTTCTCCAGGTCCTAAATAATTCTATAAGAACAATCTATCAAACACTAATTAAAGGAGTCAGAACATTCAACCTTAAAAGAAGTATAAATGACAAAAGTAGAAATAAGAACATTTCTTGGAGATCTTAATTTTTTTTGTTAATTACAAAGAATATCCTAGAGCTTTGGAAACCAACATCAAAAGAAGAGGTATAGAAAAATAAAAATCTATGCCAAAAAAGTGTCATTAAGATATTAAGCTTTCCCTGGTGACTCCCAAAGATGGCAGAGGGCCAGGTCCTGGTGCTGGATGGCTGAGACCATCTGCTGGGTCCCCTGACTACCATCGTGGTCAAGCAGGTACTGCTGGACCGGAAGGTAGTGGTCGTGCACTGCGAGGGTATCAACATTTCTGGCAATCTCTACAGGAACAAGTTAAAATACCAGGCCTTACTCTGCAAACAGATGAACACCAACCTGTCCCGAGGCCCCTACCTTTTCTGGGCCCCCAGCCGAATCTTTTGGCAGACTGTGCGGGGCATGCTGCCCAGCAAGACCAAGCGAGGCCAGGCTGCCCTGGACCCCCTCAAGGTGTTTGATGGGATCCCGCTGCCCTATGACAAGAAAAAGGGCATGGTGGTTCCTGCTGCCCTCAAACTTGTGTGTTTGAAGTTTGCCTACCTGGGGCGCCTGGCTCACGAAGTTGGCTGGAAGTACCAGGCAATGACAGTCACCCTGGAGGAGAAGAGGAAGGAGAAGATCCACTACCGGAAGAAGAAACAGCTCATAAGGCTATGGAAACAGGCCAAAAAAGAACGTGGAGAAGAAGACTGGCAAATACAGAGGTCCTCAAGACCCACGGCCTCCTGGTCTGAGCCCAATGAAGACTGATGATTCAAAAAAAAAAAAAAAACGGTATTTAGCTGGGCATGGTGGCTTATGCCTGTAATCCCTGCATTTTGGGAAGTGGAGGTGTCTCTACAATAAATCTAAAAATTAGCTGGGTGTAGTGGCGCACACCTGGAGTTCCAGCTACTCGGAAGGCTGAGGCGGAAGGATCGCCTAAGCCCAGTAGGTCGAGGCTGCGGTGACCATGAGCATGCCACTATACTCCAGCCTGGGCAAAAAGAGTGAGACTCCAACTTAAAAAAAAAAATGTTACCGTAACTAAATCTTCATTAGTAGAGTCCTGAACTTAATACCTTTGTATGTATGATTATATGCTAGACTATAGTTCTTAAACATATTTGTAGGAGTCAGGACAATGTTGTTATCAAAATAGTTAATTTTCGGCCAGACACAGTGCGACTCATGCCTGTAATCCCATCACTTTGGGAGGCTGCGGCACGAGCATCTCTTGAGCCTAGAAGTTTGAGCCAGCATAGGCAACACAGCAAGACTCCTTCTGTACAAAAAAATTAAAAATTAGTCTAGGTGCAGTGGCTTAAGCCTGTAATCCAGCAATTTGGGAGGCCGAGGTCAGGGGATTGCCTGAGCCCATGGGTTTGAGACCAGCCCGGGCAACTTGGCGAGACCTCGTCTCTACAATAAATGAAAAATTAGCTGGGCGTTGTAGCACGCACCTGTAGTTCCAGCTACTTGGAAGGTTGAGGTGGAAGAATCGCCTGAACCCAGCAGGTCAAGGCTGCAGTGACTGTCAGCGTGCCACTGCACTCCAGCATAGGTGGCAAAGTGAGACTCCAACTAAAAAAAAAAAAAAAATTAGCTGGATATGGCGGTGTTCGCCTGTAGTCCCAGCAACTTGGGAGGCTGAGGTGAAAGGGTCACCTGAGCCCAAGAGATGGAAGCTGCGGTGAGCCATGATTGTGCCACTGCACTTCAGCCTGGGTGACAGAGTGAGACCCTGACTCAAAAGCAAAAACACCAAAATAGTTCATCTTCTATTGCATCCAATTATGATATCATTGTATCATATCATAATTTTTACTTAATCTGGTACTTCCTTGGTGATGCTAGTTTAAGAACATTTTGTGAGTGTGTGTATATGCATGTTGGAGCCTGTGTGAATGTGTGTGCATGTGAACACTGTGATGGCTTAGGCTACATCCCAAATGGAGGCACTTTGAAGTGTTTTCTCTTGTTTCTATGGATACTTCCTGTATTCCCATCACTGTATTGTAAGAGTTTAATAGAGAAACAGCCCTGTCTCTGAAAAGAAATGCAACTGCTTTTTTTGTGTGTGACACTCCCCCTGAAAATGTAGCGTCACCAGTGAGGACTAGCTGAGATACCTGATATCTCAGACGTCAGTTTATCACTAATATCACAGAATGTGTCACAATACGAAGGCCTCAGTGGTTCACAGTCAGTGCCAGAGTCCTCATTAAGAAAGGGTTTCTCTGACTCAGCCAGAGATGGAGTGCATCTCTTACTCAGAATGTTCTGGTGTGATTTAAAGACATTGGCTTTACAGAGGCAGTTCCCTTTGAGAAGGGGAAAATAAAAAGAAATCCTAAAAGTACTCTATGAAAAAAAACACACTTTTGACAAAATATATACACAAATTGATTTTCAGGAAAGATTTTGTCTTTTCATAAAATTTTACAAATGTTTAAAGAAAGATCATAAAGAAAATGTTTCTACTTTTGTCTGTATGCCGTAAGGATAATATCCAGAACTAGTTTTGTTTTGTTTTTTGTTTCCTTAAAATATTTCATGTTCATAAAGAGGCTACTTCAATATCACAAAGTTATGAAAATAATAAAATTATTCCTGTAGAATGACCTGTTTGTGGGTGCTAACATATATATAGCAGTTAGATGTTTTTTAAATAGATTTTTTTCCTAATTTTGGAGCTAAAGGAATTTTAAATTAGCTAATGAAATGAAAGCCATAATAACCAATTTATAATAATGGCTATAATAAGCAATTCATAATGATAGCTATGGTCATATGGTACTAAATACTTGGGCACTGTTGAAAGCTTTACAGATATTATTTTATTTAATTTTTCCCCATAAGCCTATGAGGGTAGGTCTTGTTCAAATCTTACATGTGAAGAAACGTAGACACAAGTTACCAGTTACTTGTCCAAAGACACATTGTAGTGGAGCTGAACTGGAAAGCAGACAGTCTTGTGCTATAGTCTGTGCTCTTAACTACTAGGCAGTTACTGCCTTGTTCCAATTTGGCCATAAGTAATTAAAAACTGCTACAAAATTGTGTGCATATTTCTTAGGCTATTTCAGTCATGAAACAAAGGTACCATTTTCTCATCTCAGCCTTTTGTCTGACTGCCTTTTCTTTTTTTTTTTGAGTTGGAGTCTCACTCTTGTCGCCAGGCTGGAGTGCAGTGGCACGATCATGGCCACCACAGCCTCAACCTGCTGGGCTTAGGCAATCCTTCTCCCTCAGCCTCCCAAGTTGCTGGAACTCCAGATGCACGCCACCATGCCCAGCTAGTTTGTGTGTGTGTGTGTGTGTGTGTGTGTGTGTGTGTGTGTGTGTGTGATTTATTGTAGAGATGAGGTCTCATCAAGTTGCCCAGGCTGATCTGGAATCCCCAGTCTCAGGCAATACTCTCTCCTCGGCCTCCCAAAGTGCTGGGATTACAGGCTGAGTCACCGCTCCTGGCCTGCCTTTTCATTTTTAAACCTGTCAATTTTGTCTACATCCACAAAGATGCCAGCTGTTCAGGACTAGTAAGGATGTGCACCTCTCATAATAGGTGCTTAATGAGCATCTTTTATAAGAATTAATGAATGCAGTTTCATTAGTCTTAAAGAAAGACCTTAGTTTTCCCCTTTTGATGCTAACAACCGCAAATGAAACTAGACATTTTAAGGTCAACATGTAACATACAAATTATATCTATTGCTTTTCTTTGCCTAGAGTCCTTCCCTCCCTCCTTCTGTCCCTCCCTCCCTCTCCCTCCCTCTCCCTCCCTCTCTCTCTCTCTTTCTTTCTTTCTTTCCTTCTTTCTTTTTTTGAGTCAAGGTCTCACTCTGTCACTCAGGCTGGAGTGCAGTGGCACGATCATGCCTCACTGCAGCTTTGAACTCCTGGGCTCAAGCAGTCCTTTCGCCTCAGCCTCCCGAGTAGCTGGAACTACGGGCACATGCCACCATGCCCAGCTAATTTTTACATTTTTTGTAGAGATGAGGTCTCACTGTGTTGCCTAGGCTGATCTCAAACTCCTAAACTCAAACAGTCCTCCCACTCAGCCTCCCAAAGTGCTGGGATTACGGGCGTGAGCCATTGCGCCTTGTCTCTTCCCTTCTGGCAGAAGAATCCATCTTTTCTATGGAGAAGCCTTTCCATATGTAGAGATGGAACCTTTCCCCTGCTGCTTGCTTGACACAGAAATGAGCACATGAACCTGGCCTGGACTTAAGTCATCAGAGTCCTCTTTCCCCTGGTCACAGTGACTGCTTCAGGGCTGTGATTATGACCCAAGCAGGATTGTGCCTTACTTGTCTCCCAGCTCCAAGTCCACCCTTCTTTGCCTTGTTTGCGATCCTTGAGCTGAACCTGTCAACATTTCTCCTGTGGCTGCTAGTGGAAGGTCAAGCTTGGTCAATGGAGCACAAAGGAGTGACCCTGCAAGACAATAGCCACAGGAAGATACTTCCCTTGCAGGTTCTGGTTCTACATGATTATTATATACATATTATGTATATAATAAAATTGCTATTGTTATTATGAGTATTCATTAGAGTGGGAGCCCAGGGGATGTTCCCAGGAGCTTTAGCTGCACCCTCAGGTCATGCTCTCCCGTCAGCAGTCACTCCCCAGAAGCTTTGCTCAGCCATATACTCAGGCAACAATGGGCTGCTTTTACGAGTCAGGGGCAACCTGTCCACATCCTCCTTCAATGGCATGTGGCTTCTAGAGATTGGCTCTGGCCAGTGCCTTATGGCAAATTTATTTACCACCAGCCAGCTTCTGGTTTCCTGTGTTAGTCATACCATTTTCAGAGGTCTTGTTTTCCTCCTTGAGGGGGAGAAGGCTCCTTTAGTCCTCAATTTCCTTATTATTCACCAGTCCTAAGCCTAGAATTAGTAGCTGCTGTTTTGTATCTGCTATTTCTGGACCCATTCGAGTCTGTTTTATTTAAAAAGTCACTTTTATTAAAAAAAAAAAAAGTTAGGGCTGGATGAGATAGCTCAGGCCTGTAATCCCAGCACATTGGGAAGCCAAGGTGGGAGGATAGCTTGAGGCCAGGAGTCCAAGACCAGCCTGGGCAGCATAGGAAGACTCCCATCTCTAAAAAATTAAAATAAAAAAATCTTTTAAAAAAGTTGGGCAGGGGGAGGTTACTTTTACTAAATTACCTTCTACTGTTCTGGTTAAAAATTGTTTTGTTACATTTTTCCATTCAAATAACCAGTGAAGTTTTTGTGTCCAGACTGATATAGATGTCCATCAGTTTTCTCTCTGAAATTTTATACAGATCCTAGGGAAAAAGATGATCTTTCTCTTCATACTGGATCAAGAGCTGCATATGTAAAGTAAGCTGGGACTGCTTGAGGCCACTTTCCCCAATGACAGAGAGGCTATTTTCAGTTTAAAAAAAAAACAAAACAGGTGAGGTAATGCACAGAGTGAGAAATAGACATGAGGCAAATGAAGATGGAGAGAATTCTGATGACATCATTTGACCCTTGGATCCAACCATGCCTGAAGATAGCTCACCAGTCATAAGAACCAATACTTTCTTTCTTTTTTTTCTTAAGCAAGTTCAAGTTGAATTTCTGTCTCTTGAAATGATGATATAAAGTAGCTTTGCCACAAAAGAAATAACCACTTATGTACCTTTCACTTTGGGTTTTAATAGTGCTTTTAATTTTTAAAAGGATTACTTATTCAGTTTTTGTGCACCATTTACTGAAGGCTACCCGCTGTCAGCCCTCCTTCATGGAAGGGGGCTTAGGGTGGTGCATCGAAGTATTCACCACAGCGGTTTCTCACTTAGTCTGAGGAATCAGAGAAGAGTGGGCTCCCTACAGAAGTGACCACCCTGCTGATAACGGAAGAATGAGTTAGAGTTGTCCTAACAAAGTTAGGGTCAAAGAGGGGGTATCATCTAACAAAGTTCAAGGGTCTAACAAAGTTAAAGGGTCATCATCTAACAAATTAAGGGACCAAAGAGGGAGTATATTAATCTGAGCATCCATCAAACGCTGTACTCTCTCTCTTTATTACGTACACAGTATTGGGGAAGTTACTGGGCGTATAAGGCTGAATAAACTCCCCCACTTTTAAGCAGACTGTGTTAACCATGTCTTTATTTTCTGTAATTTGATGCTTTGAAAAATTTGATGCCTTTGTTTTCTGTTATCTGGAGCCTTGTCAATCCTGGAGGGATGTCCCCTTCCAGAGTTACCTAATTTCTGGAGATAGTAAACAACTCATTTGTGAGTGTACCTTTCATCTGCAAACCAACAAATCCAGAGCCAGCCCATACTCCCACCATTTCCCTCATCTCACACTCCGGGCCACCTGCCCTAATCACCCAGGGCCATGTACCAGGCAACTGAGGACAGTCTCTATGCTCCAGAGTCCAATGAAATTATTCAAACTTGCCTATCCTAAACTTGGTTATTCTGTCTCATCCATTCTTGCCCACAGAACCCACAATAAAAGCTCTTGCCTGCCAGGTATGGTGACTCACACCTGTAATCCCAGTGCTTTGGAAGGCCATGGTAGGAGAATTGCTTGAGCCCAGGAGTTAGAGACCAGCCTGGGGAACATAGTGAGACCTCGTCTCTACAAAAATAAAATAAAATAGTAAGCCGTGCGTGGTGGCATGTGCCTGTAGTCCCAACTACTCAGGAGACTGAGGTGGGAGGAATGCCTGAACCCAGGGAGTTGAGGCTGTGGTGAGCTGTGATCATGCCACTGCACTCCAACCTGGGTGACAAAGTGAGACCCCAACCCCCAAACCAAAAAACTCTTGCCCACAATTTCCCCGCCCTCCCCCCCGTCTCCTGACAATCCCAGATCTTCTCTGTGTGCCCACCCCTCACTGTGTGACATGATGTACCCTCCTCCTCTTGGGATCTGTGGAGTAAAATGAATCATCTCTTCAATGACAATAGTCTGATCTGTTGGCCTTACGAAATCTCAAATAGTCTATCAATACACTATTTTTTTTTTTAAAGTCAGAGTCTCCCTCTATCTCCAAGACTGGAGTGCAGTGGCATGCTCAGGAGATTCTTCCGCCTCAGCCTTCCAAGTAGCTGCAACTACAGGTACACACCACCATGCCCAACTAATTTTTTGACTATTGTAGAGATTTTTGCCAAGATGCCCTGACTGATTTTGACTATTGTAGATGCCCTGACTGATTTTGAACCCCCGGGCTCAGGCAATCCTCTCGCCTCTACCTCCCGAAGTGCTGGGATTACAGGCGTGAGCCACCACGCCCGGCCTAATACATTTTTTTTTTTTTTTTTGAGTTGGAGTCTCACTCTGTCACCCAGACTGGAGTGCAGTGGCCGCTCCCGGCCACCGCAGCCTCGACATGCTGGGCTCCGGCGATCCTTCCACCTCAGCCTTCCAAGTAGCTGGAACTACAGGCAAGCGCTACCACGCCCGGCTAATTTTTTTGATTTATTGTAGAGATGAGGTCTTGCCAAGTTGCCCAGGCGGGTCTCGAACCCGCGGGCTCAGGCAATCCACTCACCTCAGCCTCCCAAAGTGCGGGATTACAGGCTGAGCCACCGAGCCCAGCAATACACTATTTTTAAAAACAGACTCAACTAGGAACACTTTAAAATTTTTCCTAGTGCCAACCAATCCAAAGCTCCTTGGAAACAGGCCGTGACTCCTTGGTTCACTACTGTTTATTCATCAGTAACTCATTTACTGTGATAATTGTCTCACATGGATTTTCACACATTGTTCATCTAACATCACCTGTAATCATTCCTTCTTTCTGATTTCTACCAGTTCCATTCCACTTTGGGCTTTTTTTTTTTAAGACAGGGTCTTGCTCTGATGCCCAGGCTGGTGTGCAGTGGCATGATCATGACTCACTGCAGCCTTGAACTCCTGGGTTCAAGCTCTTCTTCTGCCTCAGCTCCGGTAGCTAGGACAGCAGGTGCACGCCACTATGCCCAGCTTATTATTATTATTATTTTGTATAGACACAGATCTCATTCTGTGGTCCAGGCTGGTCTAAAGTCCTAGTCTTAAGCAATCCTCCCACCTTGGCCTCCCAAAGTGCCGGGATTACAGGCATGAGCCACCACGCCCAGCCTCTGGGCTATCATGACAACAAACCAGGCTCATTTTTTTTAGTCACTCTCTTTGTCTTTCATTCATTAGGTTTTTGTTCACAGTCAGTTCAAATGGCACCAGATCTAGAAAGCCTCTCCTGACCTTCTCAACTCAATGCAGGCCTATTTCTTTAGCTGATTTGTGTGTCAACCCCTTATCATACATTCCACCTCTTGTTCTAGTTATCTTTGCTCTGGTTTATGTCTCTACTAGAATGTAATCCCCTTCAAGAAAGGAATCATATTTTAGACACCACCATATTCTTAGCCCTAAGCACAGAAACTGGTAGGGAATATTTCAAGACTGCTTGTTGAATGCAGAGAAAAATACTGGATTATAAACTCCTTTAAGACAGAGCCAGGCGGGGCTCGGTGGCTCAGCCTGTAATCCCGCGCCTTTGGGAGGCTGAGGTGAGTGGATTGCCTGAGCCCTGGGTTCGAGACCCGCCTGGGCAGCGAGACCTCATCTCTACAAAAAATCAAAAAATCAGCCGGGCGTGGCAGCGCATGCCTGTAATTCCAGCTACTCGGAAGGCTGAGGCGGAAGGATCGCTGGAGCCCAGCAGGTCGAGGCTGCAGTGACCAGGAGCGGCCACTGCACTCCAGTCTGGGCAACAGAGTGAGACTCCAACTCAAAAAAAAAAAAAAAGACAGAGCCTGTGCTTTACTTCTCTTTACGAGGGGGGATCCGGAATTTATTTATAAAAATTGTGTATTTATTTTTATATGCTTAAACTTCAGTCCCTTTCAGAGTAATCTCCATTTGATGGAATACACCTATCGAGACGCTTTTTCCACTGCTCAAAACAGTTTTTGAACTTGCCATTTGGATGCTTCTTTGTCCTTCTGGCATTTTTTGTTTCACCTCTTCCACAATGGCAAAACATTTCCCTTTGAGGTCTTTCTTTATTCAGAAAAACGAAACAAAACAAAAGTCACGAGAGGCAAGATCGGGTGAATAGGGAGGGTAGCATATGGGAGTAATGCCGTTTTTGGTCAAAAACTGTTGAACACTCAGCATAGTCTAGGTAGGTATTCTCATAAATCACCCACCATGGAATGTACAAATATGGTGAAAGAATCTCAAAAAAAAAAAAAAAATTCTCTGAAGCCGAATGCAGCCTCTCACAGCAACACTAGCTGCTCCACTGATTCTGATTCTGATGAGTTCCTAGAACACTTACCTAATGGGGGAAGCCTATCCTGGGAGGGGCCCACCTTCCAAAAATAATAATTTTTTTGTGTGTCCTCCCTTGTATATATCCTGGGATACTTACCACAGATTTTGCATATAGGTGATCAGTAAATACTCAGAGAACTGAGTAAGTCAATGAGACAGACAGAAAAAGTAGTATTAATAATCCCATTTGGAGCAGGCTCGGTGACTCAGCCTATAATCCTAGCACTTTGGGAGGTTGAGGGGAGTGGGTTGCCTGAGTCCACGAGTTCGAGATCAGCCTAGGCAACTTGGAAAGACCTTGTCTTTACAATAAAAAAAAAAAATTAGCTGGGCATGGTAGCACACGCCTGTAGTTCTGGCTACTTGGAAGGCTGAGGTGGAAGGATCGCTGGAGCCCAGCAGGTTGACGCTGGGGTGGCCGTGAGTGTGTCACTGCACCCCAACCTGGGCGACAGAGTGAGACTCCACCTCAAAAAAAAAAAAAAAAGCAACAACAACTACAAAAATCCCATTTGGCAGATAACAAAACTGAGGTTCAGAATTATTAATGCTTTTCACAAGGATACCAAGTTAATGTGAAGTGGCATAGCTGGGATTAGAACCCAAGTGCTCTGCTACCCACTCTAGAGTATTTCTCACTACCCACTATCACAAAAACAGCTAGCCTAAGTGAGTGATTCCTGTGTGGTAGGAAGAGAAAGATGTCATTGAGAAGTCTCTCACAGGATAAGGTCTTATTCTCCATTATATAGGTTTTTGAAACCCTCTCAATTTTCATAAGATTAGAAAAGTATCATGACCTTTATTGACAACAGATACTTGGATATGTATCCAGTATCGATTTAATGAAAGGTGAAGATTTAGAAGAGCACTGCTATATAAGATGAGGAATTGGCAGGTGTGAGGGATTTAGCATTATTTTCTTGAAAATGTCACATCATACATTGATCCGCATCTCTTTGTTCTCCCAGAATTTTTACTGACTGGGTTTATTTCATGCACACCTCCCCTCAACCTTGGCAATATCTCATGAGCTACTGATAAATGATTAAACTCTGATGCAAACCCAAGTGCCAGGATTAACCAGATGGAGTATTTGTCAGGAGTATTAGTCAAGGGTATTAGTCAAGAGACAGAAAACACCACAGTTATCTTGACAGAGAAAATTTTATATGAAGAATGGTTGAGCAGGTGTTAAAAAAACTTTAACACAAAGGCAAAAGGAGCATTCTGTGTCGTGGATTATTTGTGAGGTCATTGTCTGGACATTGGCTCTTTCCCCCTATACCTGTCCTCTTTCTACTCCTCCCCTGGGAGTAGCCTCTGGCCAAGACTGGCCTCTGCAGGGTATGCATATTCCCAGTAAGGAGTCACAGGGTGTAGGTGATTAAGCAGAGCTGAGAACAATGTAAGCGGCATCCCTACTCACTGTGATTGTAACCACCATGTAGCAAGTTGAATAATTAATTTGTTTGACGATAAAACTGTCTGCTGTACTGTCCATAGTATGGATTCTTCTTTGTTGACTAGCCGCCATTGGTGCCTTCTGGGCAGACTCTTTCTTCACTGCCTCCTGTAAGTTCTAATAAACCAATGTCTCTCCGTAATGGCTCTCCAGGTGAATTCTATAGAATAAAAAATCTTACGTACAAACCCTTTCAGATTTGGAGTTACCATGTTACAGGCAACTGCAGGACGCAACGCCCAACTTTAGGACTGGGGAAACAAAAAAAGAGGTTGAAATTATTAAAACTTAGAAATTTAGAGGAGCTCACGGAGGTGAAACGCAGGTCACTGAGAAGGAGGTGCTGTTCAACTGGACTACTGTTTCTGAGTTCAGAGAAGGGACCCTAGGAACTGGGACCATGACCTCTGAAGGAGGGAACTTCAGTCAGCTAGTGCTGGATGTCTCTGATGAGAATGCAATGAAGATGGTTCTACAAACTACAAACTGGATTCAGCTGTGGCATTGACCCTGCTGGGTCGGAGAAGCATTGCTGGGGTGGTGCTTACTGGAGCAGTAAGCCAGAGAGAAACAAGAAGCCCACAGAAAACAGACAGGCCCCTACAGGAAGTAGACAGACCCCTACAGGAAGAAGATAGGCCCCTAGAAGCAAACAGGCCCCCTTTTCCTCTTCCACACATACAATTCTCCCCTGAATTCCCTTATTGGCAAGGCTAAAAATGAGCCAGTTGACAAAGCCCATATGTGGTTTGCAGAATCCTAGCACCAGCATCATGAAGCCAGGTCTAGAAAGATGTCTGAAACTAAGAGACAATAGCTTCATAATGGCCACAAATGAAGATTTTGCTGTGTCCCTTCCATGTGATAAGGTTTCTGCAACTTGTCCGATAGTGCCACAGTGGTAAAAAGAGTCAATTCTGGAATCAGTCTTACTGGGTTTGAATCCTGACTTGGCTTCCTTCAAGATCTGCAAGCTTAGGCAAGTGACTAAACCTCTCTGTGCCTTCTTATCTCAGTTTCTTTATCTACATTATATGCATAATAATATTGCCTACCTTATAGTTTGTGGTAAGGATGGAATACCCCTTGCAATGCATTTAAAGTTGTGCTTACTGGATAGAAAGTGCTCAGTACATATTAGCAGTTGTATTCTCACTGGAAGTGCCCATACTAGATACCTGGTTGTCTGGTCCTATTCAAGTGCCCTACATAGTTGCACACCCCGATTTATTGTGCTGCTGGCTCGACTTCCAGGTCTGCCAGCTTCTTTCTGGAATCTTCTTCCCATCAATACAGTGTCAGAGTGGGTAGCTAACACCTAGCTTTCAAAAGGAGAGGAATTCCTGGTGCTTACCATTGAACTTTACCATAATCCCGAAACAATAGACACTGGGAACGCCAAGAGATAGGAAGGAAGGAGGGAGGAGTAGGGGTTGAAAACCAGCAACATTCTTCTCAGACCTAGAAACAACAGTACAGGAATTCATATAGAAATATAGGCTGGGCTCCGTGGCTCAGCCTGTAATCCCAGCACTTTGGGAGGCCAAGGTGAGTGGATTGCCTGACCCTGCGGGTTCGAGACTGCCTGGGCAACTTGATGAGATCTCATCTCTACAATAAATCAAAAATGAGCCGGGCGCGGTAGCGCACACCTGTAGTTCTAGCTACTTGGAAGGCTGAGTCGGAAGGATCACTGGAGCCCAGCAGGTCGAGGCTGCGGTGGCCGGGAGCGGCCATTGCACTCCAGTCTGAGTGACAGAGTGAGACCCCAACTCAAAAAAAAAAAAAAGAAAAAAGAAAAAAAAAGAAATATAAATGACCACGAATAGCCAAAACAATCCTCAGCCAAAAACAAAAACAAAACCAAAAAAACCCCAAAACACACACACACACAAAAGCAAACAAACAAACAAAAAAAAGCAGGAGGTATCACACTCCCAGACTTTAAACTTTATTATAAATCTACAATAATCAAAACAGCCTGGTATTGGTACAAGGACAGGCATATAGACCAGTGGAATAGAATTGAGATTCCAGAAGCAAAACCTCAGTTTCTCAACCAACTCATCTTCAGCAGCAAATGGTGCTGGGAAAACTGGCTGATCACAGAAGGTTGAAACAGTACCCCTACCTATCCCCATACACAAAATCAACTCTAAATAGATCCGAGACCTAAAGGTAAAACCTCAAACTATAAGAACCTTAGAAAATACAGGAGACATTCTTATGGAAATTGGAACTGGTAACCAATTCCTGATCAAAACTCCAAGTGCCCATGCCATAAGAGATTAGATAGACAAGTGGGACCTCATCAAACTGACAACCTTCTGCAAAGCCAAAGAAACCATCAGGAGAGCAGGAAGACAGCCCACAGCATGGGAAAAAATATTTGTCAACTGCATATCTGACAAAGGCCTAACATCAAGGATCTACAAGGAACTCAAACGTGCTGAAAAGAAAAAAACAAAGAGCCCCATTACAAAGTGGGCAAAAGATATGAATAGACAGTTCTCAAAAGAAGACATACAAGCAGCCAACAGATACATGAAAAAATATTCAGTCTCCCTAGACATCAAGGAGATGCAAATTAAAACTACACTAAGATACCACCTAACTCCAGTCAGAATGACCGTCATCAATAACTCAAAAAATAACATGCTGGAGAGGATGCGGTGAAAAGGAAACACTTCTACACTGTTGGTGGGAGTGTAAACTAAAATAATGTGGTGATTCCTAAAAGTTCTAAAAATCAACTTTCCATGTGACCCCGCAATCCCCCTACTGGAAATATACCTGGAAGAACTCAAATCACTCTATTAAAAAGATACCTGCACATGTATGTTTATCGTAGTATTGTTCACAGTAGCAAGAACACGGGACCAAATGTGCTGCCTATCAAAAGAGGACTGGATAAAAAAAATGTGGTACATATACACAATGGGATATTACGCAGCCGTAAAGAAGAACAAAATCATGAACTTCGTAGCAACCTGGATGGACTTAGAGTCTATAATACTGAGTGATCTCTCACAGAAACAAAGAACTGAGATCACATGTTTTCACTCATAAGTGGACTTTGAACAACTATTGTAACACTATAAGAAAAGGATTGACAGTAACGGGAAACTGTGGGGGTGTCGGGGGGCAGGGAAGCAGGATTGGCAGTAGTGGGAATCTGCCTGGGGAGGGGGGTACACCTCATCAACAAGGGCAGCTGTACAATGAATATTTGTCTACCTAACCCTGAGTTGTACCCCACAATTTTAAAATAAAAAATTTAAAGGTGAAAAAAAAAAAGAAAAATAACTTTTGGGTACTATTTTCACTATTTGGATGTTGGGTTCTATAGCAGCCCAAATCCCAGCATTATGTAATATACTCATGCAACAAAACTGTACACATGTACCCCGAATCTAAAATAGTAAAAAGAAAGAAAGAAAATCATATGGAAGAGAGGAAAAAAAAAACACTACTGATCCAAAGATTCCATATCCTAAGTGACTGCTTAGATATCCTAGAAGTATATGCATACCTATTGCATCGCCTCACCTGTGAACCCTCTCCTAGGTTCATCAGCTATCTGCTGAGAACTGAAATGTTAAACTGCTTTTTAAAGTGGAGACAAAAAAAAAAAAATGGAGACCCATGATGGGCATTCTAGTACCCTTAACCTCTTCCATGCTACCCCTTGTATGTTCCCCCTCCTCCTCACCAGGACTAAGAGGATTTTAGGAAAGAATGTTCATCCATGACTGGGCACAGTGGCACATGCCTGTAATCCCAGCACTTTGAGAGCTAGACAGGAGGATCGCTTGAGACCAGGAGTTTGAGACTAGCCTGGACAACATAGCAAGACCCTTTTCCTACAAAATAGATAGATGGATAGATAGATTAGGTGGATAGATAGATAGATAAAAATATGTAATAACAATTGCCAAGTGAGTTGGCAAAATGATTTTTTTTGGGGGGGAAAGCAGGATTTAGTGAAAGGACAGAAAAACTCCCAGTGGGAGGAGACCCGAGGGATTTGCCCTGATATTTTAAAATTGGATTTAATTCCACTGCTACAAAGCTTTTGTGATTTGAGCTGGGTAGGGAACAGAGTGTGGGGCAAGGCGTTCATTGTTTTATTGGTGAGTGCAATCCCCGGGCAGCAAGAGTGAGGGCAGTAGAGAGAGAGAGGGTGGAATGTGATTGTACTAGACACTGCTTCTAAAGAAAATATACCTGGGTGTGGTGGCTCACGCCTGTAATCCCAGCACTTTGGGAGGTAGAGGTGAGAGGATTGCCTGAGCCCAGGGGTTCAGGACCAGCCTGCAGCCTGGGCAACTTGGTGAGACCTTGTCTCTACAATAAATAAAAAAAATTAGCCAGGTGTGGTGGCGTGCGCCTGTGTTTCCAGCTACTTGGAAGACTGAGACAGAAGGATCATCTGAGCCCAGCAGGTCAAGGTTGTGGTGGCCTCGAGTGTGCCACTGCACTCCCACCTAGATGACAGAGTGCAACTCTGACTTAAAAAAAAAGAAAGTATAGCTGATATTTCAGTCACAAGGATGTCTCCAGATGGACACCATTGTGCCTTGAAGCAGGCCATGCAAAAGTCATGGGAAACAAAGGAACTTATCTGTTGGTTCCTCCCTGTCTTATGTCTCTTATTGGACAAAGTTTGCCCTGTTTTTGTTGTGTTATTTGACCTCTCTGGACACTGGGAAGGAAGATGATGGGAAATTCATGTCCTGGGTTGCCCGGCACTGAGTCTTGGTGGGTCTGCAAGGCTGGATTCGGTGTTGGAGCTGCTATGGCTGCTACCATTTGGGGCAAAATAAAGACCATGTGGCCTTGGGCTCTCCCTCTGGAAGGAAGAGACCTTCAGCAGGCCAGAGCTTTCCACCGAGCAGGTGGCAGGGGATAGGTGGCAAAAACCAATCTGGAGACGTGCATCTGTTGGATCTGGTAGAGACAAGATAGACCAGGAATAAGGCAGGGGTTGAAAATATTTGGAAATACACATGAAAGTGTGGACATGGGAAGTTCCATAAGGATATACCGATATACCAGAGTATGTATTTATAGAGCATAGAAGACAGGTCTCTGTTAACACATGGAAAGAATGTGGAGGAAGCAGTCCTGCCCCAGGAAGGAGAGACCTGGTGACAGTTCCCTGTCTTCTCTTAGCGATGGGATGCTCTTGAATCAGTCTCTTTATTTCTCTGAGCCTCTGTTTCTTTATTTAAGAAAGGGGAGAGAATCAAAGCTCCCTTTTTATTTCTAAGATACATATTTCGAGAGATAATTTTGCAGGAGTAATTTACATATAAAGTCTTTTCAAAATTTGTCACATAAGGCTGGGCTCAGTGGCTCAGCCTGTCATCCCAGCACTTTGGGAGGCCGAGGTGAGTGAATTGCCTGTGTTCGCGGGTTCGAGACCAGCCTGGGCAACTTGGTGAGACCTCGCCTGTACAATAAATAAAAAATTAGCCTTGCATGGTAGCCCGTGCCTGTGGTTCTGGCTACTTGGAAGGCTGAGGCGGAAGGATCGTCGGAGCCCAGCAGGTGGACACTGGGGTAAGCCATGAGCATGCCACTGCACTCCAGCCTGGGCAACAGAGTAAGACTCCAACTCAAAAAAAAAATTGCCACATAAAAATGAGGCATTATAGTCAAAAGTATCCTTAGATAGAAATTGATTTTTAACTTAAAATAATGCACTAGTGGGTCCCCAAATGAGCTTCTGCTCTGGAAAGCCAGTCAATCTAAATTCCAGGCCTGACTCTGTGAGCAACTAGCCATATGAGCATATGTAAATTGGTCTACATCTGAGTCTGGGCTTCAGCAAAACACAAGCTCTCGATGCCAATCACCTTGATTATAGTCCAAGTGTAAGCATGACCAGCTGTGTGAACTTGGGCATGTTACTTGGCCTCTCTGATCTTCTTTTTAATTATCTTTAATATGGAGTAATAATAGTACCATTTACAGGAACTGCTATAAGCAAATACATATGATATGTTCCATAAAAGTATACACTCAGATGTTCATTAGTATTTTCTTTATTGTGAAAACAGGTGGGTAGATCGATGGATCCCTGAGACTCATTTCTGCCTTATCATCCCATGATTCCATACTCTGATTCATTATTTAGTTATTACAAATGCCAAAAAGACCCTTATTATGTTCATTGTCCTGTGCTACCTTGCCCTCAAGAAGCACACAGTCTGGTTGAGACAGTTGCCTAAAAGGAAAAATCATATACAGTAATCTTCACAATTATGATAAGGGATGGTATCTTGGCCAGGCACAGTGACTAAGTCCAATAATCCCAGCACTTTGGGAAGCCAAGGCAGGAGAATTGCTTGAGCCTAGGAGTTTGAGACAAGTCTAGGTAACATAGAGAGACTTTGTCTCTGCAAAAAAATTGTTTAAAAAAGAAATTATCCAGACATGGTGATGTATGCCTCTAACCCTAGCTACTTGAGAGGCTGAGGCAGGAGGATTGCTTAAGCCCAGAAGGTCAAGGCAGCAGTGAACTATGATTATGCCACTGCACTCCAGCCTAGGTGACAGAGTGAAACCCTGACTCAAAAAAAGAAAAAGAAAATGATAAAGGATGGTATCTTAAAAGCATAATAAACCTTATTTAGAGTTCTAACATTGATAAGTTATCAAGTACATTCTGCTGGGAAAAGGCTCTTTGTCAGTGTTGGAGAATACACTTATGACAAGTCTTTATAGTTCTGGAAAAAAATATTTCATAGACACCCATTAGTATATGTTCAACCCATCACTAATGGAAAATTGTTGGAAGCACTGTGCCCATAAGGGTTTCATTCTAAAGTCTGAAGCATGGTAAATTATATATCATTGCTGAGACTAACTGCTCTTTATAATGATATCATATTTCTAATGGGAGAAATTAACATTAAAATTAATATTAGACTGGTGACTTGAATTGAAATGGAAGTGCTTTCTATTACCATAAAGGTGACCATGGGTAACTTTTTTGACTCTGTGAGTACAAAATACTCCACACAACAAATAAAGAACAGTGTCTTATTCATCAATAGGAAAGTCTCTCCAACTATTTCTGGAGCAACATTAAACACAGGACCTCAAAATCCCATGAAATTTTAATGATGAAGATGGAGAAAAAAATCAGGAAAAGTATATTATTTCAAAAGTGTGTTTGGATGAGAAAAAAAATGTCATTACGTATTAACGAGTAATGCTAGGCAAAATGGAAACATCTTCAGTATCATTAGGCATTTAATAAAACATGAAGAAAAGTAATTTAAGAAGGTTTAAGGCAGGTCTCCCAGAAAAGTTTATTCTAGGGTATTTAGGAAGATGCTATCAAGTCTACAACTCTGAACTTTGTTTTAGAACATGTTAATTCAAGTCATTTATCTGCCACTTACTCCTCTGGATTACCTTGGCCAAAGATGCTCTCCATGTTTTGGTTATCCATAAAATTGAAAGACTTAAAGTTATCTCAAATTTATTACTAGTGTTAAATGTTTATAGTATTATAAAAATTTTACATGCCCATAACTTAAAGAGATCGTTTTACAAAGCTGCTTCAAAAAAACAGCAACCCTTCCCCTGACATTTCCTATCTTCAGAGGAAACCACTTCCAACTCTGAGTTATTTATTTTAATATTTGTCTCTACATCTCTTAAGTTATATGCTTATAGCGCTAGTGTTTTTTAAAAATTGTGGTAAAAGAGGCTAGTCATGGTGGCTCGTGCCTATAATCCTAACACTTTGGGAGGCCGAGATGGGAAGATTACCTGAGACCAGCCTGGGCAACATAGCGAGACCTCATCTCTACAGAAAGCCAAAAAATTAGCCAGATGTGGTGGTGCACACTCCTAATCCCAGCTACTCAGGAGGCTGAGGCAGAAGGATGGCCTAAACCCAGGAGTTCAAGGCTGCAGTGAGCCACGATTGTGCCACTGCACTTCAGCCTGGGCAACAGAGAGAGACTGCCTCTAAAAAGTAAAATAAAATAAAAATTGTGAAACATATATATCGGGGTTACCATTTTTTTAAAGTGTACAATTCAGTACAATTAAGTATATTTACATTGTCATGCCACCATCACCACTACTTTATTTGGGTTATTTAGGAAGATGCTATTATAGTCTACAACTAAAGCTGAGTCCAAATCTCTACTATTTCATCATCCCAAACTGAAACTCTGTACTTATTAAACAATAACTCCCCATTAGCTCCTGTTCCTGGCCTCCAGTAGCTGTTGTTCTACTTTCTATCTCTGTGTATTTCATTACTCTAGGTACCTGTAAGTGGAATCACACATTTGTCCTTTTGAGACTGGCTTATTTCACTTAGCACAGTATCTTCGAGGTTCATCCATTTCATAGTATGTGTCAGAATTTCCTTCCTTTGTAAGACTGAATGATATTGCATTGTACCTTTCCATCACATTTTGTTTATCCATTCATCCATGTCTGTGAGCGGGTATTTGGATTACTTCCGTCTTTGGACTGTTACGAATAAAGCTACTATGAACACGAGTTTACCAATACCTGTTTGAGTCTCTGCTTTCAATTCCTTGGGTATATAACCAGAAGCAGAATTGTTGGATCAGGTGGTAATTGTGTTTGACTTTTTGAGAAACTGATATAACGTTTTCCATATTGATTACACTATTTTACATTCCTACCCACAGTGCACAAGGGTTCCAATTTCCCTACTTTCTCTCCAACACTTGTTATTCTTTCTCTCTCTTCTCTCTCTCTCTCTCTCTCTCTCTCTCTCTCTTCTGTGTGTGTGTGTGTGTGTGTTTAATGTGGAATGTTTCATGAATTTGTGTGTCATCCTTGCAAGGACTGTGTTAATCTAATCTTCTTTGTATCATTCCAACTTAACATATATGCTGCCAAAGACAGCATTCGATGTATTTTTGCTTTCTACTTCTTGGAAGATTTCCTTAACTTTGTCTTCCAACTTTTCTGAGTTTTTATGCCTCCCATTATACATATAATTTCCAATTATTTTTGGTGAAAACCTTAACTCCAAAGCGTTCTGAAACAGGGAAGTTAAGATTTCATTTATATAGGCAGATGCAGAGGAGTTTTTAGTAGGATTACAACATTATTCATATAAGTGTGGCACATAGTTATAGCAAGTTGGTTGGTTACGGGAAGTATTTTGGAGGGGGAGGTGTGCATTTAACATTTTTTTTTAAAGCGTAGGGTATAATAGCCATGGGTTTTCTGTCATCTGATTTAAACAAAGCAGAAAAGCAAAGGGAAAGTTAATCTATAACAAGGGTCATTAATTAAGAAGTCAGGAGGTTTTTGTCCCTGGTGTTTAATTCTCACTAGCCATTGTACAGAACAAGAAAAATAAGAAATTTATAATTCGAGAACAGAAGTTTTAAACATAATGGGGCTCACATCTCTCTCAAGGCTTAAAGTGTATTGGGGGGTTCCTACAGCTTTTAAATTTCATTTATTTTCACAGAGCTGATTTTGTACCAGAAAATCAGTGTATGTTTAGAAATAACTGGATAGATCTTAAGTTTGTGATTATTACCTCTATCAGATTCAGAATCAGCTTAAATTTTAAGAGATTTGGGTATCCTTGTACCCAACACTGTATCTTTCCCCAGTTAAAAAAAAAATCTCAGCCGGGCTCGGTGGCTCAGCCTGTAATCCCACGCTTTGGGAGGCTGAGGTGAGTGGATTGCCTGAGCCCGCGGGTTCGAGACCCACCTGGGCAACTTGGCGAGACCTCATCTCTACAATAAATTAAAAAATTAGCTGGGCGTGGTAGCGTGCGCCTGTAGTTCCAGCTACTCGGAAGGCTGAGGCGGAAGGATCGCCAGAGCCCGGCAGGTCGAGGCTGCGGTGGCCGGGAGCGGCCACTGCACTCCAGTCTGGGCAACAGAGTTGAGACTCCAACTCAAAAAACAAACAAACAAACAAACAAAATCTTGATGGTGTACATGGCAAAAAAAATGGAATTGAATTATACAAGAACTAATGACTTTCATGGATTAACTGTTTTAGATGAGTTGCCTTACGAACCATATATTTTAGATGCGTTTCCTTATTAAAACCATGTGTATGTCTATATATTTCTGGCATAATTCCATTCTGAGACCTTTCTTCTAATACAAAGGAAAGGTAAACATTGTAGAGGACATTAAATTCCTTAATGACCGGTTCACTACATGGCTGTTGCTTAATGGCATTGTAAATACTTATAAATGATTAAAGTATATTTAACTTCATTTCCCAGGAAATTTAAAGCAACTGGGGCTATTCTGTTAAGCTGACCCGCCAAAATGCAATGACTTATGAATCAGCCTATAAAAGGGGCTTCTGTTTCTTGTGTATTTCAGTTCCATTTTTATAAATGTCATGTACCCAGGGCGGGGATCTGTGACTGCCTGCCATCCGCTCGTCGGCGGTTCAAGGCTGATCGCAGCCAGAGGACGTTTCCTAGCTCCAGACCCAGAGTGCCAGAAACTCGTGTTTAGAAAGAAGCATCCACGTAGCTTTCAAACTTGCATCCACAGCACCTTCCTGCAGAGCACTATCCTGAGGGTCTCTCTCGCCTGGCTGCATTTATCTTAAATGCATGTATTATTTCAAGAACGAATGCAAAAATGTCCACAGTTTATCAGTGCCCACAGTTTATCCTATAGCCTCAAAAGAGAGAGAGAATTGCTTAATGTTCTGCTTATGTTTTTTTTTTGTTGTTGTTTGTTTGTTTTTGAGTAAGACTCTCATTCTGTTTCATGCCCATAACCAGTGCAGCCTTGATCTGCTGGGCTCAGGTAATCCTCTGTCTTCCAAGTAGCTGGATCCACAGGCATGCAACATTATGCCCGGATTTTTTTTTTTTTTTTTTGGAGGGGGGAGTCAAGTTCTTGCTAAGTTGCCCAGGCTGGTCTCGAACCCCTGGGCTCATGCCATCCTATCGCTTCTGCCTCCCAAAGTGCTGGGATTACAGGCGTGAACCACCACGCCAGGCCTGCTTATGCCCTTTCGTGCCCTTGTCCTCCCAGTTTTCTCCATGAGGGCCCAGATGCAGGTCACAAGCTTTCTTGGTAAATATATGGCTTATGGCTGGGTGGCTCAGCCTGTAATCCCAGCACTTTAGGAAGCTGAGGAGAGTGCGTTGCCTGAGCCGGCGGGTTTGAGACCAGCCTGGGGAACTTGGTGAGACCTAGTCTCTACAATCAAAAATCAAAAATTAGCTGGGTGTGGTAGCGTGCGCCTGTAGTTAAAGCTACTTGGAAGGCTAAGGCAGAAGGATCGCCTGAACCCAGCAGGCCTCTGCACTCCAGCCTGGGCAACAGAGTGAGACTCTGATTCCAAAAAAAAAGAAAAGAAAGAAAGAGAGAGAGAGAGAGAGAGAGAGAGAGAGAGAGAGAGAGAGAGAGAGAGAGAGAAAGAAAAAATATATTATATATACACACGTGTGTGTGTGTGTGTGTGTGTGTGTGTGTGTGTGTGTGTGTGTGTTGGCTTATTAGGAAACTCACCTTAAACAGTAAATCTAGGAGCACTGACCCTATTGCTTTGGAGTCTGTGTTTTCCAGGTGGCTATTCTTAAATTTTGTGCTTCAATAAACTCTTTTAAACTGGAAAACAAAACCAAACAAAACGGTAAATCTAAGAAAGCCACTGTTTCTTGTGTATTTCAGTTCCATTTTTTAAAATGTCATGTATCCAGGGCGGGGATCCGTGACTGCCTGTCACCCGCTCGTCGGCGGTTCAAGGCTGATCGCAGCCAGAGGACGTTTCCTAGCTCCAGACCCAGAGCGCCAGGAACTCGCGTTTAGAAAGAAGCATCCGCTACTCGGAAGGCTGAGGCGGAAGGATCGCTGGAGCCCAGCAGGTCGAGGCTGCGACGGCCGGGAGCGGCCACTGCACTCCAGTCTGGGCGACAGAGTGAGACTCCAACTCAAAAAAAAAAAAAAAAAGAAAGAAAGAAAGAAGCATCCGTGTAGCTCTCAAACTTGCAGCCACGGCACCTTCCTGCAGAGCGCTATCCCGAGGGTCTCTCTCGCCCCGTCGCATTAATCTTAAATGCATGTATTATTTCAAGAACGAATGCAAAAATGTCCGCGGTTTATCCTCATCCGTTTCCTGTAAAAATACAAGTTCAAATCCTCCCGCCTCCACGCAGCTAGGTCAGTTACAGCTGCAGCCTCGGTTTGCGCTTCCCGCCTCCCGGGGTCACTGCGGGGGTCGCAGGAGTTCCACCTCGAGGATTCTAGGGGGAGCAATCCTGATTCCGAGAGGCGGGGCGGGGCCGGGGCGGGGCCTCCCAGACCACGCCCACCCAACCCCCGGGAGGCCGAGGAGCCCGCGGCGTCCCCGGGGTGCACGAGCCGCAGGCGCGCGGGCGGTCATGGCCTTCGCCCCGCGCCCCGCGGGCTCCTCCGGGCCGCGTCCGCCCGGGGCCGGGGGCAGGCTGCGGCGGGCCGCGCGGGTGATGGCGCACGTCTGTGGACTGGCCCTGCGCATGAAGAGGTAACAGCCGCCCGGGGGTCGGGACAAGGGTCCTGCCCTCTCCCGCGGGGCTGGCTCCGACGACTCGGCTCCTGCGCCGGGACCTTGGGGCCCGCCCCCTCCTGGAACTGGGGGAGGATCTTGGCCGCCTTCCCCCTCCCGAGAACCGAGTTAAGTCGCTAGTCACCTTGTCCATCTTCTCTAGGCCGGTGGCAGTCAGAGAGGCCAATTTGAGTCCCCAAACGGAAAGACAGAACCGGAGGAAGAGTCTCAGATTGTCCATATTTGGCTCTGGTGGGTGCAAGAATCAGAGGATCGACCCCCCCAGGACTTTGGTTTTAAGTGTTTATCCAAGTATGGGGTGTAGCTTTGTGGGAACACTGTTATCTGTGGGAAACTGGTTTCGTGTTGGGGTCTGACAGCAGAGGTGAAAGAGGGGTCTTATTTTTGTTGGTTTTTCCTATCACCGATTAGATGAAGAATCGATCCTTCTGAGGGTCTCCGTTGAAGTAAAAAGCAGTCAGTGTTGACATGGCACTGCTCCCTATTCTTTAAAGAGAAACACACAAAAGGTTATCTTTGATTTTGAGCTGGGAGACATGTCGGATAAAATGGATGTGTGCAGGTATCTATTTAGGCAGTCACCTAGATGTGAAATCTTTACATTACTCTTAAATTCAATGTTGGGGCAACAATCTCACTCTTGGGAGTCCAGCTGTGCTGGGTACCTGGACAGCACTTGGGCAATGAGACACCTGGTGTGGGCATCTCTGAGGACACAATAACAGCAACCGCAACAAGATGCAAAATACGTGTTAAGCATTTATGATGTGCTATGCAAAATTCTAAGTGAATTACACATGTGGTTTAATATAAAGTGCTATTCTGAGTGCCTTAATGTATTTAATTCTGACAAGCACATGAAGGAAGCTGCTGTCATTAACCCCATTTTGCAGTTCATCTGTAAAAAACGGAAATATGGTGTTTTAACTTTTCCAGGGTTATATGGTGTCTTAGTCTATTTTGTGTTGCTGTAACAGAATATCTGAGACTGGGCAATTTAAAAAGAAAAGAAGTTTATTTAGCTCATGGTTCTGCGGGTTGGGAAGTTAAAGAGTGTGGCCCTGGCTTCTGGCAAGAGCTTTCTTGCTATAACATAACATGGCAGAGAAGGTCAGAGAGATGCGGACACATTCAAAGAGGAACAGAACACAAGGGACATCCTGGCTTTGTAATCACCCACTCTCTCAAGAACGAATTCATTCCTGTGAGAACTAATCCTATTTCACCAGAGCAAGAACTCACTACCACGTGAATTGTACCAAACTGTCCATTAGGAACCAACCCTATGATTCAAATGACTCCCATGAGTCCCCACCTTCCAACACTGCCACACTGGTGATCAGATTTCAACACGAGTTTGGTGGGGACAAATAAACCACAACCAAATCATAACACATGGTTTGCAAATGGTGGCGCCAAGTTCAAACCCACACAGTCTAGCCTGCCACTAGGGCCTGGGAGCTCCGTGCAGATCCCCTTTACCTTCAGGGAGGTGCCCCCTTCTCCAGCTGCTAGGAGGGTAGGCTACCACCAGCTCACACCTACACCTTCTCTCAAAGGACAATAGAAAGATGAAAGTCAGCGACCCGCCCACCAGGAGAGTCTCTTTCCACTGCCAGCCTGGGAGTTCTGAGTGTTGGTGGTGGGTTTCATTTGTTTGTTTTTATTTTGGTTGTGTAGTTCAAGGATGGCATCCTTCCCTTAGGGGCTCCTTTAACCTGTAACAGAACCCTAGACTGCTTCAATCTATTTTTTTTTGGAGTTGGAGTCTCATCTGTCACGCAGGCTGGAGTGCAGTGGCACGCTCCCAGCCACTGCAGCCTCGACCTGCTGGGCTCCAGTGATCCTTCCGCCTTAGCCTTCCAAGTAGCTGGAACTACAGGCACACGCTACCACGCCGGTTAACTTTTTTGATTTATTGTAGAGACGAGGTCTCGCCAAGTTACTTGGGCTGGTCTCGAGTCCGCAGGCTCAGGCAGGCCACTCACTCACCTTGGCTTTCCTAAGTGCTGGGATTACAGTCTGAGCCACCGAACCCGGCCAACTGCCTCAATCTAAAAGTTTGCCTGAACCTGATCTGCATTTGCCGCATGTTCTGGAATCTGTGCCTTGGATTAGCATACAAGATGGAGTTGCCTTAGCCTCCACACCTTAACCTTAACTCTGACTCAAATTTGTGACCTCGTAGTCCAGCTCAGACATGGTGAGAATGCCTCGAGGTCTTGTCGAAGGCTCTGGCAAAAGCAACAGAGAGATAATGCTGTGAGAGCCACAGATCTAGATAATCTGTCATTTAAACATAGATTTCTCATCTTTGGTTTATGGTTCTCTTCAGCTTCTACCCTGTCTCCCATACCTAGAAGTTCCCTTCACTGACTCCCAAAATCCAGGCCAAGACCGTTTCACAGTATTTCCCTAGCTCCTTTTTATTCTCACCGTATTGCTTCTTTCTGCAGATTTTTACGACACAGCATTCAACCTGATGGTTAGCTTCATAATCTAGCCATTGACCTCACTGGTCTAGATGTTCACTGTCCAAAACAAATACAATGCAGGCCACAAATGGGAGCCATATGTACAATTTAAATTTTCTAATAGCCACATTTTTAAAAGGGGAAAAAGAAATAAATGAAATTATTATTATTATTATTATTATTATTATTATTATTTTGAGTCAGGGTCTTACTCTATCACCTGGGCTGGAGTGCAGTGGCACGATCATGGTTCACCACAACCTCGACTCCCTGGACTCAGGCTGCTTCTGCCTCAGCTTCCCAAGTAGCTGGGACTATAGGCACACACCACCACACTTGGCTAATTTTTTTAATTTTTTTTGTTTTGAAAAAACTCTTGCTATGCTGTCTAGGCTGGTCTTGAATTCCTGGGCTCAAGCAATCCTGCCTCAGTCTCCCAAAGTACTGGGATTACAGGCATGAGCCACCATGCCTGGCCTGAAACTTTTACTTTTATTTTTTATTTTTATTGTTTTAGAGATGAGGTCTCACCAAGTTGCACAGACTGGTCTCGAACTCATGGGCTCAGGCAGTCCTCTCACCTCGGCCTTCCAATGTGCTGAGATTATAGGTGTGAGGCATTACGCCCGGCCCTGAAATTATTTTTAATAAAATATTTTCAACCTAATATCTCAAAGCAGTATCATTTCACAAGTTATCTGTATAAAAATTATTAATGAGATATTTTTCATTCTTTTTTCACACTAAATCTTCAAAACCCAGTGGGTATTTTTTTTACTTATGGCACATCTTAATTTGTATTAACTGCTTTTCTATATCTGACGGTCCAAGTCTGGATGTAGCATCATGGTCTGGATCTAAAATTTACTAAGTGATCTGGGACGAAGGGAGGAAGAACATGAGTTTTGTTTGGGGCACACAATTTGGTGTTCTAGCGAGCACCCCCATGGATAGAGACAACAGGCCCTTGGAAGTTCAGGTCTAGCCCAGTACCACGGAGCATCTTCCAGCTTCCTTTGTCCGAGCAGCATCTAACCTCCTCGGCCAATTTCACCTTGGTTTTTAACCTGGAGTTTTCCCCCAGAGCCTAACCTGTATAATCATCTGTGTATGTTCAATTCTAGTAGATTTATTTTCATGTTACTTGTTTTCTTGCAAATTTTCTCCATCAAATAGGTACTTATATATGTATATATATCTTTTCTATGTATTTAAATTTTTTAATCATTTTTCCTTCAGGTACCTTGAAAAGAGTCAAGCAAAAGAGTGGGCATTATTTTACTTGAGCATGAAGACTCATTCAGCTAATGGATTATTATTTAACGTGAGCAATTTTTCTAAATACAACTTGGTTAGTATTTTTAATTTACATCCTAATTGATAGCTGTCTAGTTTTAAGAATAGCAAAATCTGTGATATATTGAAATTTTTTTCTAATTAGAAAAGTGATGAATAAGATAACATCTTTGGAAGAGGTTATAAGAAAGGCTAACAGTGCTCAGTGTTTTGAGGATATGGCAAAATGGACACCGTCATTCACTGATGGTGGGACTGTAAATACCCTCAGGAATTTGGAGGGCAATTTGGCAATATGCATTAAAGTTCAAAATAACTGTACCGCTGTCTCTGCTACTCCAATTTTAGAAATGTACCTCCCGAGGAAAACTGGATAGGTACACAGATTTGTATGTTTAAGAATGTTCACTTAGCCGGGCTCGGTGGCTCAGCCTGTAATCCCGCGCCTTTGGGAGGCTGAGGTGAGTGGATTGCCTGAGCTCGCGGGTTCGAGACCCGCCTGGGCAGTGAGACCTCATCTCTACAATAAATCAAAAAATCAGCTGGGCGTGGTAGCGCATGCCTGTAGTTCCGGCTACTTGGAAGGCTGAGGCGGAAGGATCGCCGGAGCCCAGCAGTCGAGGCTGCGGTGGCTGGGAGTGGCCACTGCACTCCAGTCTGGGCAATCGAGTGAGACTCCAACTCAAAAAAAAAAAAAAAAAAAAGAATGTTCACTTATTGTTGTTCATATTTTTTAAAGAGAAAACAGTTTATATTTCAACAACTATTGGCTGCCTACCCCTGTTTGGCGCTGGAGGAGGTACTGGGCTATAGAAATTAACCAGATATAGATGATCCCTGTCCTCATATAGCTTACAGTTTAGGAATGAAGACAGTCAACTAAACATTAATTGAGTGCCATGCTAGAAGTATAGCCTGTGATTGGAACACATAAGATAGGGGTGTTGACCCCTGACTTGGGGGGTGCAGTAAAGGCTTCTCGGTTGAAGTGATATTTTCTTTTTTTAAAGCAGGATTTATTGAGAGGACAGAAAAGTTCCCACAGTGGGAGGGGACCCGAAGGGGTTGCCCCTGTTGAAGTGATATTTAAACTGGGTGCTGAGCAGTGACTGGGTTGAATATATCACTAGTATCATGTAATGGATTATGCAGCAGCTATTAGAAATGATGATGTATGTACACATGGAAAAAAAGCCAGTATACCAACCATTGAGGAGAAAAGAATCAGGCTACAGAACAGTGTAATCTTATTTTTGTAAAGTTATATATGTTTCTGTATTTGTGCACATGTATGTATGTGTGTGTGTGTGTGTGTGTGTGTGAATATATATTCCTACACATAAGCATACTTATGCATATATAAACATCTCTCTCTTTCTATCTCTCTCTGTAGACACACACACAGAGACGCAGAGAGAATCAGTTCTAGAATGCATCAAAATATAACGGTGATTATGGGTGGTAGAATTTCAATAGATTTTCACTTCTGAAATTTAAATTTGTTATTTTTATCATCAGAAAAAATATTGTTGCTATTTTTAAATGGTTTAAATAAAATGAAAGTAATACACGTTTGGTGTAGAAAATTTGGGAATATGGAAAGGCTATAAAGAGAATAAAAATGACTGAAAAGCTTTATTCTCAAGATGACAGATAATCAATTTTAACATTTTGTATATTTCCTTTCATTTTATCTATACATGTGAATGTATTAGTTATTTTGACAGTGATATGTGTTTTGTATACTAGTTTCAAATTTTAATATTGACTATATTAAAATCAATATATTAATTTCAAAATTTGAAAACTTATTTATGTATGCAGTCTATCACAGATTAAAACAATTCTGAAAATTATAGCTTATTATACTTAGTGGAGTTACACTCCTATATGTAAGATATAGTATGAATGGAAATCATTTTTCATGTTGATACTTAAGACCTGGAATAAAAAAAAAAACGAGGAAAGATAATACATTGGGTTAAATAAACACCACCAAACTGAGATGTGTTTCACCTTATGGCATAACCCTTAGTTGATAATACTGTTTTCAAACTGAATTCCTTAGGTAGAAAGGAAATAGCTGTGATTGACCATCTTTTATAGGTTCCTAGAGTCTGTTTGGTGACTGTGACCCCTATTTAACTTAGTTGACCTGAGATTAAGCTACATTCATGGAGTGACTTAGACTTGTAACTCAAGAGACAGCATTTCATTGTGCAAACATTTGTCCATTTACTTAATAGTCCTGTTGTTGGCTTAGTTATAATTAAACTTATCTAGTTATACCATGACCAATAAGTTCCATGCTTAGTGCTTCAGTTGTTTTAAGGAAATCTGTTTCTCAAAGTTATTGCAACAAAGTTTACGTGCAAAATTAAAATTCAACATTTTATAAACATAACACTTCCTATTTCTCAGGCTATAGGTTCTTCCCAAATTTTTGGAAAAAAAATTGTGTCCGTGGGGACAAGTAAGATGCATTCAATATAAATATACTTTGTTTTACAGAGCAAAGAGTTTGAAAAGCTGAAGACATTGATGTTCATTCAACCCAATCAAAGAAGCCAAGAAAATCTCAGAGAAGTAAAAAAATAATTTTTTCTGACATACGATTATTCCAATGTTACCCAAATGTGCTTTTCTTTTATTATTTTAAGCAAATACAGGCTAGCACTATAAAAAACATCATGACAAATTATTTTTCTGACATTTCTACTCTCCTAATCCTTTCTTTAATTTTAGTATTTTAGGAAACAAAATGGTGTTAAATAAAGGTGGTTGGGATAGTTATATTTTCTTTGGTCTAGTAAAGGAGTTCTTTTCTTTCATGTATTTCATATGTTGACTTCAGAAATATTGATCCTTGAGTTCCTACTATGTGTTGTATTTGTTTGCAGTATATGTTTGAGATAAACAATTGACTTTGAATATAAATCAGTTTATTTAAGGGCTGCTAAAAGATTTTCTGTAATTTTAACTTACTAATCTTTGAGAAGGCTTCAGCGATCAGTTATATAGATATGGATTTCTATCCCTAGGAGATTAGGTGAACTTTTCTACTTCTTTGAAAATTTTAATATGCCTGGGTAAATTGGATTCACATTTGCTGTTTTTTAGCCTCTAAAGTATGTGATATGTTTTGTAAACAGCTATAATGTAAAAAGAAGTATTGATTTTTAAGCATTTTAAGATATAAAGCATTTCAGAGTATCCTAAAAATTAAAGTGCTATATTGCAAGTATTCATCATCTTTTGGCACCAGACATTTCTAAAATTCAGTGTTTTCTGTGCTTATGACATTGTCTTGAATCCACCATCATTCTTTTAGCCCTGGAGGATCCAACATTGTTAAATATCACAGCTGAAATTCTTGTCTGGGTACAAGCAGATATCAACTTAACAGTAAATTTACAACTTGGAAAAAGTAGTATAAATAAACCTGATTAAATTAATCTTTCTCATAAAATCTGTGTTTAATAGAGAATTATTGTGATCCTAAAATAGTGTCAAAATAAACACTGTATTTACTCAATTCTGTGAATCATATGCATTTTGTGAGGTATACAGCTTTCTTGTGTATGCATAAACCAACCAAGATGGCATTAAATTACCAAGCGCTTCTAATTTACAGGCAGAGATCACCAGAGAAGGCATTCCAGGCTAGTAAGAAGTGCTGTGGCTGAGGATGGGGTAGGGATGGGAAGTGGGGAGTGAGTAGGGTGGGAAAATTCAGAGTCAAGAGCTGAGGGCAGGGTATTTTATGCAGTAGTTCCTAATCATTGCTGCCCCGTGAACCCTATGTTATGAAAGATTTTTGCCATCTGAACAAAAGTCATTCTTTCATAATTTAACTCCCTGCTTTTTAAAACTAAACATACATCTTACTATCAATCAGTACTTTTGACCAGCAAAAGAACCCACATTTCCATGCTAAGTTGACACAATTCCAGCTGAAGCAAAGAAAGTTTGCATGTTATTCTGGGCAGCTTTACCACAGGGAAATGAATGATCTCATTAGACATTTGTAAATATGCAAAATTCAAAATCTCATCCACCCTCACACTCCCTTTTACTTCTTCAAGGAGTTTCAGAGGTGACAAGTTGGAAATCTGTGTTCTGAATATTGTCAAAAAGAGACTGACGGGGGAGAGGTAGTTTGTATGTCATCAGATAAGAGTAGTTGTCTGTTCAGAAAATAAAATTACTGTAAGCCAGAGAATTTCCTCTGATGTCCTTATAGCATTGACCAAAAGGCTATATACAGTTTTCAGTAAGGAAAAAGCACAGAGCTGAACATCAGTACAATTAACCCTTGAACAACAAGGTTGAGAGTGCTGGTCCCCCACAAAATAAAAAATCCACATGTAACTTTTGACTCCCCAAAAACTTAACTACTAATAGCCTACTGTTGACCAGAAGCTTTACTGGTAATGTAAATTGTTGATTAACCTATTTTTTGTGTTACATATATACTGTTTTCTTTTTTATTATAACAATGTGGGGTACAATTCAGGGTTAGGTATACAAACGTTAATTATACAGGTACCCTTGTTGATGAGGGTATTCTTACAGTAAAGTAAGATAGAATAAAGAAAACGTTATTAAGAAAGTCACAAAGAAAATAAAATGTATTTACTACTCATTAAGTGGAAGTAGATCACATGAAGGTCTTCATCCTTATCTTCACAGGCTGTTTGATTCCTTTCTCATCATCTGAATATCTGCTATAGTTTTTTGTTTTATGGTTACCATGAGGCTTCCATAAAATATTTCACAACTTCATAGCTGTACTATGAAATGTACTATTTCATAATGGTAAATCTACTATTTTAAGCTGATAATAACTTCTGTCACATACAGAAACTGTAGGCTTTCACTCTTCCCTATGCAATTTTGTGTTTGTTGTTTTTTTTTTTTTTTTTAGTTGGAGTCTCACTCTGTCACCCAGACTGGAGTGCAGTGGCCGCTCCCGGCCACCTCAGCCTTGACCTGCTGGACTCCGGCAATCCTTCCGCTTCAGCCTTCCAAGTAGCTGGAATTACAGGCATGCGCTACCACGCCCAGCTGATTTTTTTATTTTTTGTAGAGATGAGGTCTCACTGCCCAGGCGGGTCTCGAACCTGCGAGCTCAGGCAATCCACTCACCTCAGCCTCCCAAAGGCGCGGGATTACAGGCTGAGCCACTGAGCCCAGCAAATTTTGTGTTTTTGATGTCACAATTTATATCTTTTTGTATTATGTGTTCCTTAAAACCTATTGTAGCTTTAATAACTTATAATCATTTTTTTAACATTTAACCTTCATACTAGAGATATATATGATTTACACACCACTATTACATTATTGCAGTATTCTGGATTTGACTATGTATTCATCTCTACCAGTGAGTTTTTTACTTTCACTTGTATTTATGATAGTAATTATAATCCCTTCATTCTGGCTTGAAGAGAACTCCCTTAAGCATTTCTTGTAAGGCAGTTCTAGTGGTAATGAATTCCTCCAGCTTTTGCTTGTCTGAGAAAAACTTTATTTTTCCTTCATTTCTGAAGGATACCTTTGCTGGGTATAGCATTCTTGACTGACAGTTTTCTTCTTTCAGTACTTTGAATATATTGTCCTATTCTCTCCTGGCCTGCAAGGATTCCACTGAAAAATCCACTAATAGTCTAATAACAATTTCTTTATTGGTGACTTGACAATTGTCTTTTGCTGCTTTTAAAGTTCTCTCTTTGGCTGGGCTCGGTGGCTCAGCATGTAATCCCAGCACTTTGGGAGGCCAAGGCGAGTGGATTGCCTGAGTCGCAGGTTCGAGACCCACCCGGGCAACTTGGTGAGACCTTGTCTCTACAATAAATAAAAAATTAGCCGGGCGTGGTAGCATGCACCTGTAGTTCCAGCTATTTGGAAGGCTAAAGTGGAAGGATTGCTGGAGCCCCGCAGGTCAAGGCTACAGTGATTGGGAATGTGCCACTGCGCTCCAGTCTGGGAAACAGAGTGAGACTCCAACTCAAAAAAAAAAAATTCTCTCTTTGTCTTTCACTTTTGACAGTTTGATTATAATGTGCCATGGAGAGGACCTCTCTGGGTTGAATCTATTTGAATGCCTTTGAGCTTCAGGGATCTGGAGTCAATATCTCTCCCAAGACTTTCAAGGTTTTCAGCAATTATTTCACTAAATAAGCATTTTGTACTATTCTTTCTCTCCTGAAAATCCTATAATGCAAATGTTTGTTTACTTAATGATGTTCCATATATCCCATAGGCTGTCTTCACTCTTTTTTATTCTTTCCCCTCTGACTAATTTCAAAAACCTATCTTCAAGTTCACA
Source organism: Cephalopachus bancanus (assembly GCA_027257055.1). Lineage (NCBI taxonomy): Eukaryota > Metazoa > Chordata > Mammalia > Primates > Tarsiidae > Cephalopachus > Cephalopachus bancanus. Next base: position 841,528 of record JAPVLO010000639.1, read on the forward strand.
TATTCTTCTGTTTGAGCTAATCTGCTATTGAAACTCTCAATTGTATTTTTTAAAATTTCATTAATTGAATTATTCAGCTCTAAGATTTGTGTTTGGTTTTGTTGTGATATTAATCTCTCTGTTGAAGTGTTCAATCAAATCATGATTTTTTTCCTAATTTCATTGAATTGTCTATATTTGCATTTTCCCATATCTTAACTGAGTTCCTTTAAGATCATTTTTTGAATCTCTTTTCAGGCAATTCATAACTTTTCATTTCTTTGGAGCCAGTTACTGAAAGATTGTTATGTTCCTTTGGTGGTGTCATTTTTCCTTTGTTTTTTATGTTTCTTGTGTTCCTGCATTTATGTATGTGCATCTGGTGTTTGTAGTCACCTCTTTTAAACTTAACGGAGTGGTTTTTGTAGAGGAAGACTTTCACTTGAAGTGCTGGTTGGGTTGGGTGCTATGTCTTTGGTTCCATGTGAGCGCAGTGATTTAGTCTTTGTGTAGTTTCTTCAGTTGTGATCAACATTAGTGATAACTGTGGATGCCTCAGTGGTCTAGGCCACGGGAATTTATAGCAGTGACAGTGGCTGAATAGGTTACTGGGACAAGGGATTTAGGGATCCTCCTGTTCTTGTTTTCCGCACAGTGAGAAGTCTTAGCTGAGGGGATCTTTCTCAATGTTGGGTCTCACATGGCCCACAGGCAACCACAGTGGCACTGGGAATCAAGGTGTAGGTGATTGGAGCAGCTGTGGAACTGCGTTCCCAGGCTCAAGATCTTGTGACACTAGTGTAGCACCTGGGACTTGAGACATAGGGTCACTCTGCAAGGCACATGTGGATGCGTTTCTCCCTTTAAACAAGGGTCTGTTGCTCTGCATTATACCCTAGGAGGGGGCTGGTATATCGCTGTAGTTTTGGGGGGATGCAGGGTACAGCACTGGAATGGCTCAGAGAAATATGAGATTCAATGGAGATTTGGGGCCCTTAAAACCCATTGAAGCTTTAATAACTTTTGATCATTTTTTTAACATTTAACCTTCATGCTCGAGATATGTATGATTTACATACCATTATTACAGTATTGCAGTATTCTGGATTTGACTATGTATTCATCTCTACCAAAGAGATTTTTACTTTGACATGTATTTATGATAGTAATTATCATCCCTTCATTCTGGCTTGAAGAATTCCCTCAAGCATTTCTTGTAAGGCAGTTCTAGTGGTAATGAATTCCTCCAGCTTTTGCTTGTCTGAGAAAAACTTTATTTCAGGGCCCTGGAACCAATGGGGGTACGGTGGCAGCCCAGGCTCTAAGAGATAAGGTCCCAAGTAATGATGACTCTAGACCTTGGGATGATGGAACACAGCGGCAGTCCAGGCTCTGTGAAGACAGGGGCAGCAGCACCAAGGAGCCAAGAATGGGAAGATGCCACTGTGACTTGGGCCCCAGGGGGTAGGAAGAAGTGCAGTGATGACTCCACTCCCTAGAATGGTGGGGTGTCTGAGCAGCTTGGACTGTTTGGGGGGGCTAGTCCAGTTTCAGGTAAGCAAGATGCTGAGACTGTTCAGCCTAGAGAGGGGTGACAAAGCTCAACCAAGGTTCAGATTCCCCAGAATGCAAGGTATCACATCTGATCTGATCTGGAAAGTATGGCTACAGGGATCAGTGGAGCCTCTGGATCCTTGCATGGGGGGTGTAGGGAGGTATGTCAGCTATGGTTCTAGGAAGTGCGACTGTTTGCTGTGCTGGAAGCTTGGAACCCCCAAGGGACTGGATGCTGCCTTACCTGTGGCATGGTGAAGAGGGGTTGACTGCTTCCTTGTGCAGGAGGCCTGAGGGCCCCAGGGGGCTGGGCATTGCCTCAGTTATGGTAGTAAGGGGAGTGTGATTGCTTTGGTGTGCAGGAGGCCTGAGGGTCCTGGAGGGTTGGGTGCCAAGTCTGCTCTGGGACTGGGGTGCAACTGCCTTGGTGTGCTGGAGACCTAAGGTCCCTAGAGGGGGGGTGCCAGCTTGGCAATGGAGCTGGAGTGCAATTGCTCTGGTAGTTTGAGGCCCAGAGCCCTGAGGAGCAGGGCACAACTGAACTTCAACTCTAATTGGGTGGAGGAGGGTGCACCAGCGGCTGTGATGAGGGGCATGGAACTACTTTGTAGTAGCTTGGTGCTAAGTTGCAAAGCATAACAGCTAAGAGCAGCTCTGTTAAGAAATGGCATGCTACCAGGTGGACATGATGCAGTGGCAGCTAAGCCTCAGGTATAGAATAATGCAGTCTCCCCCAGAGTAGGACACATTCTAGCAGTGGCATTGGTTCCAAGATGGTGCAGAGAAGTAGCAGAATGCAGCACAGCCTTAGCTCCTGCTTTGGGGGGAGCTTAGCATATGTACTCTGGAGAGCTCCTTAGCTGTGCTTAGACCCTGTGAGGTCCTCTTGCTTACCTTTTCTCTAGAAGGAGAAGTCCTTCCTGGTTCTCAGCTAATCCTGACTTGGAGATGGGTTGGCAATTCTCTGTGCAGCCATTTTTTGGTTTCTGTGCTCTACAGGGTTTCTGCTGATTCTGTGCTGTGCTCTGGTGCTCTCTTTCAGTTATTTTGGTCAAAATGTTGTTGCTTGTTTGTTGTTTTGGGGTGTGTGTGTGTGTGTGTGTGTGTGTGTGTGTGTGTGTGTGTGGTGGAGAGAGTGCTAGGAGCTTCTAATTGACCATCTTGTTGACATCAGCTCCCTGAGTTCATCTTTGTATATGGTGTGAGGTGGGGTTTAACTAGTTTAGACTTTTAAAAATGCAAACATTAAAGATTTAGTAGCCACATCATAGTTCCTTCTCAAAAATAGCAGACAGATGCAATATTAATACATATCAAAGCCCGATACTTTGGCAGAGGGGGAAAAAGCATGTTTTAACATCTCACTTCTAATATCTTCTGATGAAGGACTCCTGGATGCCATCAAATTTATTTTGCTGGTCCTTGATTTATTCTGTTTTGTTGGGCAAGCTAGTTTCTGAAAGATTCGTTACTAACTTCTTCCAACATCATGGAAGACCATGAATGCTGAGGAAAATCATCTCCTCATTGTATCCAATGTCGCCTTCCGTTTGTAGGAGAGGTTTTCTCTGTTAGGATCACATCACATTCTCATGAATCTGTATAGAGAAGCTTTTGCTTCACAACATCTACCATGTAAAAATTGACTAGACTTTAGAGAACGTGTAAAAATTATTCTTGTTTTGGTTATCAGGAACATTGAAAGGATCTGAGATAACAGCAGAGCACATAATCATTTTCCCTTAGCCCTTCTTTAAGCTATTATTTATTTATCTTTATCTTTTGTTTTAAAGATTCAACAATGTCTAAGGAAGAATAGGTCATTTCATGGTTTGCCAAGTGAAGTACAACTACAACTTTGCCAGGCTGCAGTATATCAAGAGTAAGTGACACTAAAATATTCCATTTGGGTCTTGGCAGTCCCCTAAGAAAGACAGTGGCAGATGGTGGATAGAGTTTCACAAACCTTCAAAGACAAAAGACGCATGTTACGAAGTGAATATTGACCAAAATAAATATATACTCGCTTAGGATTTGTGCTTTGAACTCTGTACTATAAATGCTGAATCCTCAAACTAACCTGAAGGAAACTAGAATGAAAATAGGATGATAACCAAAACTTATTATAAGTCAAGTACCAAAACAAAAAAATCACTGAACTGCTATAACAACTCATTTATTTACCTAGAATGTTCATTTAAAAAAAACACGCAAAATTTATTAGGTAAAGTACCTTAAATCTTATGATAAATAAAATGCAGTTGACATTTGAAATTTGAGGTTGTCTCAAATCCTTTGAGCACATTTTAACAATTTTATAGTTCTTCACAGTGTAGAACCCCCCATCTCAATGTAGAAATCCGCCTCAGCTTTCCACGTAGCTGAAACTACAGGCGTGTGCTACCACACCTGGCTAATTTTTTGATTTATTGTAGAGATGAGGGCTCACCAAGTTGCCCAGGCTGGTCTCGAACCTGTGGACTCAGGCAATCCTCTTACCTCGACCTCCCAAAGTACTGGAATTACAGGCTTGAACCACCATGCCCAGTCAACTAAAAACAATTTTACAAACTTTCCCAAAGATTCTAAAAGCTACGCAATACCTAGAGTAAATCTTTTTTTAAAAATCTTCTTAAACCAACCAGAGGGGATTCTGTTGTCTACAACCCAGAACTATCTAATATAAGTCTGTTACATATGTGATTCTTTCTTAGAAAAATTAAATAGTGTAGCATTAATGAAGTCTCATTTAAAAAATCACGTATATTTAGAAAGTTTAGTGGAGAGTGACTTTCATTAAGCACCAGTTCATTCAGTAAAAATTAACATTAATATTTATTCAAATTGGCTGTTTTAAATGGAGAATAAAATCCAAAATGAATCAATGTATTTATTAAGAATTGATAATGGTCTTAGGCTCTTCTTAGAATTCAACATAAAATTTACATACAGCCATGCATTGCTTAAAGCTGGGGATTCCGCTGGGCTCGGTGACTCAGCCTGTAATCTTGCACTTTGGGAGGCTGAGGTGAGTGGATTGACTGAGCCCATGGGTTCGAGACCTGCCTGGGCAACTTGGCGAGACCACATCTCTACAATAAATTAAATAATTAGCCGGGCGTGGTAGCACGCGCCTGTAGTTCCAGCTACTTGGAAGACTGAGGCGGAAGGATCGCCGGAGCCCAGCAGGTCGAGACTGCGGTGGCCAGGAGCGGCCACTGCACTCCAGTCTGGGCGACAGAGTGAGACTCCAACGCAAAAAAAAAAAAAAAAAAAAAGACGGGGATTCCTTCTGAGAAATGCACTGTTAAGCAATTTTGTAATGTGCAAACATTATAGGATGTACTTAACACACAACTAGAAGGTAATGCCCACTATGCACCTAGGCTATACGGTATTGCCTATTGCTTCTAAGCTACAAACCTGTACAACATATTACTGTACTGAATACTGTGGGCAATTATAACACCATGGTAAGAATTTGTGTATCTAAACATAGAAAGGTCCAGTAAAAATGCAGTATAAAAGATTTTTAAAATGATACACCGCTATAGGGTACTTACATGGAACTTTCAGGATTGGAAATTGCTCTGGGTGAGTCAGTGAGTGAGTGGTGAGGTAATGGGAAGGCCTAGGACGTTACTGTTCACTACTATAGACTTTCATTTTTTTTTTTTTTTTTTTGAGTTGGAGTCTCATTCTGTCACCCAGACTGTAGTGCAGTGGCCGCTCCCGGCCACCGCAGCCTCGACCTGCTGGGCTCCGGCGATCCTTCCGCCTCAGCCTTCCAAGTAGCTGGAATTACAGGCATGCGCTACCACGCCTGGCTGATTTTTTGATTTATTGTAGAGATGAGGTCTCACTGCCCAGGCGGGTCTCGAACCCGCGGGCTCAGGCAATCCACTCACCTCAGCCTCCCAAAGGCGCGAGATTACAGGCTGAGCCACCGAGCCCGGCTTAGACTTTCTAAACACTGCACACTTAGGCTACCTTAAGTTTATTTAAAAGTTTTCTCTTTTTAAGGTTAATGAATTAACCTTAACTCACTGTATCTCTTTTACTTTATAAATGTTTAAATTTTTTAACTTTTGACTGTTCTGTAATCACCTTAGCTTAAAACACAAACACGTTGTACAGCTGCACAAAATATTTTCTTCCTTTGTATTCTTATTCTATAAACTTTTTTCTATTAAATTTTTTTCTTTTTTCTTTTGAAACTATTTTTGTTAACAATGAAGACACAAACACACACATTAACCCAGATCCACCCAAGGCCCAAGGTCAGGATCATCTGCGATTTGTCCCACTGGCGGGTCTTCAGGGCCAGTAACAGGCTTGGAGCTGTTGTCTCCTTGGGTCTTACCTCAAGCTGTTTTCCCTTTTTTGTGTGTCAGAGTCTCACTGTGTCACCCAGGCAGGAATGCAGTGGCATGCTCACAGCCACCGCAACCTCTACCTGCTGGGTACAGGCGATCCTTCCACCTCAGCCTCCCACGTAGCTGGAGCCACTGGCATGTGCCACCATACCCGGCTAATGTTTTTGGCTTATTGTAGAGATGAGATCTTGCCACGTTGCCCAGGCTGGTCTTGAACCCCTGAGCTCAGGCAATCCTATCGCTTCAGCCTCCCAAAGTGCTGGGATTATAGGGTTGAGCCACTGTACCTGGCTGAAGCTGTTTTCTAATCAACTATTTTTTAATAAGTAGAAGGAGTGTACTCTAAAATAACAATAAAAAGTATTGCGAGGTAAATGTTAGGCAACAGGAATTTTCAGTTCCATTATAATCGTATGGGACCACCATTGTATATGTGGCTCATCACTGACCAAAACCTTGTTATGTGACATGTGACTCTATATAGCCATATGTAAATAGATGTAGCCATTTTGAATTCTGAATGTGATGATATCAAATCTTTCTCTTCCTGTTCTTAAAAACACTCTGATTTCTGTATTTGTTAGGTTGGAGCTATTGTGTCTGTAGGCTTAACAAGAAAAAATTATTAAGGAAAATGGTGATTGTATTCACAAATACTTCACAGATACCCCAGAAATGTGAAATTAAATGTTTAAAACGGAGAGACATATTTAATATTGGCATTCCTTCACATTATTCAAGTAGCCCATTGAAAAATTATTCTAGGGTTGCAGTATAATATAAGAGTACTGGCCCACATGAATATTGTATGGCTCATTTTATGTCAGTTTAGTGCTGCAGAAGAAATGGGCATCTCTGGAATCCTTGTGTCACTGAGATATAGACGAGGCTCGTGATCCAATTAGTGTAATGGACATCTGGCAGCCAAATGATGCACTTCAAAACTGGCTGAGAAGGACTGGCCCTCATCCAGACTTCACAATATCAAGGAGAGAAAACGGGACAAGGAATCCTCTGCTGTTTCCGTGATGCTTTAAATCCAAATGAGACTCGAAAACCAGACTTTTTCCCACTGGCGTGCTTGTCATCCATGTCAGTTCTTCCCTCTGCAACGTCTTTCCACATGCCCACTCCTTCTTCTTCTATCACATACATGCTATTGGCCTCATTCTCACGACTCTACAGCGGTCCAATGGACTGTTCTCTTATTCTTTTTTTTTTTTTTTTTTGAGTTGGAGTCTCACTCTGTCGCCCAGGCTGGAGTGCAGTGGCCGCTCCCGGCCACCGCAGCCTCGACCTGCTGGGCTCCGGCCATCCTTCCGCCTCAGCCTTCCAAGTAGCTGGAACTACAGGCGCACGCTACCACGCCCAGCTGATTTTTGATTTATTGTAGAGATGAGGTCTCACCCAGTTGCCCAGGCGGGTCTCGAACCCGCGGGCTCAGGCAATCCACTCACCTCAGCCTCCCAAGGTGCGGGATTACAGGCTGAGCCACTGAGCCCGGCTTGTTCTCTTACTCTTTAGCGCACAGAAACCAACCATTATCTTGAAGCTATGTTTATGATGTGGCAATTACTTTGGCAGTTTTAATACTTTTCCAAGTCTGTGTAGTTCATGAATGTGGTTTTTAAAAACTGGAATCTGCTAACATAAACAATGGGAAGTCAGCAGTCTTCACTTTTTTTTATTATTATTGTAGAAATGAGGTCTCACCAAGTTGCCAAGGCTGGTCTCGAGGCAGTCCGCTCACCTCAGCCTCCCAGAGTGCTGGGATTACAGGCTGAGCCACCGAGCCTGGCCGATTTTCATGTTTTACTCTTGTGATCCTCTTCCCCAAGGCACTGCAAATAGCATTTAAAATTACTTTCTTGCATGTCGTTTTCCTCTGCCGCTAGAATCATAGTTCTTTAAGGAACCATATAACCTTATTTATTTATTTTTTTGAGTTGGAGTCCGTCACCCAGACTGGAGTGCAGTGGCACACTCCCGGTCACTGCAGCCTCGACCTGCTGGGCTCCAGTGATCCTTCTGCCTCAGCCTTCCAAGTAGTGCTGCCACCCACAGCTAATCTTTTGGATTTATTGTAGAGACGAGGTCTCAGCAAGTTGCCCAGGTGGGTCTCGAACCCGCGGACTCAGGCAATCCATTCGCCTCGGCCTCCCAAAGTGCTGGGATGACAGGCTGAGCCACCGAGCCCGACCATAACCTTATTTTAAAAGTCTTTTCGTTTGCATTGTTATGCCCTGTATGTTGAGATACAGTCTGCTGCAGGCCTCTTGTGCTCCTCCATGTTTTATGTGTGCCAAAATCCCAGAGCTCTGATTGTTGTATCCCGGCCACTTCCCAGGATTGTTCATGTACCTGATAATCCTGAGATAGTGCATTGCGGTTCTTGGCACTGCACCTGGGCTCCTTCCAGGCAAAAAAACAGGCTTTCTTGCTGCTTGTTATAAAAGCAACAGATTCCCGAGATTCAGGCTCTTCTCCTGTGACTCACCCTGCTGCACATGTGGGGTCTCCATTGGACCTCCACATTGCCCTGTGAGTTTGAGGATTTAGGGAATGAGTGCAGCCATGCTAATACTCTCGTTACTGCTTCTCCTTTGTCTCTGGCTCAGGAGTCTAGTGCCTTCTGTCAGCTCCCCTGGAACTGTGGTAGGTTAACGTGTTAGCTTGTACAGTTACTTTGGTGGGAGTTTTCTTGCTTCTAACTGTCCTTCGTACCATCGGACTTGTTGAAATAAGGCAAAATAATTTCCCGTTCCCCACTGTTTTTTTTTGTTTTTTTTTTTTTAGTTGGATTCTCACTCTGCTGCCCAGGTGTTGGGAGCCGGCCACAGAGGCCCACTGAACGATAGGGATCAGGAAGGGCCGTTGACCCCGAGACCACTAGGATGCGTTCAGGAGCTATTGACCCCATTTCCTCCCCCTTTCTACTCAGCACTAACCAGATTAAGCCCCTGTGAACTCAAAACATAAAAACTCTGAGACCGGGAGGAACACAAGCTAACTTTAGAAGCTCATTGCTCCCATTCTTCCACAAACTGCAGTTTTGGCTTTCACACAACTTATAATTCAAACTCGGGTCACATCTAAGAGCCTTAGTATTGGTCACAGGCTTCTGGGTCATGATCTTAGGATTTATTGAAGTTGAATAAATGGATTAAGGTTTCATCGATTAGGTTATGGGATTATACCTGAATGAACATCTGGTGGGTGGGGAACGCCCCTCACACACCCGACTGTGTATAAAAGACCAGTTGTAATTCCCATTAAACGGCTTCTGCACTAGACAGGGGTCCAGTCTCTCTCTCTCTCTCTCTCTCTCTCTCTCTCTCTCTCTCTCTCTCTCTCTCTCTCTCTCTCTCTTTCTCTCTTTCTTCTTCCCCCCAATCGCCAACGCCATCTCCACGTTTGGGGTATCCTGAACCCAGCTGGAGCTGGACTCTGGCACCCAGACTGGAGTGCAGTGGCTTGCTCATGGCCACCACAGCCTTGACCTGCTAGGCTCAGGAGATCCTTCTGCCTCAGCCTTCCAAGTAGCTGGAACTACAGGCACATACCACCCACACCCAGCTAATGTTTTTTTAGTTTATTGTAGAAATGAGATCTCACCAAATTGTGCAGGCTGGTCTTGAACTCTTGGGCTCAAGACCAGCCTCTGGCTCCCAAAGTGCTGGGAGGATTACAGGCACGAGCCACCATGCCTGGCCTCAAATGTTATTTATAAAATACTTTCTTTTGAAGAATTCAAGTCACTGTTATATGTTCTATATTTCCCCCCAAAACATTATTGTGAAGTATGTAGGTACAGTTTTATTCTCATTTTATAAATGAGAATAAAGAAGAATTAGAAGTGGAGGTTAAGTGATGTTCTCAAGATCATTTAATTAATTTGTAGCAGATCAAGTGTAAGAATTCAGGCCTTCTCACTGACAGGAATGGGAGTATTTTTAGTTTATAATAATTGTCATTTAAAAAACAAATCATTGCCATTTTAATTCTCACTGACATTCTCTGCTTAGTTTGGAATATAGAAATTATAATCACTACACTTCTAAGAAGAAAGGATTGTGGAGAGTTTAATTATTAACTGAAAATATGAAATTATCCAGACTTCCCAATATTTCAATAGAATATGTTCTGGTACAGTCTTCACCCAAAAAAACTCATATAAGAAACGTTTTTAAAAATCAGTAATGGCCACTCAGCCTCAAACACAGTGTTTTTCACAATATAGTCTTCATCAAAATCATCTAGAGAAACTTTGGGGAATACAGATTCCTGGGCTTCACCCTAGATCTACCTAGTCCTGTGTTTTTTTATCAAATGCCCAGAGTGAACTTTTGATACCCAGTATAGTTTACCATTTATTACTGCCAGATTTGGGTTGTTTCTATAAACCGAGAGTGAGCAAACTACTATTCTCAGGCTAAATACCTACAAATAGGGAAGTGGCAGATTTACAAAACTGTCTCTGAGTGTAATACTTTTTAAAAGTCTTGATAGGCCGGGCTCGGTGGCTCAGTCTGTAATCCCGCACCTTTGGAAGGCTGAGGTGAGTGAATTGCCTGAGCCCGTGGGTTCGAGACCCGCCTGGGCAGCGAGACCTCATCTCTACAATAAATCAAACAATCAGCCGCGTGTGGTAGTGCATGCCTGTAATTCCGGCTACTCAGAAGGCTGAGGCGGAAGGATCGCCAGAGCTCAGCAGGTGAGGCTGCTGTGGCTGGGAGTGGCCACTGCACTCCAGTCTGGGCGACAGAGCGAGACTCCAACTCAAAAAAAAAAAAAAAAAAGTCTTGATAAAAGGTATGCAAATCAACACCAGACTTGCCTCCAGAAAGCCAAAAGTCTTGCCTTACATCATTAATTCAACAGTTGTGATTAAAAAACAAAAGCCTATATTTGGTGAAATTGTAGGACCCACCTAAGAAATTTGTGTGGAGACCTTCTGTTCTATGGTGCTGCAACATCTCTTTTTGCCTGTTCATAAATCCACTCAACAAGTATGTATTGAGTGCCTACTTTCTGGGCCAAGTACCAATGTAGGCATGATGTACACCAGCGGTCCCCAACCTTTTTAGCATCAGGGACTTGTTTCATGGAAGACAATTTTTCCACAGGTGAGGGAGGGGTGGTTTGGGGATGATTCAAGCGCATAACATTTATTGTGCACTTAGTTTCTAGTATGACCACATTGTAATATGTAATGAAATAATTATGCAACTCACCGTTTTAAAAAGGAGCGGCCAGAAGTGGTAGATAAAATAACGGGCAGGCCACGCATAGACTAAAATATGTGTCAGATTCTGACTTAAAACCTGCTGCCAGATGCAACTATACAAATGAATACATCCACTCACCACTCACTGATAGGGTTTTGACATGCGTCTGCAAGCAGTTGATTTATGATGGTCTCTGTGCAGTCACACCTCACTGCTAATATTAATTTGGATTTGCAGCCACTCACCTGCACTAGCCTCTCCACCTCGGATCATCAGGCGTTAGATTCTCATAAGGAGCAGGCAACCTAAATCCCTCACATGAGCATTTCACAATAGGATTCATGCTCCTAAGAGAATCTAATGCCGCCGATCTGCCAGAAGGCAGAGCTTAGGTGGTAACGCAAACGATGGGAAACAGCTGTAAATACTGATGAAGCTTTGCTCACTCACCTGCCCACTGCTCACCTCCTACTGTGCAGTCTGGGTTCTAACAGGCCACAGATCAGCGGCGTGGGGATTAGGGAATCCCTGATCTACAGCAATGAATAAGGTGGCTGAGAACCCTGATTTCAGGGTCTGTACGGAAGAGGATGGCGCTTGAATCTTAACAAAAAGTAAATTTGTTTACAGATGAAAATGACAGGGTTTTGTTTTTTATTTTGTTTGTCACCAGTGATGTCAAGCTAGCCATTTTGCAGAAGAAAACTTTTTGATATTCTTTCTCTCCAGGTATGAAGCTGAAAGTCTGGTTCTAAGAGAAGGACATGAACCACTTGAATGCTACTTGATTCTTGCTGGACATTTAAAGGTCATGTCAAGTAATACATTCATGAACAAAAATTCCAACTCTGACATTTTAAATGAGTTTGAAGAAGGTGACTTTATAGGGGTAAATATTGTCTCAATTTCTTAGCCTCTCATCATTTTTTATTTTAAAAATTATGTAAATCTGTATGTTACTGTATTAAAATAATTAGTGTGCCTTAGTATTGTCCTCAGATATTAAATATTTCTTTATTTTATTTTAATTTTTTTTTTTTGAGTTGGAGTCTCACAGTCTTGTTGCTCAGACTGGTGTGACATGCTCATAGCTACCGCAGCCTCGACCTGCTAGGCTTAGGCAATCCTTCCACCTCAGCCTTCCAAGTAGCTGGAACTACAGATGCACGCCACCACGCCCAGCTAGTTTTTTGTAGTTGTTGTTATTTATTGATCTCGAACCCCCGGGCTCAGGCAATCCTCTCACCTTGGCCTCCCAAAGTGCTGGCATTATAGGCTGAGCCACAATGCCCAACCTAAATATTTCAATAATAGAAATGATTAGAAAGAAAAAGTTTCCTTAGTAATACAGAACCAATATATAACCTATTATGTAGCTTGTAATGTGGGACATAGTATGTTTCATAATGATTGTTATATCAGTGATTACCAACTAAATGAATGAGTTACAAATCATATAGCTTTGGAGGTAGAGTGATATTAACAAATAAAGTACATACACTAAAACAATTGTTGATTCAGGGAACTCTTTTTTTTTTTTTTTTTTTTGAGTTGGAGTCTCACTCTGTCATCTAGGTTGGAGTGCAGTGGCACGATCATGGCTCACTGCAGCCTCAACCTGCCAGACTCAGGCAATCCTCCTGCCTCAGCCTTCCAAGTAACTGGGACTACGGGCACGTGCCATCATGCCTGGCTAATTTTTTCATTTATTGTAGAGACAAAGTCTCACCAAGTTGCCCTGGACTCAGGCAACTCCTGGACTCAGGCAATCCTCTCACCTCTGCCTCCCAAATTGCTGGGATTGCAGGCTTGAGCCACCATGCCCAACCACTATTTGATTCTTTAAAGACATTTATGTAAAAGGGATAAGATTTAGGCTAAGAAAGCAACTGTGTATAGTAATAAAGCATTTCATTTCTATAATTAATTAAGGTCAGGTTGGATTTGGAGGTTTTCTCCAAACATCTCTAAGTAAACAGGTGGGAACATTTGCTGGGATTGATTTTGGAAATGTCAACTGAGGTGAGATATGGTACTAGAAACAATGTTAGAGTCTAGACTTAATACGACAGTCAGAAACGCTTATTGGAGGTTTTGAAGTGAGAGCAGGGAGATGGATCATCTTCACATTTAGATAGATGACTGGCGGTGATATCGGGGCTATATTAGCAGGAAAGACAAAATAGAATTGAAGAACAGTTGAAAGACTCATCAGTGGTTCCTGATCACTGGACTCATCTTGGTCCAGTGGTTCCTGGATGAAGACACTGGCCAGTGGGTGGATTCCAGATATTTTATTGGTAACAAATTCAATGAGAAGAGCAAAGGAGCGTTTTCTAATATTTCTCAAAAAACCAATTCTTATATTTTCACAGCATTCCCATTGCTAAATCCATTATATATTAATATGGGTTGGTCAATTTTTAAAAAAATATATTAGTTGAGCTGAATGTTTGGGATAAGGCATTGTTTAAAGATGTGGCCAGTCTGTGACTGGCTGGACATTGTAATGCTGAAGGTGCTTTGAAACACCCCTAGGATCGTATGATCCTTTGTGGACTACAAGATCTTGCCCAGGATCTAGCTACAGTGGTCGCTAAACAAAACCTTTCACTTGACACCTTGGTAGATGGAGAACCAGGGCCGTTGACCGAATTGCTCCTGTTCACACAGCTAGTCAGTAGCAGAAATAAGAGTAGGATACCGGCCCATTCATACCACTGTGCTGCCTCCGCTGCGTGAGATCAAATTAAGCCATTCACTTTTCAACTACAGGAAAAGTAATCTGTACTGATGTTTCTCTGAAGGTATGCCACATTCCTTTCTCTAGGAAATCCCTACCTTGAGTTTTTATTGCCACAGCTTTTCAATGTTATAATCATAACAAAGTATTATAGGCCAGTACAGTGTCTCACGCCTGTAATCCTAATGCTTTGGAAGGCCAAGGTGAGAAGATCACTTGAGGCCAGGGGTTCGCAACCAGCCTGGGCGATATAGTAAGACCTTGTGTGTACAAAATTTAAAAATTAGCCAAGTGTGGTGGCACATACCTGTTAGTCCTAGCTACTCAGGAGGATGGAATGGGGGAATTGCTAGAGCCCAGGAGTTTGATACTGCAATGAACTATGGTTGTACTGCTGCACTCCAGCCTGGGTGACAGAACAGGACCCTGTCTCTAGAAAAATAAGGATAAAAAATGTTTAAAGTATTCTAATTTGTATGTGGTCACACTAGCACCATCCCCTCTTACTGAATATCGTGGGTCTATGTCAGCTTCGCCACTTCAAGCTTGTTATTTTCAGAAAGCACCCCTTGTTCTCAGTAATAGAATGTTGAGTGGGGATAGGACACAGCATTGTGTATGTTTGCAGATCATGCTTCTGTTTTAATACATGAAGTATTCCAGAATAAAGAATCATTCAACCTGGGGTTCCTTTTTGGTACAATACTTAGCACAAACTAGTGCTTCTGGGGCTGCTGGATTATGTGAAAGTAAGGTCTGGACCAGTCCTTATTTATTCATTCTATGAGTTCAAGGTTTATTTTTTTTTAATTATTTGCTTAAGATGGCTGGGCGTGGTGGCTCACACCTGTAATCCCAGCACTTTGGGAAGCAGAGGTGAGAAGATGGCCTGTGCCCTGGGGTTTGAGACCTGCTTGGCAACTTGGCAAAACCTCATCTCTACAATAAATCAAAAAAATTAACCAGGAGTGGTGGTGTGTGCCTGTGGTTCTAGATACTTGGAAGACTGAGGCAGAAGAATCACCTGAGCCCAGCAGGTTGAGGCTGTGGTGGCCGTGAGCGTGCCACTGCACTCCAACTTGGGCGACAGAGTGAGACTCTGACTCAGAAAGAAAAAAATAAACAAATTGCTTAAGATGATGAGTACTTATAATTCCAGTTTCCCTGAGTTTCTTTATAAGAATAATGTCAGCGCTGAAATAATTCTAGAAGAGATGCATTTATTTTTATTTTTCAGGAAATTTGCCTTTTAACTAATGCCAATCGGCCTACTTCAGTTTTTTGTGAAACAGATGTAAAACTTCTGGCAATAAGTAAAGAAGTAAGTATCTGATGACTTTCCTAAAAAAAAATCTAATATTTCAGGAAAACTTTTTTGGGAAGCCTAGACAAATTTCAAAGCCAAAAGGATTTACATTGAGAATGAAAACTAATGGAAATTTTGTCAATGGAATAAATAATGTTAGATCTTGATGCTTTGTGCTAGTTGATTGGTATCCTTAATTAGATACCAAATTGCCACAGACCACAAGTTGTCCTCAGGATAATCTGTGTAAATCTGTAGGTCAGTACCTGGCAGAACAAAACTGAATACATGGTAGAAGTAATCGTCGTCATTGTTTTTAATTATAATAAAAACAAATAATTATTTACTGTGGATGGCAAACATGTTTTTCAAATTTTTTTTAAAAAATTGTCAAGTGGCTATTAGTGCTATGTTGCTTAGGAAAAGGGTTGACCGGGTCATTGCTAAGTTGATCATTTGAGGTTAAAATACCTGTTCACATGGACATGCTGTGATGCTACTGAAACACTCACTAAGGCAGGAGTGTGTGTGATTATGTTGTCTGACAATCACAATGCATCTTGTTACACAAGCCTGCGTCTAGTGGAAGGCAGTGTTTTTCATTTTCATTATTTTGGGGAGTAATTACGAGTATGTAACCTTTTTTATAGCAGGCTCAGGGGTGTACTATAATTCCCTTTTTATTTAAAAATATCAGATAAGTCTCATGAGACATGCAGCCTTTGTTCGAGGGTAATGGTGATCTAACAGCAGCTGCTCTAAGTTGGTATTTTATTACTCACGACGCATGGCTTTCTGAAGCTATTTGGGCCATGCATTCCTCCTCTGCCTTATACATCTTGATGTGCCAGGCACTAGCGCGATTGCTTAGTTGATCCCTTGGGAGGACTGAAGTGGAAGCATTGATTAGACTCTTGGGCTGAGAGCCCTATTCAGCTATCTAGCTGGCAGGAAAGTTGTTTTTTCATTAGGGAACGTAGTGGCAGCAGAATCTTGCCTAGAGATATTTATTATTATTAGTGTGGTCGTAAGTACTATCGACTGTCGACTCACAATAGACCATTGTGGCAGTAAGGGAATGTGCTTGAATCTGTATTTGATTCGAATGTTTTAAAAGGATGCTTTTGTCAATACTTATCCGATAAAACTCATGAGATTTTCCTGTATATAAATCATTCGGTGATGTGCTCCTCAAATTCCGAGTAGAATGTACAATAATCTGATTTGAAAATGTCTCATGAGAAATTTCTGGAACATATTAGTATCGGTGAATAGCAACTTAATAGATGTGAGCTGTGTTCTCTACTGAACCAGTGCCATAAGAACTTGATGGACTGCAACTATTAATGGCCATCGTAAGTGCCATGTACTCAAATGTCCTATGAAGAAAAGGCAGCAGAAACACAGTGATATATAGGATGTGGTTTTCTTTTTAAATATTATATTTGATTTATTATTTATGGACTGAAAAAGAAAGGTGAGCTCCATTAACCCAGTGACCTTTATTTTTTCCCCCAAGCAGGATAATTGCACTCTAATGGAAATATAGGAACGGGCGGTATCGTAACTGCAACTCCCTTAACACACGGGGCTGCTTGCTTCAGCCTCTGCAAACATGAAATGGTTTCAGCATAAATTTATAAGCAACTCAGATTCTTTAACCAAACAAAAGAGAAAAATGATGCTGATCTGTTAGCACCAGGAACATCTGATAATGTTCCTGGTGCTAATGTTACATTTCTTTCTGCGTTTTATGTTCTTTCTTTTTGAGTCAGAGTCTCACTGGTGCCCAGGCTGAAGTGCAGTGGCACATTCATGGCCACCGCAGCCTTGACCTGCTGGCCTAAGTTGATCCCTCCGCCTCAGCCTTCCAAGTAGCTGGAATTACCGGCACATGCCACCATGCCCGACTAATTTCTTGGTTTATTGTAGAGATGAGGTTTTGCCAAGTTGCCCAGGCTGGTCTCGAACTGTTTTATGTTCTTTTTAAAGTAAGACTCATCAGTTTCATTCAGGATGGAAATGATGGCCTTATACTAAGTGTCACTGTAGTGTAGCGATTGCAGTGGTGTGCTCATCTCTGTAAGCACTGTGCACACCTTGTGTGAAAATTATGAACTGAAGGCTCCCACTTGAGCTGCTCATCACAGACCTTCTGTGTTTTCTGATCTGAGCACGTCATCTGGTTTGTAAGAGACGAATCCTGAGACCTTCCTGGGATCCAGCCCAGAGAAGGATGGACCCTCAGTTCTTGGTGTTCTGAAGTTACAGAGAGAAACCGAGAAGATGCACCACTGATATTCTATGATTGGTCTTCACCAGTCAGAGGCAATTGAGAACAAGATGGATGGTGTACATTTTTCATTGAATTTATTCACATTTTAAAACCCAAATCCTCTGTATTTTAAATTATGCCCTTTCTTTTGGGGGTGAAAGTGCTTCAGGTCATTCATTTTGTGATAAACTATGTGGACACTCCCTGGTAGTTGTTTTAATGCTTTCATTTGGCACACACAAACAAAACAGAGTTTGCTAGCTGTACATCATATTACTCGACTCACACCATTAAAAATCCAATTTGATGAACCTGGGAAATCCACAAATCTGGAAACTAGTGTACTTTGTCAACAAATTTTTTTTTTTAAAGTAAGAGTCTCACTCTGTCACCCTGACTGGAGTGCAGTGGCACACTCACAGCCACCGCAGCCTCAACCTGCTGGGATTTGTTAAAAATGTACATAATACACAGGTGAAAATAAATAGGTGAGGAAGCTAGAGGGAGTCGAAAATACAGATGGGGAAGTAGAAATCTAGCCACAGTATTTTACTGAATCATGTTCCAAGCAATCCTGGACTAGATGTGGGCAAATCTGGTTATAA
Source organism: Cephalopachus bancanus (assembly GCA_027257055.1). Lineage (NCBI taxonomy): Eukaryota > Metazoa > Chordata > Mammalia > Primates > Tarsiidae > Cephalopachus > Cephalopachus bancanus. Next base: position 859,594 of record JAPVLO010000639.1, read on the forward strand.
ATGTCCTATTACCAAAGCAAAAAAGGGAAATGTGATCAGTTGCAAAATTCATATATGTCGATATATGTCTTAAGTGCCAGGCACTGTTCATCTTTATTGACTCATTTAATGGTCACCGTTAACACCTCTGTCAATTGGTACTGTTCTCACTGTACACACATGAGACACTGAGGCTGAGGAAGGTTAAATAAGTGAGTCAGTGCTCACTATGGTTACACTGAAATTTAAACTCTGGTTGCCTGGGTTCACAGCGCATGCTCCTAGGGACTAAACAAAGGAATTAGCATAGATAATAGCAAATGAGCAGTATAGACGAAGCATTTCCTAACACTGAGATCTGAGTCCTTGTAAAGACAAAACATTTAAGGCTGGGTGCAGTGGCTCACACCTGTAATCCCAGCACTTTGGGAGGCTGAGGCAGGAGGATTGCTTAAATCCAGGAGTTCGAGACCAGCCTGGGCAACATAGCAAAACCTCATCACTACAAAGAAATAAAAAAATTAGCCAGGTGTGGTGGCACATGCCTGTAGTCCCAGCTATTTGGGAGGCTGAGGTTAAAGAATCATCTGAGCCCAGGAGGAGACTGCCATGAGCCATGATTGTCGCGATGCGCGACAGAGTGAGACTCCGACTCAATAAATTAATAAATAAGTAAATTCAAAAAGAATATCAAAGCAGGAAATGTAAGTGAGGTGGCTATGGTCATGAGACACCATGGGACACCATGGGACCCCAGGGAACTGGCTGCTGGGGGAGAGGTCTTCAACAGAACCAAGACCAAGTGGGAGAAGATTACCAAGAGCTAACACAGTTGTAACTCACAGTGGGAACACTTACAAAGGAAACCTGCTCAGGAGGCTGAGGCAGGAAGATCCCTAGAGACCAGGAGTTTGGGGCCAGCCTGGACAGCATAGTGAGACCTTGTCTAAAAACAAAACACCCTCTCCCTCCACCCGCGCCCAAAGAAATCTAGGTTTGGGTTAAGTATTTTACTTCCATTATCTCATTTAGGTCTCACAATAACCTTATTAGCTGCTGTTCTTTTTCCCTTTCATAGATTAAGGAGAGAAAGCCAATACATGTTAAGCAAGTAGTTCAAGCTTCCAAACCTAACAAGCAGTGGAACTGGAACTCATACTCAGAGTACCCGACTAAAACCTCTGCTGCTAACTCTCATGGTTATCTGTCTAGGTGATTCCCAGTGAGTGACACAGTGAAAGATATAGACCTCCCCATGAGATTTCAAAAGATGACACTGGCAACCTTGAAGAGATGGTTATAAAATTCCTAACTCCCAGGACAATAAATAAGATCTCATTTTTCATTTGTGCCAAGACTTACCATCTGGCGCCCCCTCCCAACAATATGCACCAGAACCCTGTGCAAACCTAGCTTTGTAGACTGATTCACTGTCTTAATCACAGCCTTGTGCACGCTGTGCTTACTGTGTGGTTCAATCATGAGTAGAAGTGTTCACTTACTATTGCATATGCTTAAAATTTTTCCATAATCAAAGCAGGGTTTGGGTACAGAGAAGTAAGCAGTTGGCACTCTTCTACCACCTGGCATTTGGCAGCCAGGCTCCTCTCCTGAGCAGTTAGGGAAACCTCAGTAGTGGCAGTTCATCTCAGGACAACGGAAAACCTCAGAACTCAACAACTGCCCTGTATTTTGTGTGTGTGTGTGTGTGTGTGTGTGTGTGTGTGTGTGTGTTTCGAATTGAAGTCTCACTCTGTTGCCCAGGCTGGAGTGCAGTGTCATGCTCATGGCCACTGCAGCCTCAACCTGCTGGGCTCAGGTGATCCTTCCAGTTCAGCCTTCCAAGTAGCTGGAATCACAAGCACACGCCACCATGCCCAGCTGATTTTATTTTATTTTAATTTTTTTATTGTAGAGATGAGGTCTTGCCAAGTTGCCCAGGCTGGTCTCGATCCTCTGGGCTCAGGCGATCCTCTCACTTCCTTCCCAAAGTGCTGGAATTACAGGCATGAGCCACCACGCCCAGTTTGCCCTGTATTTTAGAAAGCAGTTTCATGCCGGTGCATCATCTATAGCAAGTGTTCTGCCCTCACCAGGCAGGGTGGTCTTAGCAGTGTTTGCCTTTAGGGGGGTGTTATCTTTAAGTGGGGATGATAATGCCAGATATGCACAGCTGGTGCAAAATTAATTCGAGAAAGCAACTTGTGGTCATGTTAACAAATGTTCTCTGAAAAGGGATTTGTAGGAAAGAGACTTTATTCCAGTTTGCAAACCATGGCGATGCAGCCTTCCGTGTAAAATGAAGATGCGTTCCCGAAAACAAAGGGAGGGTTCAGGTTATATAGGGAAAGCTCTGATTTCTGATTCACGTAATATCTAGTGCTAAATGCACAGGCTGCTAAGTGGGTCATGTATTCTTACATGTTTTGTTTGTTTTTTTGTTTGTTGTCTAATATGAGGAGGTAGAACTACTTAAAGGGGTTAGCCAGCTGGCTGCCGAGCTGACGTAAGGGGGTGGTGGAATTCCCATCATCTGGGTCTGATCTTAATTCCGAAACTTTCTGTGCCAGTGCCTCGTGGGATGCCTCCTGAGACAAGGGGAGAGGACAGGTTCATATTAACTTAAGAGAGAATGGTGTATAAATCTGATTATTGATTTCTTAATTTTGATGGGGAATGTATCTTTCAAGTCACTGAAATAATTCATTTTTATCATCTAATGATTCCTTCCAGTATAAGGGTCACTGAGAGGCTAAATTAAGTCAGAGAGTTGCTAAGTGAAGACAAAACTGAAGTAAAATTATGTAAGTGGTTTCAAAGGATCTTTTACCCAGGCCAAAAGGATACCTGGTATAAGCCCAAGCCCTGTATGCTGAGAGCACCTCGAGAGTGAATCAGTGGTATCCCCAGATTCTGTGTCTCTCTGATACTGGGTACTAATTGCTAACTCTAAGTCTCCATTTCTCATGTTTCTCGGCTGATTATTCTTATGAGTGACACATTCTCCCATCAGATATGCTAACATCAAGTTAAGTAATAGATCTAAGTAGCCAGTGTGTCTTTTTGAAGTGACTTTGTTTATTTCTGATTTAGTTCATAACGGGTTATGATTATTGACTAAGCTCTGGGAGTTCTAGGTTGATGTGTAAATTCGCAGCATTTTTCACTTGCCCATGGAATGCAAATGTCACATGATTGTTGACTGGTCACAGTTCATCATATTTGCCAATTCTTGGGTTGACTGATGTGGATTATCGTGGATTAAAGCATTTGAATGGTTTTCAGCAAAGCCCAGTGGTCTTCCTGAATGTGGAGAATCACTTAGGCCAAAGTGGCTCTCTCTTTGAAATGACAGAACCATTTTCTTGTCATGGCTTCCCCAGTGGAATCTCTCCAGACATGACACAGATGTTTCAAGCTGCCTCCCTGACTTTACTCTTTTGTTTAAACTCAAACAGAAGAATATGTCAGAAGAGTTCATTTTTTTTCCACCTGACACTCCATCTTCTTTAGCCCACAAATAGCACCACTTTCTTCAGATCTGCAAAATGCAAGGCATATTCACAAGCACAACATTGTCACTCCAAATGACAAATGATAAACTCCCAACACTGCAGTGTTGCCATGCCAAAAATAACCTCTACAGACTTATGTATCAACCTAATGATTCTGGCTAATCAAATTGTTCTCTTTGCCTCTATGTTCTCTCGCTGCATTCAAAAAATTACTGTATTTCTTTAGATCAGAAACACTATAAATCATCTATGAATTTTTGTTCAGTTAGGCCTTTCAGTCCCTTCACCCAGTAGATTAACATTTCTACTATATTTGCCCACGGACTAAATTTTAGAAGAGCGTTTTGGACAAATTTAGTTAGAATTCAGCCCTAAGTGTTCAGAGAAAGAAAATCTGGTTCTTAATTATGACTTAGACTCTAAGGGTTTATTTTAAAATAAAATGATATCAGTGTTCTTTTATCACTTGTTCTTTTATCACTTTACAGGAATCCCTCTTTGCTCTTGGGCTGGGTCAGTTTCCCTGGTTCTCGATGCCAACCTCCTTCCTTTCTTTATGTGTCCGTTCTAGGCCTCTTTGGTTGAAACCATCTTGAATTCCTGGGCCCTTTGAAACGTGATAAGGCAACCAGCCACCTGCTTTATCTGTACTAAATCTGGCCCTTTGCCTAGATGTCTAGTCATTACACTTTCAAAATAATGCCTGAGCATCCCGCTTTTGTATTATATTCTTGATCATTTTAGGTTATCTTCATAGCTGCATGAAATTGAACTTCTTTTATTCATGGACTTGTAACAGCGAGTTCGTGCCCTTGGTGTCATCATCTATTTGCCATCATCTTTGGTAAATGCGAACTATGTGACTTAGCCCCTCCCACTTCTTCCCCAGAAATCTAGTGCATTGACACCACCTTTGTCATCACTATCTATATTGTTTATTTCAGAGAAATTAACATTTTAGTTACTGGCATTTTCACTTCCCATTTTAGGACTTCTGGGCCTGATGTGTTTTTAAGAACTCTCTCCAGTAGATTAACAGTGGACACAAGATGACGATTAAGGTCTCAGGATTCAAAAGAGCAAATATTGTAGAATTCGTTTTATGTTTTGGAAAGGGAGCAGATACTATAATGAATTTTTAAGTTAGCAATTTGTTTAGTCTCCTGAGGCCCTGGCAGCTTGCTGGGGTTACAAGGGTAAAATGCACCTGCAGAGAGGAATTTCTCAGTCAGAACCAACATTTAAAGTAGTGTTATGTTAATACTTAAAAAGAGATCCCGCATGCATTTTTAATAACTTCTAGCTTTTGCAGCTGGATCTAATGAATGATGCTCCAAGAGGTTCAGCCAACTTGCCATTTTCCAGGCTCCAGTTTCCATTATTTATGTCCTTTCCAAGAGAGCCTATGACACATTCTTAACGACTTAGTTTTGCTCCAAGTACAGCCCAGGATCTGAATGCAGACATATGGCAAACGTCATTGAGCTTCCATTTTTTAAAAACCCTACTATTCTTATTTAGAAATAGCTAGCCATTTAACTTAAAATCAAGTACATTCTCAAGGGTTCTCACTTCATGGATCTGTTCTTCGAGAAATGAACCCTTATGTTACAGATTGCAAGCTCGGCTACTCGTCACTTGGGGGCGGGAATAAATAAGCACGCGATGTCAAAGGAAGCGGTCTTTATCCCAAAAGCCGACAGGTGGGGAGATGGCCAGGCTCAGGCCTCGAAGAAACCATTTCAAAATGTTAGGCTAAGGAGAGGAGACTTAAAAGGGAGAAAAGGGAATGAGGAATACCTGGGAACAGCACAGTTGTGAGCAAAGGACAATTCTGCCTAGGGTCTCCAGACTCTGCTATCTCAAGAACGGTTTCTCAAGCAGGCACACTATCAGATTAGAAAGGACAAAGGCATCTTTAAGGTGTAGGTGAAGAGGGAAGAAGGCTTAAAATCATTTCTCAAGAACCAAAATAGAAATTCTCTGTCACACTGGTGTGATCAGTGTTCGATTAAATGCCCCGAAAGGACAGTTTTTAATCACACTGCCAAGTGGAATTCTGTCATATAAAATTAGATCAAAACTTAAAGGTAAACTGAAGATTCCATGAGTTGTTATGCTATTAGTATGGAATAATTTGAATTTAAAAAGAGAAGCCAAGCATTTCAATAGCCTTCAGCATTAGGCTAATGAAGTTGTGACCTAAATTCCAATGTACACTATAGATATAGTAAACCATAGCTTTTTCTGAGGAGCCAGAAATATGGAAATAAGAAATATATAATGGAGCCGGGCTCGGTGGCTCAGCCTGTAATCCCACACTTTGGGAGGCTGAGGTAAGTGGATTGCCTGAGCCCGCGGGTTCGAGACCCGCCTGGGCAACTTGGCAAGACCTCATCTCTACAATAAATCAAAAAAATTAGCCAGACGTGGTGGCGCGCGCCTGTAGTTGCAGCTACTTGGAAGGCTGAGGCGGAAGGATCGCCGGAGCCCAGCAAGTTGAGGCTGCGGTGGCCGGGAGCGGCCACTGCACTCCAGTCTGGGTGATAGAGTGAGACTCCAACTCAAAAAACCAAACAAACAAAAGAAATATATAATGGAATGCCACCCTACCCCCACCCCCACTTCCAAACAGAGCAGGAGATATGGACCCATACTCTTGGGCAGGGTGACTTTATTTATTTATTTATTTATTAGTTGGGAACTCACTCTGTTGCCCAGGTTAGAGTGTAGTGGCAGGACCATGGCTATCACAACCCGACCTGCTGGGTCCATGGAATCTGTCCACCTCAAGCTTCCCGAGTAGTTGGAACTACAGGAGCATGCCACCACACCCTGTTAATTTTATTTTTTTATTTATTGTAGAGATGAGGTCTCGCCAAGTTGCTCAAGCTGGTCTTGAACCCCTGGGCTCAGGCAGTGCTCTCATCTCAGCCTTCCAAAGTGCTGGGATTACATACATGAGCCACTGCACCTGGGCCAGGCTGGTTCTCGATAAGGTACTTGTGAGCCCCAGATAACCTCCCTCAGACTTTGCCTGGAAGTGCAGCTCCATTTGCATTGATGCCCAAACCATGGTAGTTCTTGGCCACTCCTTTATCCCTGCCTGGAATCTCCTTCCTTATTTCTGGCCTCTCCAAGGTGATGTATCTTGTGTATAGAAACTTGTCCATTCAAATTTTTCTGCTGTTGCCTCCTCACCAGGCTTCTCCGGCTTCCCTGAGAATGCCTCTGGGAGCAGTGTCAGGTCTATACTGTGGTCTTTTGTTCTGTTGTGGCATGTTTCTTCTCCGTGCCCTTCAACTTTATGGTTTAACCTTCTCTCCATCATGATTCAGAACCAGAGCCAGGGATGTCCATCTTCTGGGCATTCCTGCTCACCCCAGAAAAGAAATGCATCTTCTTCTTAAGTCAAACCTGAGCCACCTTGATGATCAACTCACACTGATTTCCACAAAAATCACTAGGTCTCCAGTTCTGCAAACCACAGTCTAGTTTGGACACAGTTAGGACACCACTGCTGGAAATGCAAGGTACTATGGGAGTACCCAAATCAGAGCAATAGTGAGTTTTCAGACAAGCTTAAATGGCAAGGAGGATTCATCCAAGGAATAATAAATCCTTTTGATTGAGCTTTGGAGTCTCTGCTGGCCACGATAAATAAAAATGCTATTGATTTATACCTTATTCCTCTTTGCTACAACTGAACACTACAAAAAAAAAAGGATATAAAGACCAAAGAAACTTAAAAATATAACTTTTGGCCGGGTGCAGTGACTCAAGCCTGTAGTCCCAGAACTTTGGGAGGCCGAGGTGAGAGGATTGCCTGAGCCTATGGGTTCGAGAACAACCTGGGCAACTTGGTGAGACCTCATCTCTACAATAAATAAAAAAATGGCCAAGTGTGGTAGCACGCACCTGTAGTTCCGGCTACTCAGAAGGCTGAGGCGGAAGGATCGCCGGAGCCCAGCAGGTCGAGGCTGCAGTGGCCATGAGTGTGCCACTGCACTCCCAGCCTGGGTGATAGAGTGAGACTCCAACTCAAAAAAAAAAAAAATAGAACTTTCAATATTTTTGACCCTCAAGAAGTAACTCCTGAATATATCCATCTAGCATGCATTCCCATACTTTCTTTCTCTCTCCATTTAATAATACCTTATTGATCAATAGGTATTCCTCATTTTTAAACAGGTATTTTGTATGGTATATTATCTAGATATATTATAATTTTATCAACTAGTCATCCGTTCGTAGACCCTTGGATTATGAAATATTATATTTAGAAACAGAGCAATGTATCACAAGATTGTCATAAGTAACAACTGAACGCCCTCTAGTGTCACATTGCAATTTTCATCAGAATTAAGTCTGAATACTTTCTGTTCTGAGGACTAATCAATGTTCACAGCAGGGAAAGAACCCTGTAGAAGGATCTTGTTTATGCTTATTCCGTCCGTAAATCATTTGTGTGTTTTAATTCCGGATGTATTCAAGTGATTAGTGTTCAAGTACAGTTGGGGCATAAGTTCATTTTAAAAGCATGTTTGGAATTCTGCAATTTTACAATTCACAGCAAGAACCAGACCGATTCAATATTCTCTAATAACTAACACCTTTAACCGCTGTCCCACTTAAGCTGGTAAATGATTATTCTTTGTTGTTCAGTAGAAATAGAACTGTGATGAGTTCATTTGCTAATTTTTCCTCCCGGCTGATGGGCCTGCCTCGTCAGTGCCTCTTGTCCACCGACAGATATAGGAGGCCCTCACCCCCGGCAATCTAGAAGGGCACCACCCTCTGAGGTCAGCAGGAGAGGACTCCTGCCCATGGCCCCATATTATTAACTTGAGCTGGACGCCCGCCCTCCCCAATGGCTTATGAGAGCAAATCCCCTTCTGCCCCTTCTGCCCCATAGCCCACTTGATGCCGCGCCCCCAGGGCTTCCATCTTGCCTGCACTTCCTGCTGCTTTTCTCTGCTTCCACTCCTCTGACCCAGTTTCCTGTTCCTCCCCAACCTCTAGACGTTTCCACATGCCCGTTGGAACTCACAGTCTGTCACAGCAAACTCCCCTAGATCCTCAACTGTCCTCGATTCTTCTCAACCCTCTGAACACCCTCACCTCCTGGACCTAGTTGAAACCTAGGAGCTTCCTAGGGATGCCACCTTCTCTGCAGCCTTCTCCAGGAAGGCGGTTTATTGTTGATTATTGTTCTATTATTATTGCTGTTGTTATGACTGTTTTTAACAGTATAAGTTCCACAGTCCTAGGGATGGGGAGAGTGTCCTCATAGACCCTACTGCTGCTTCCCAATTATATCTCTTCTTTCTTCCTTTAAACACCCAGCTCTTTTGAAGTCGATGCCTTCTGATGTCCCCATGCCCTCCACCCGTCTCCGCCCCCTCCCCCCCGCCTTCCTGTGACTCCAGTCCCCTCAGTTGCCGCTGACCACAGACTGCTTCACGGCCTTCCTGTCACCGTTCCCTGTCTTCATTCTTCATGATTTACACCCAGCACCTGGGCCTCTTTGATTCTGGATGTGTTCTCTCCACCTCACCCACTGCTCCAGCAGTCTTAATGTCGATCTTCCCAATAACAGGACTACCCCCAAAATCCTTTCTTCAAGCATTCATCTTTTGACCAGGACCTCCTGCGCTTCCAGCTTGCCTACTGCAGTCCTCTGTTAAGTCTAGACTAAGGCTGCTCCTTACATATTTCCAGTTCGATCTAGAGGTTTCTCTATTTCTCTGTAACCTTTCCCAAGAGAGCTATACCCTGGATCTGCTGGTCAACCAGACAACTCTGCCAGTTAAAACTGGTGTGCTCACATGCCTAGGTTAGGTGGGAACTGGCTGCTGAAGCTATACAGACAGGGCGGCTTTCTTCATGTGGGAGGTTGGTTTGGGGATGTTCTGCTTCGTGTCTCTCATTCTCCTTTCGGGGGGCGGTGGCACCATCTCCAGACACCAACAGGCAATGGCAGAGCACACGAGAATACTCCTAAGCATCTGGGAACAATTCTTTTTTTTTGAGTTGGAGTCTCACTCTGTCACCCAGACTGGAGTGCAGTGGCCACTCCCGGCCACCGCAGCCTCGACCTGCTGGGCTCCGGCAATCCTTCTGCCTCGGCCTTCCAAGTAGCTGGAACTACAGGCGCGTGCTACCGCACCTGTCTAATTTTTTGATTTATTGTAGAGATGAGAACTCGCCAAGTTGCCGCGGGCTTAGGCAATCCACTCACCTCAGCCTCCCAAAGCGCGGGATTACAGGCTGAGCCACTGAGCCCGGCTTAGGCACAATTCTTGCATCACATCTGCTGAAATCCCAGTGACCAAAGGAAATCTCATGGCAAACTCGAAGTCCAGGACTAGAAACATATTTTCTCTTTCCTGGGAGAAATTGCAAAGTTTATGTTAAAGGACTTGGACGTGTGTGTGCGTGTGCTTGTGTGTGTGTGTGTGTGTGTGTGTGTGTGTGTGTGTGTGTGTCTCAGATTGGGGCTAATAAATCCATTTATCACACCATTCTCTAACATCTCACACTGGTTACCTCCTCACCCACCATGCTTTGGGTGTATGGGAGCCTTCTTTCTGTTCCTTGGACAAATGCCTTCCCACCCCTAGGGCCATTTGTACTACATTATACTATGCTATGAATTTATTGGTAGTTTTAGCACTAAAGTTTGCTTTCAGAGAACTCTAGTGACACAAATGCTATTCCTTTTTTTCTTCATTTTTAAGTCCTTCATTGTATTTTGTTTTTGATGATCTATATCCTTAGAGCACTCATTGACTTGAGGATGGATCTGAAAGCCTTTCAAATTCACCATTGAATCAGTAGAACACTTTTATTTTCCTTTAATACTATGAAATCTGCCAAAAGATGAAAAACAAATTAATTTGTTCTACATTTAATAGATAATGGGCACCAGGCAGAACAGTCTGAGGAAGAAACCAAGGTAATGGAACTTTAGAAGTTGGAAGTTGAGAGGACTTGAACTTTGAGAGCATCTGAATTTAGTAGATGTAATTTCCTAAGCATTTTAAAACTAATTTTGTATTTCTTTTTTCATTTGACAACATAGTTGGTGGTCAGCAGGTGTTAACTTTCCTAGGGCATAGCGGGCATTTGCTGAGGGAGCAAAGTTTACAAGGATGGAAGAACCAAGTAGAAAGTGCTGCTCTGGGCGGGGGGGTTGGCCCAGAAGGTTCGTGGATGCAAGGGACTGGTAGCAGGAATTCAAGTCAGTGTACCTTTTGCTTCTAAGAGAAGAAGAAAATGGGATGGGTCTGGGTTCTTGGGAGAAGGCATACAGCTTTCTCTGCCTTGTTAGGGGGCGAGCGCAGGAGTCACTTTCCTGGTAGAATAAAAAGGGGTCTTTAGAGCGGGGCCCCAGAGACCCAGGCCCAAAATGGGGATGGGGGAGGAGTGGCATGGTCTTTTGCACAGTTGAGAAGCACCTCATCATTGTCACGGCAATGATATCACATAACAGCCACAGTTAGCTTCGTTGAGTGCTTTCTGCAGGTCAGAGACATCATGATAAATGCTTTACCACCAGAACTCATCTGACCCTTATTAAAAACCTAGCCAGTAGGTACTGTTATTATCATTTCCACTTTTAAAATAAGTTCATGAGTAAAGAATTGTTGAAGGATAGGCACCTGGAAGTGATGGCATCAGATTTGAGCTCAGGTCTGTCTGACGGTGGCATCTGTGTGCTTACCCACTGTGCTCCACTTCCTAAAGCAGAGGGGTGGAGGGTTCGAGCGAGAAGCACTGGGACTCACTATATACAGCACTATGGACCCTTCTTATTACACTCCCAGAGAATACAGCACAGTATCTGGAGCTCCGGGCTGGTGGTGACCCAGGAAGGAACAAAGGGCCTTGGCCTACAAACTGCTACTTCTATATTGTGACCGCTAGGAGAGAAGGGTGCAGTGACTATGGTGAGAAGAATTTACCTACAGCTGTGGCAGAGGCAGAGAGCTGGGTTGACAGCTGGGTCAGGGACAATGTGTGAGTCACTATAACCCTGGGGCCCTGTTGGAGACCAAAGGCCCTAACACCCCTGAAAGCCCTAAGTTTTCTCAACTAAGAAGCACATGCACATGATTGCCTGTTACTTCATGTTATGAAGGGCATTTATCCAACAAGGGACTCCCCACCGCAAGCAAACACCTTGCGTTCTTATCATACAACTTTTTCTATCACTAACCAGGGATGACCCCGGAGCAAATTGATGTCAGGTGGCATGGGGGTGTAGCTGCTCTGTGGGTGCTTGAAATGCCACAGGAAAAAAATCTTAGAGCGAGTCCAAAGCAAAGTTTTAAAGTTGAGTTTATTAGAGAGGAAGACACATTCAAGAAAAAACATGGGTGCCTTAGACGGAAGGACACAGGCTTGATGTTAGCAGAAAGCGTCATATATTGTCCAAAATGATGATTAAGCCACTCGTTTTCCAAGTTAAGGTTTGTGGGCTCTGTGGGTTACAAGCAGTTGATCACAAGTTTCAGTTCTTATCCTTTAACTCCTAAGCCTTCTTATATCACAAGGAATTTTTGAGATAACGGGAAAAGTAACTGTTTCATGTAAAGTTTTCTCTTAGAGTGCTATGCCTCAGTGCCTCTGGTAACAGCACTATTGCCTTTGTTTTTTGCCTCTGTTATTGATTGTGCCAACTGCCCTTCATTCCAAGGTCGGGTCTGGTGTGCCTGGTCAGCAGGATGGTGGTTTGGAGAGCTTTGTTCTGATCAAAAGGTGTCTGTATGCTGACCATCCTGTGCCTCATTTTTATCTAACGTGCACCTGCCTATGGAACCTTGGCTGTCTATAACTAAACTATGCTAGCTGCGCCTGCCTCACAGATGATCCCTGTTGGGTCTCAGTATGTCTCACTGCAGCCTGTCCTGTCAGTTATCTCCCCTCTGGCTCCTCAGACAATAGGCGGAATAGGTCACACTCAAGAGGCAGGAACTACGGTGGAAGAAACAGGTGGACATGAGAACCTTTGGGAAGCAGCTCTGATATTCCTTCTAAAATCGGTCAGGCTTTGTCCCACCCTTTGCTGATGGCTGATGTGGAAGACCAAAAATAGAAGCAGTGAACACTGATGGGTTGGTTCTACTTAAATATTCTGCAGCGCCGGCCACGCCGCCCACCCCCACCCTTTCTGCATGTTGCCCACACTGGCTGTTTTCAGGATTAAATAAGATGCACAGGAGTCTTTCTGGTAAACTACAGCCCTAGGTGTAGGGTAAAAGCCTGTGGAAGACTCTATCACTTACAAATATTCAGTACCTGTTCCCGGGGAAGAAGTGTCCACCTTCCCCTTATTGATGCCAGACACGTGACTTGCTTTGGCCAATAGCGTGTCATCAGGGCCATTCCACAATGTATCCATATTTCAGAACATCATGTTGTATGTGGTAAACATATACAAGTTTTATTTGCCCATTAAAATAGATACATTAATTAAAACAAAACAAAATAAAAACAGACCAAAAAAGCATATGAATGAAAGGGATGTGTGTCATTTCTGGGCAGAAGGTTTGAGAGCCAGCACATGGTTTACCAAGTTCTCTCTCGCTGCTTCTGTTTGTCTGGGTGAAACCTCTGTCAGCCTAGGTTTCCCAGTGACTTCCACGAGCAAGCAAAGCTCATTGCTGATCCATGATGGATGTGCATATGAGTGAGAAACAAACGTCATCATTGTGAGCTGCTGAGACTTTTCAGGTTGATACTGCAAAATAACCTGGCCTAACCTGACATATACAGCTACACCCTGGAAATCTTAGAATGCTTTAGAAATTAATACTCAGTGTGAAATGTAGATGCTATTGTCAATAACCAGAATTGAAATGCCTAGTGAAAGGCAAGGAAGAATCCTTGGTTTCTGTTTGAAAAGAAGAAAAAGCTGCCTTTTCAACCCATAGTATCTTTAATTTAATTTAATTTCCATTATCTTGTGCTTTGGTCTTTAGCTGGAGTTTAGTTTAGTTTTGTTTTGTTTTGAGTTGGAGTCTCACTGGCCCCCATGCTGGAGTAAAGTGACACGCTCATGGTCATCGGCTGGGCTCAGGCAATCCTCCTGCCTCAGCCTTCCACGTAGCTGGAACTACAGATGCGCGTCACCACGCCCAGCTAACTTTTTTGATTTATTGTAAAGACGAGGTCTTGCCAAATTGCCCAGAATGGTCTCAAACCCTGGGCTCAGGCAATCCTCTTGCCTCCGCCTCCAAAAGTGCCGGGATTACAGGCTTGAGCCATCACGCCCAGCAGTTATTAAATTTTATTTTATTTTAAAGATGTGGGATACAATTCAGGATTAGGTATACAAGTGGTCATCATACAGGTAAAGTTTGGGCCTCCCTTTGGTCCCCACTTTGCCTGGTTTGGGATCAAGCACGCTTATTGATGTTGTGCTCCCCCTGCCTACACCCCTGGAGTTTAGTTTTTAACTGGTAATATATACATCTCAGTGTGCAGAAAATGCAATGCAGTATATTTTTTATTTACCTTTAGGGCACAAATTTGGTTTCATACTGGCATTAGGGGATATGATAAAACTGGCTATTGACTTTTTAAAAATTATTTTTATATAGTTTTACTCCAATATCTTTTTATTTAGTGTTACTTAACTTGTTGCAAAATACACTGTATGAAATAGAATAGCCCATTTTGAAGTCAGTTAATGACACCAGTTTATAAGATAAGAAAATTATCTTAATTTAAAAATTAAGAAAATGTCTCTGAAAGGTCTACTGGGGGAACCCCTCAAAAAACAGAATTTTTATATCAAAAATTGTGGATTCATTTGTACATGTGTAAAATTCAGTCACCTTCAAAGTACTCTCCATTTGATGCAATACACCTATTGAAATCCTCTTTCCACTGCTCAAAACAGTTTTTGAACTCATCAATTTTGATGCCTTTTGGTGCTTCTGCTGTTTTTTCTTTCACCTCTTCCACACTGACAAAACGTTTCCTTTAAGAACTTTTTTTCATCCAGGGAAACAAAAAAACATCACTTGGGATGACGTCAGGTGAATAGGGAGGGTGGGCACAGGGGTCATGCCATTTTGGACCAAAAAATGCTGAATGCTTAGCATGGTATGTGTAGGTGCGTTGTCATGGTGGAAGAACCAGTCGCCTGTTTGCCACAACTCAGAACATTTCTTCCACATTTTTCACAACAATGCTAGCTGGTACACTGACACCTACCCAGCGGAGGAAGCCTGTACTACAAGGGACTTACCCTACAAAAGATAATTTTAGGTTTTTGGGAGGCTCCCCCTCTTGTTTTTTTAAAAAATTAAGACTGCCTGAAACTATCATGCATTTAGTTTATTTTTAAGTAGAAATAAACAAAACTTAAAATATTACCGCCATTGAAATTTATTTCACAAATAATGAACTATTTTTCTAGAAAAGTTTCATGGAATTTTTTTAAATCATGTGATTTGACCAGGGAAAAATGTGATATGTGACTTTTTATAAGATTGCTTTGTATATGTGTATGAGTGTGTGTATAGTCGTGTGTATGTGTGTGTGTGTGTGTGTGTGTGTGTGTGTGTGTGTGTGAGAGTGTGTGTGTGGAGAGAGAGAGAGACTCACTACTTTTTGCTTTGTTGTTTAGGATTTTGACTGTATTCTTGCACAGAGAGTACAAAAACAATATCAAGAAACATGTAGCTTTCTAAGGTATGTATTTCTTATGGTTTTAAAGGAATGTCATTGACAGTCATTTGATGTTTTTTATTTGAAATTCAAACTAATCTCTTAAAAATGTTTATTGGCCAGGCTCAGTGGCTCAGCCTGTAATCCCCGCGCTTTGCGTGGCCAAAGCAAGTGAATTGCCTGAGCCCATGGGTTCGAGACCAGCCCGGATCACTTGGTGGGACCTCATCGCTACAATAAAGAAAAAATTAGCTGGGTGTGGTAGCACCCATTTATAGTTCCAGTTACTTGGAAGGCTGAGGTGGAAGGATTGCCTGAGCCTAGCCGATCGACACTGGGGTGGCTGTGAGTGTGCCATTGCCCTTCAGCCTTTTTGACTTGGATCTAGTCAAAAAAAAAATTACTTACTGTGGTGGAAGGCAACAGGATATGGTGGGAATACATGAGCCTTGAAGACATACAGACTGAAATCTGAACACCACTGCTACCACTTACTAGTCATACGTGTTTGGTCACATAAATTTATCTCTTCCAGGCTCAGTGTTTCTATGTATACAGTGGACATAATGGTACATTTTTCAGTGGGCTGTTCTAGATTAAGTAGGGTAAAAAAAAAAAGTTTTTTAAGTCTTTGATGTATTCAGGATACCTAGGATAGTACCTGACACTTAATCCACAGTCAGTAAATACTTGTTGAATGAATAAATGATCGAATGGGGTTGCATAGGTTAAAAATACCAAAACTGCCATATAAACCCTATGAGTTTGCATCTGTTTCTGGATCTTTTATTCTCTTCTACTTATTGGTTTATTCCTGGAGCACCACTGAAGCAGGCAGTGTCATCGTTGTCAGAAACAGTAACATTGTGTGTGTGTGTGTGTGTGTGTGCGCATGTGTCTTCTTTAGAAGACTGCACATTTTGAGATTTTATCACACAGATGCATTTGATGTGGTCAAAACATCTTTATATATTTAATTTACATATGAATCATATATTTACCACAACTGACATCAGACTGGCCATATATGACACCATCTAAGAAAAAGTACATGAATTAACTATGAATAGACAGTGAGACAACTAGTGGAAACATTTTTAAAATCAACAGTCATAATCATCAAGTTGAGAGCCATATAGCTTAAAAGCAGCTCAGTTTCTTTTTTATCTAATTTATTTGGGGTTTTGTTATAGCAGTATTCTGATAGCTCATTTATGCTCATGCCTCCCTGCTACAGCTTGGACTTTTATAGGGAGAATAAAGGTTCAGGGAAAGAAAATAATGAGAAATACAGGATCCTTTTGCTGGCTATAAATTTGAAATCTAAAAGGAGAGACATGCCACAAAAATGTATTTCCTATTTAGTGAATAAGCACTCTGTAAAGTCTCAAAATGTGTTGCACAGATAATGGGAGAATGGAAGCATGCACAAAAGAACTAAACGTGTCTAAATACGCCAAATTCTGAAGTTAAGATGAGGCACAAAGTGAATGGGCATTTTCAGGAGAGGGTTCACCTCTCTATCTTGAGTTAAGGCTTATTGATCCTACAGTGACATACTCATATCATAGTCTTAATCGCGCCTTAGAAATAGGAACTCCAGCCGGGCTTGGTGGTTCAGCCTGTAATCCCACACCTTTGGGAGGCTGAGGTGAGTGAATTGCCTGAGCCCGCGGGTTTGAGACCCACCTGAGCAACTTGGGGAGACCTCATCTCTACAATAAATCAAAAACTAGCCGGGCGTGGTAGCGTGCGCCTGTAGTTCCAGCTACTTGGAAGGCTGAAGCAGAAGGATCACCGGAGCCCAGCAGGTTAAGGCTGCGGTGGCTGGGGGGGCCCACTGCACTCCAGTCTGGGTGACAGAGTGAGACTCCAATTCGAAAAAAAAAAAAGAAATAGGAACTCCTTGGGCCGGGCACAGTGGTTCAAGCCTGTAATCCCAGCACTTTGGGAGACTGAGGTGAGAGGATTGCCTGAGTCCAGGGGTTCGAGACCAGTCTGGGCAACTTGGTGAGACCTTGTCTCTACAATAAATCCCAAAATTAGCCAGGCATGGTGGTGTGCGCCCGTAGTTCCAGCTACTTGGAAGGCTGAGGCAGAAGGATTGCCTGAGCCCAGCAGGTCAAGGCTGCGGTGGCCGTGAGCGTGCCACTGCATTCCAGCCTGGGCAACAAAGTGAGACTCTGACTCAAAAAAAAAAAAAAAAAAAAAAAGAAAGAAAGAAATAGGACTCTATGTATCTTTGTGAAAGACTAACCATACCATGATATTTAATATCAATTCTAAGTGACAATTGAATGAAAAATTAGCCCCTGATGTTCTGGGTAGTTGTGAATTCTTATTCTTGTTTGAAGGACACAGTGCTATTATAGCTTGGGGGTTTGCTGCCAAAGGTAATATTTTTCCTTCCAGAATGAATTAGGAAATTCTTTGTGGGGATTTTGGCTTTTGTTATTTTGGAGTCTGGGTTCCATGACCCTTATTTTCCTGCAAAGAAGTGACTAGAAGCCTCGCAGGAGGCTTATTGGAGTACAGGAGAAGCAGTGTGACACGTCAGCAAGGAACTCAGCTTTTCTTGGTGTTGCCTCTAAGTAACCCTGCAACTTTTAACAAGTCCCTGAACCTGTCTCAGAGCATGTTTGAATATCAGTGCATTGTCTTGGGTAGGGACCAGCTGGCAAGAGTCAAGGGCAGCGAAGGAATTCACCCAAGTCAGATCAGGGTAGAGAAGGACAGGTTTACTGAGTGCACTACAAGGGGGCTGCGGACAGGGCAGCCATACAAGAGCAGTCTGCACCTTCCTCCAGTACTTTAAGGTCATTTTTACAGCGGAACTAGTCTCTTTATGATTCCCGCCATGCAAATGAAGGATTGAAAAATGACGGTTCTGATTGGTTGACATTTGTTCCTGGCACACAAATGAGGGATTGAAACATGGCAGTTCTGATTGGTTGGTGTTCGGCTTTTAGTGTAGGCCACTCATTGGTCAGTTGGAAGTTAACACAAGGTGGCTCTTGGGTTATGAAATGGCTTCCACGTGCATTAAGCACTCTCTAGCTTTCTGTTGTTGATTTTGAGTTTAATTCCCTTGTGGTGTGAGAGCAGGCATTGTACGATTCCTATTCTGCAAAATGTGTTAAGGACTGTTACATGCCCAGAGAATGTAATCTGTCTTGGTGAATGAGCCACGTAATCTTGAGAAGAATGTGAGCTCTGCCATTGTTGAATGTAGTAGTCTATAGATGTCAGTTATATCCAGTTGATTGTTGATACGATTGAGTTCAACTGTATTCTTACTGACTTGCCACCTGCTGGATCTGTCCATTTCTGATAGTGGGGTTTGAAAGTCGCCAACTATAATAGTGCATGCATCTGTTTCTCCTTGATGTTCCATCAGTTTTGACTTCAGGTAATTTGACAATGTTGCTAAGTGTATACACACTAAGGGTTGTCATGTCTTCTTGGACTATTGACCCCCATGTCATTATCATTGCTCCTTTTTGTTCCTGATAACTTTCTTGCTCTGAAGTCTTCTTTGTCTGAAGTTAAGATGGCTCATGCTGCTTGCTTGCCTGCCTGCCTGCCTGCCTTCTTTCTTTCTTCTTTCTTTCTTTCTTTCTTTCTTTCTTTCTTTCTTTCTTTCTTTCTTTCTTTCTTTCTTTCTTTCTTTCTCTTTCTTTCTTTCTTTCTTTCTTTTTCTTTCTCTCTTTCTTTCTTTCTTTCCTTCCTTCCTTCCTTCCTTCCTTCCTTCCTTCCTTCCTTCCTTCCTTCCTTCTTTCTTTCTTTCTTTCCTTCTTTCTTTCTTTCTTTCTTTTTCTTTCTTTCTTTCTTTCTTTCTTTCTTTCTTTCTTTCTTTCTTTCCTTCCTTCCTTCCTTCCTTCCTTCCTTCCTTCCTTCCTTCCTTCCTTCTTTCTTTCTTTCTTTCCTTCTTTCTTTCTTTCTTTCTTTTTCTGATTTGTAGTTTCACTCTTGCTACCCAGGCTGGAGTACAGTGGCACGCTCACGGCCACCACAGCCTTGACCTGCTGGGCTTAGATTCCTCCTTTCTTTTGATGAGTGTTAGCATGGTGTATCTTTCTCCATCCACTTACTTTTAACCTACATATGTCCCTTTATTAAAAGTGGATTTTTAGCTGGGCTCGGTGGCTCAGCCTGTAATCCCGCGCCTTGGGAGGCCGAGGTGAGTGAATTGCCTGAGCCCGCGGGTTCGAGAGCCACCTGGGCTACTTGGCGAGACCTCATCTCTACAATAAATCAAAAAAATTAGCCGGGCATGGTAGCGCGTGCCTGTAGTTCCAGCTACTCAGAAGGCTGAGGCAGAAGGATTGCTGGAGCCCAGCAGGTCGAGGCTGCGATGGCCATGAGTGTGTCACTGCACTCCAGTCTGGGCGACAGAGTGAGACTCCAACTCAAAAAAAAAAAAAGTGGATTTTTTGGAGATAACACATAGTTGGATCTGGATTTCTGATCCACTCTGATAGTCTTTGTCTTTTCATTGATGTATTTAGACCAGTGACATTGAAGGTGATTGTTGATGTCATGGGATTGATATCTACCATATTTCTTACTGTTTCCTATGTTGCCCTTACTCTTTGTTCCTATTTTTGTTTTCTGCACTTCTACTGCCTGTGTGGTTTAATTGAGCATTTTACATAATTCCATTTCGTCCTCTTTCTTAGCACATCATTTATAGTTTTCTTTAAAAACGTAATTAGTAGTTATTCTAGAGTTTGCATTTGTGACTACATTTGTAACTAATCCAAGTCTACTCTCAAATAACACTATACCACTTTATGGTTAGTGCAAATACTTTATAATAATCAAATATTCCTAATTTCTTCCTCCCCGTCAAATCATTTTTGTCATTAGTTTGTTATTAAAATATCACTGTTGTGTACTCTGGAAGTTTTTTGAAGCCAAAAACAAAATAAAAAGTAAAAATAAACAACAACAAAACTGCACTGTTTCCCAGAGAAGTCTGAGACAGGAAGTTAATTTTTTCTCTTCAAAATGTGTTAATTCCAACAACATTTTTCCTAAATCAGTTAAAAGTAAAGTGTTTCCAGTTGTCCCAACAGACTGTATAGATGAGTAGATTTTCTTGTAGGGTAAAAATGATCAAAATTAAAGCTAAGAGATTTATAGTTTTAGGCTGGGCATGGTGGCTCACACCTGTAATTCCAGCACTGTGGGAGGCTGAGGCAAGAGGATTGCTTGGACCCAGGATTTTGAGACCAACTGAAGCAACATAATGAGACCTCATCTTTGCAAAAAAAAATTTAAAAATTAGCCCGGCGTGGTGGCACATGCTTATAGTTCCAGCTACTTGGTAGGCTGAGGTGAGGGATCACTTGAGGCCAGAATGTTGCAGCTGCAGTGAGCTATGACTGTACCACTGCACTTCAGCCTGGGCAACAGAGTGAGACCCTGACTAATAAACAAATAAATAAACAAAAATTTAAATATATATCCGTATATATATATATATATATACATTATTATATATAATAATATATATAATATATAATATATATACATATATACATATATACATAATATAGAATATATACATATATAATATGGATAATATATATATATATACAATTTTGTTCTTAAAGTTAGGTATGGATTTATCTGCTTGGAAATGCAGTACAAACTTAAACCGATAAACTCCATATCTGCTTTCCTTAGCTGGGCTCAGCCTCTCCTCACTGGAGCCAACATCTGAACCTCAAATTATTTCAGGGCAAGTAGCCATTCACATGGATAAAAGGACATGCCAGGACATCCCAATTCTCCGTGGTCCTGTGATATGATTATGTCAGAATGAGGGTAGATAATGTCGAGTCACAGACTGAGAGGTGGTAGAGGTTCTTGGGAATGGCTTGTTCACAGAGCAGAGTGCATTTTAGCCTCAGACGGCTTCCTTACTCACATTCTGTAATCTCATGAGTTCAGTCTGTGTCTCATCACTTTAAATCAGAGGTTGAAATCAATCAATCAATCAATCAATCCTTCAACCAGAGGTTGGCCCATGGGCCACTTCTGGCCTATAGGCATTCTTTGTTTTAATTGGCTAACATTTAAATGCTTAAAGATCTCGCATAAAAACCAAGCTGATTGGCTTCTCTTCAAAAACCAGAAGAACCAGCTGGAGCAGAGTAACATATCTCCCATGGACAAGTCATGGGGTGTCCAGGTCCTCAGTGCCCCCACCCCCTTGTTCCTTTCTCGTTCCGCTTATTCATGTTACCTGTGGGTCCTTTGAGATCAGAGACCTTCAAGAAGGTTGCTCTGAACCAACTTTCTTCTCAAAGCTGAATCAGAACACAGGCTAAGCCGGGCTTGATGGCTCAGCCTGTAATCCCGCGCCTTTGGGAGGCTGAGGTGAGTGGATTGCCTGAGCCCGCGGGTTCGAGACCCGCCTGGGCAGGCAAGACCTCATCTCTACAATAAAATCAAAAAATCAGCCGGGGGTGGTAGCGCGCCTGTAATTCCGGCTACTCGGAAGGCTGAGGCGGAAGGATCGCCGGAGCCCAGTGGGTCGAGGCTGCGGTGGCTGGGAGCGGCCACTGCAGTCTAGTCTGGGCGACAGAGTGAGACTCCACCTCAAAAACAACAACAACAAAAAAAACGGGCTAAAACACTAGAAATGAGTCATCTTTGGGTATTATTTACAAATAAAATAAGAAAGAGGGATGTGTGTAAAACAGCCAAAGAAACAAATAGAAACTCCATCTGGGGAAAACACAGGCCCATCCTGAGAAGGAAGATTGAGTCTCTGGAAGACAACCAAATTTTCCATTGTCAAATTTATTTGCCTTTCTACTTGAAATTTAGAGACCGTTTAGATTTTATTAAAACAAGCTCAAACCTGGTGCAGTAGCTCATGCCTGTAATCCCAGCACTTTGGAAGGTTTCAGTGAGAGGATTGCCTGAGCCCACGGGTTTGAGACCAGCCCAGGCAACTTGATGAGACCTTGTCTCTACAATTTAAAAAAAAAAAAATCAAAAAATTAGCCAGGCATGGTAGTGCACCCCTGTAGTTCCAGCTACTTGGCTGAGGCAGAAGGATCGTCTGAGCCCAGCAGGTTGAGGCTGCAGTGGCCACAAGCGTGCCACTGCACTCCAGTCTGGGCAACAGAGTGAGACACCAACTCAGAAAAACAAACAAACATCAGTAAGCAAACACGTTAGACACTCTGAAGACTCAGCAATACCAATACAAGGCATAGACAAGCTTAAGGTGTCAACAAAACAGGAGAGAGGGATTGACCAGGTAGGAAACAAAAAGATAGAAAGAAGGAGAGAGAGGGGAAAGAAAGAATGAGAACTAAAGGAGACGGAGAAGAAAAGAGAAAGGACAAGCATCTTAGGGTCCCAACACCCTTTGTTTCACAACCAGTTTTAAGATTCACTTTTGTATTGGCTTGTTATTGTTCGTGAAACCACCAGGCGGCGCTCTGAAATACCAAATAAACCTCAGTCCTTAATTTCAAAAATTACATTGACCTCCCAGTGTTGACTAGTACCAAAGGTAGAAAGGACACATGGCCAACCACCTTTGACTTGAAAATATTTATATTATATAGCACATACAATATTTTCATTACAAAGATGACATTTAGGAGGAAAATTGGAGACTGCCATTTAAATTGTTATTTTCAGTTTTCTCTAACATAAGGTGTAAATTTTTTAAAAATCAAGAGATTTTGGCTGGGCATGGTGGCTCATATTTAGAATCCCAGCACTTTGAAAGACCAAGGCAGAAGGATCACTGGAGGCCAGGAATTTGAGGCCAGCCTGGGCAACATAGCAAGACCTCGTTTCTATGATAAATCAAAAAATGGGCCCGGCATAGTGACATGCACCTGTAGTTCCAGCTACTCAGGAGGCTGAGGCAGGAGGATTGCCTGAGCCTTGGAGGTCGAGGCTGCGGTGACCCATAATCATGCCACTGGATTCCAGCTTGGGTGACAGTGAGACTCCAACTCAAAAAAAAAAAAAAATCTAGAGAACTGTAATGAATATGTCTACCAAAAATCTCTGCTGTTGGGAGCCAACATCTATAGCTACATGGCTGAGGCCTGTTGAACACTATGGAAGACACTTTTAAACGAACTGTATTTGTGCACCTGTGACCTTGATGTGAGATTTGTAAAGGCACGCCTGCTTGGAGCTTGCAAGTCTTGTGATGGTCTTATGATGCATAGTTTGTAAATCGCAATATACATCATGGAGTTTGTACGCCCCCAGCAAGTGATTATCACACTGCTGGAGGGTATGAAAAATGGTATATAAGTTGGAAGGTGTCCGAATAAAATTTGGCTTCAGTCCTGATCAGACTGTTCCCAGAAAAAACTGCCTCAGAGTAGTCTCTTCTCGCCGTCCGGATTCTCTGGAGCGGGTCCTAACCCTTCCCCCCTTGGTCGGGGCTGGCACCCCGACACTCTGCGTGTTCACATATCCTTCCGGCAGTTTCTCAGGACTGAAGTGGGCACTTTTTTTTTTTTTTTTGAGTTGGAGTCTCACTCTGTCGCCCAGACTGGGGTGCCAGTGGCCGCTCCCGGCCACCGCAGCCTCGACCTGCTGGGCTCTGGCGATCCTTCCACCTCAGCCTTCTGAGTAGCCAGAATTACAGGTGCGCGCTACCACGCCCGGCAGATTTTTTGATTTATTGTAGAGATGAGGTCTCGCTGCCCAGACAGGTCTCGAACCCGCGGGCTCAGGCAATTCACTCACCTCAGCCTCCCAAAGGCGCGGGATTACAGGCTGAGCCACCGAGCCCGGCAAGTGGGCACCTTTTATAGCCCTCTGCCCCCACTGTGTGTCTGTGGGATGCTTTGAAAAGTTCATCAGAGGAGTCTAGTTTTCATCATCCAGCCTGGGCACACCAAAGATCTGGCTGCTTGCTCCAAATTTTGGTCTCTGCTTTTGGTATACCTTCATCCTCAGGGGGCCCCAAGAAGCTGAGGCCTGGCTTGTTCATCTGGTACCCTGCTTTCCGCTTGACGGACTCCAAATACCTCATTCTATTCCCCCCAGATCCCCTAGAAGAAAATTCAAGCTAATTTCCTTCCTTCCCTCCTTCCTTCCTTCCTTCCTTCCTTCCTTCCTTCCTTCTTGTCTTTCTTCTCCCTCTCTCTCTCCTTTTTTTTTTTGAGAGAGTCTCACTCTGTCACCCAGACTGGACAACAGTGACATAACCACAGCTTACCACAATCCCAACTTCCTGGGCTCCAGCAATCCTTCTGCCTCAGTCTCCCAAGTAACTGGGACTGCAGGCATGTACCACCACACCTGCCTAATTTTTAAAAAATTTTTTGTAGAGATGAGGTCTCACTATGCTGCCCAGGCTGATCTCTAACTCCTAGGCTCAAGAGATTCTCTCGCCTCTGCCTCCCAAAGTGCTGGGATTACCCGCATGAGCCACTGTGCCCCACCTTAGACTAATGTTTAGAAGTCTCTAATTCATGACACAGTATAATTTAAAGGGGGGGGGAATGACAGAAGTATGCATTGGAGGCTGCGTTCTCAAAGATTTCAATAAATAATAATTATAAGAAATGATCATGTGAATACAACAACATTGTCTTTGGAGTCAGATTGTCCTGAGGTCAAATTCTGACTGCCCCTCATGTCACATGTGTGATTTTGGCAAAACTAGCTAACCTCTTTGAACCTCAGTTTTCTGTCCTATAGAATGGGGACAATTCCTGCTTTGCAGGGTTGTTGTGAGGATTAAATAGGGTCACATGCTTAGAACTCCTTGGTTACTAGGCTGCCCATCAATTTCAGTGTTGTTTCCTTTCCCTCCCTTACCTTAATCCTCAAAATTTGTGCTCCAGTGCCAGTAACAGGGACCCTGCTATGCTCCCTGAACCTTACTCTTACCTTGGTAGCCTGCTCCCAAGTTTCCTTGATCCTGAGCACTGCCTGGCTCTCTACGGTCTTTCTACTTCCAGTTCCTGGTTGTCTCGTGCTCGGTGCTGCTGAGAAAGCCACTGATGTGGGTTGGTTTTTTTTTTTGAGTCGGAGTCTCACTCTGTCGCCCAGACTGGAGTGCACTGGCCGCTCCTGCCCACCACAGCCTCGACCCGCTGGGCTCCGGCGATCCTTCCGCCTCAGCCTTTGGAGTAGCTGGAACTACAGGCGCGCGCTACGACACCCGGCTAATTTTTTTGATTTATTGTAGAGATGAGGTCTCACCAAGTTGCCCAGGCGGGTCTCGAACCTGCGAGCTCAGGCCATCGATGTGATGTGGGTTTTTTATACCTCTCTGTGGCCAGTTACCCGACTGCCTTCTTGAATGGCTGCTGCCCCCTATGGTATGCCCTCTGGGTATACCTGTCACTCTCCTTACCCCAACCAGATCCCTATTCGTCCTGCTCAGCTAGACATCTCCTAACCCCCAAATACTCACCCTACCCTGAAGGCCTCCTCCAAATTACTATGCCTGATACTTTAGAAAAGAGCTGCCAGCTGGTATCTCTTTGACTCCTGTGCGTGTGCAGAAAGGCTGTTTATTTTATTTTTTAGTTGAGTCAGAGTCTCACTCTGTCACCCAGGCTGGTGTGCAGTGGCATGCTCGTGGTTACCACAGCCTCGACCCGCTGGACTCAGGAGCTCCTTCTGTCTCAGCCTCCCAAGTAGTGGGGACTACAGGTGCACACCTGGCTTGTTTTTTGATTTGTTTGTAGAGACGAGGTCTTGCCAAGTTGCCCGAGCTGGTCTTGAGTCCCTGGGCTCAGGCAATCCTCTCACCTCCGCCTCCCAAAGTACTGATATTACAGGTGTGAGCCACTGCGCCTCGGCTAGTACGGCTGGAAGAGCAACACAAGTGCTACTGGGGGTGTTGACCATCAGAAAACCTGGAGCCTGCCGGGCGGGAGTTCGCCTAGGGGAGCCCAGGCAGCATTGTGATGATTGTAATAGGAAGTCGGAAAGGTGAGGTGACCGAGGAGACCAAGTGAAGAGCTCCATGCCTGTGTGCTTCAGAGCAGACTGGGCGGGCCAAGGGCCAAATACCCTGATAGTGTAAGTCCCAGGAGCCTTCGTCACTGGAAAGCTCCAGCTAGGAATACCCATGAGGATACATGTGACTGTTACTGTAGGGGCTTAGCAGGATGTTCCTACTTGCAAATTATTTAAAAACCAACTCCAGGCCAGGCATGGGGGCTCACACCTGTAATTCTAGGCCTTTGGGAGGCCAAGGGAGGAGGATTGCTTGAACCCAGGAGTTCAAGCCAGGCTAGGCAACGTAGTGAGACTTCATTTCTATGAAAATTCAAAAATTAGCTAGACATGGTGGTGCACTCCTGTAGTGCCAGTTACTTGGAAGGCTGAGGCGGAAGGATCGCCTGAGCCCAGGAGGTCAAGACTGCAGTGAGCCATGATCGCGCCACTGTCTCCAGCTTGGGTGACAGAGTGAGACACCAACTCCAAAAAATAAATAAACAAAATAGAAATAATTTTTAGAAAATAAAAACCAACTCTACAGTTTCTTGATACAACTTTATACCATATTTCTGAAACTGTTTTGAAGCCAGAAAAGAGCCTTTAGAAAGTTCATTTATCTGAATTGCTTTTTATTCTCTAATCTTGTATAGCCACAAATGCTTTATCTGTTATAAAGAATTGGTTGTTTTGTTAAAATTTAGCTTCTGCAGATTTTACATTAAGTTCTTTTTTTTTTTTTGAGTTGGAGTCTCACTCCGTCACCCAGACTGGAGTGCAGTGGCCGCTCCCGGCCACCGCAGCCTCGACCTGCTGGGCTCCGGCGATCCTTCCGCCTCAGCCTTCCAAGTAGCTGGAACTACAGGCGCACGCTACCACACCCAACTAATTTTTTTATTTATTGTAGAGATGAGGTCTTGCCAAGTTGCCCAGGCAGGTCTTGAACCCGTGGGCTCAGGCAATCCATACATTAAGTTCTTAAAACCCAAGCCTTAAAAAATCTGAGAGATGTAATAAATATATTTTACTAGGAAATTTGCAAATGATGCCTTTATTAATAATGAAATTAACAAAATTGTGACAACCTGCTGTTTTTCATAGATAGTGTTCCTAGTTGCAAGTACAGAAATATTGTGGTAATCTGCATTTGATCAAATTCAGGTTCCTGTGAAATTTGTTTTTTTTCTTTTTTTTTTTTTAGTTGGAGTCTCACTCTGTCACCCAGGCAGGAGTGCAGTGGCACACTCGTGGCCACTCCAGCGTCATCAACCTGCTGGGCTCCCTCGATCTTCCAAGTAGCCGGAACTATAGGTGTGTGCTACCACGTCCAGCAAATTTTTTATTTATTGTAGAGACGAGTGCTTGCCAAGTTTCCTAGGCCAGTCTCGAACCCACGGGCTCAGGCAATCCACTCACCTTAGCCTCCCAACGTGCTGGAATTACAGGCTGAGCCACCAAGCCTGGCCAAAACTGGTTCTTAATGCAAATTTTATCTCCAAACTTTAGTCTACTCTCTGAAAATAGGGACAGCTATTTGAGTAATGGACCAAAATGTTTATGGTCCCAGCAATTCTAATGTTATAGTTTATAAGAAAGTCAAAATAAGATGTTTCCACATGAAATGACTAGAGAAAAAGACTAAATTATTTTTATATACACTTAGAAAATATCCAGAGCACTAAATGAAATTAAGTATTCTATGATAAAGATGATAAATATGCACTAGATGTATTTGGAACCACAAATTCTGAAACAGTGACTAGGACACTCTTGGAGGGAGACACAGCATCCATATCACACACCATCCACAAGGACAAAAAAAAAAAAAGAAAAAAACAATAATAAAAAGGTGCTTCAACTTGCCAAAGCTTTTTTTTCTTAATTACTTCCATAAAGATAAGACTATTAACAACTCTGCAGTTCATTCCAAATTCTGCATGTCACCATTCTCTCTCTTTTGTTTTAATTAATTACAAATCTATTCTAAACACTTTCTTCACCCTGAAGAGTGCACATGGAAAACAATTAAATCAGTTTTGATGATAGCAAGGTGTTGGTTTTATTTTAAATTTTGGTTCATTGGAACTTTTAAAATCAGTGTAAAGGATGGATCTTAAGGACAAGCTTAAAAAGCCAGTGTCAGTTGGCCATAATGACTCATACCTGTAATCTCAACTACTTGGGAGGCTGAGTCCTGAAGATAACTTGAGCCCAGGAGTTCAAGTTCATCTTGGGTAATAGAGCCAGACCCTGTCTCTAAAAGAAGAAAAGGCCAGTCTCAAAAGATTGTATACACCATGATTATATAAATGTCTCCAAATGACAAAATTATAATAAGGGAGAACAGATCAAAGAATGCCCAAAGCTGGTATTGGGTGAAAAGTGGAGTAATCAATGAGTAACTTGGGGGGTTTCTTTGTAGTGATTGGACAGTTCTAGATGCTGATTGTAGTGTTGGCTATTCAAATCTACATATGTGGTAAAACTTCATTAAAATATAGGCAACTAGGCTTGGTGGCTCAGCCTGTAGTCCCAGCACTCTGGGAGGCCGAGGTGAGTGGATCGCCTGAACCCACGGGATTGAGACCAGCCTGGGCAACTTGACAAGACCTCGTCTCTACAATCAATCAAAAATCAGCTGGGCATGGTAGTGCACGCCTGTAGTTCCAGCTACTTGGAAGGCTAAGGTGGAAGGATGGCTGGAGCCCAGTGGGTCGACGCTGGGGTGGCCGTGAGCATGCCACAGCACTCCAGCCTGGGTGACGGAGTGAGACTTCAACTCAAAAAAATAAATAAAATAAAACTGTAAATAAAACTGTGAAATCTGGGCCAGGCTTGGTGATTCATTTCTGTAATCCTAGCACTTTGGGAGGCTGAGGTAAGAGGATTGCTTTATCCCAGGAGTTTGAGACCAGCCTGGGTAACATAGTGAGACCTTGTCTCTACAAAAACAATCTAAAACTCAACCAAGATGGCACATGCTTGTAGTCCCAGCTACTCAGGAGGCTGAGGCAGGAGAATCACCTGAGCCCAGGAGGTTGAGGCTACAGTGAGTTGTGATCGTGCCACTGCACTCCAGCCTAGTGACAGAGTAAGACCCTGACTCTAAATAAATACATGATAAAAATTTAAAACATCAGAGCTCAAATAGAATAATGGTGACAGTTGAAGAAAAACCAGTGGGTTAAGAATACTTTTTCATCTTGGAGGGGGTGGGTGGAGAGAAAAACAACCAGGCACAGTGATATGTGCCTGTAATCCCAGCTACTCAGGAGGCTGAGGCAGGAAGATCACTTGAGCCCAGGAGTTTGAGGCTATAGTGAGTTATGATCGCACCACCTCACTTCATTCTGGGTGACAGAATGAGACCCTTTCTCTAAACAAAACACCAAACTGTGAACTTTGAACAAGGTCTGTACCTGAGTTATGTCAATAGATAAACAACATCAATTTCCTGGTTTTGACATTTTACTCTGGGTTTACAAAGGATTTTATCATGGGGGAAGCTGGGTAAAGGGTACGTTGGAATTCTACCATTTTTCCAATTTTTTGCGAGAAACTACTTCAAAAATAAGCTATTCTCTTTTTTTAATGGAAAGATGTAACTAAATATATAAGGAGTTTCTTTTAAAAAAATTTTAGCCCAGACGCGGTGGCTCAGCCTGTAATCCCAGTACTCTGGGAGATCAAGGCAAGAGGGTTGCCTGAACCTGGGGGTTCGAGACAAGTCTGGGCAACTTGGTGAGACTTTGTCTCTATAATAAATCAAAAAACTAGCAGGGCATGGTGGCGCATACCTGTAGTTCCAGCTACTTTGGAAGGCTGAGGCAGAAGGATCACCTAAGCCCAGCAGGTCGAGGTTGCGGTGGCCATGAGTGTGCCACTGCACTCCAACCTGGGTGACAGAGTGAGACTCTGGCTCAAAAATAAAAAATACTTTAAATATAAGAATGTGAGTTTTTGAGTACCTGTGTAAGGCAGTGACACTAAATGCTTTGGAGAAAAAAGTTCTGCAATAATCCATAGTAATTTTCCTGTAAGTTTTCTTAGTACTGTTTCCTTTGAGTGTTATTTTCTTCTCTCCCTCCTCTTGCTCCAGCTTCTGTCACTCTCCTGTGTTCCTTTACAGTTTGCGAAAGCTCTCTGCTTCTCTCTTTCTCAGGTCTCCTGTTCCTTGTGCATAATGTAATCTCCCTTTTATCCCTACAAAACCCAAATCCAGGTCAGTAACTTCCATGTACAGTCGTAAATCTAGTGTCTGCTCTATGTGTGCTCAAGTGTATATCCGAAGAGACGATGGGGTGCTGCTGGAGAAATCCTTGCCTACAGAGGTGGGTGAGGAGAGCAGGGCAGAAAAATTCTCTCTCTCTTTTTTTTTTTGAGTTGGAGTCTCACTTAGTCGCCCATGCTGGAGTGCAGTGGCACGCTCACGGTCACCCCAGCATCGACTTGCTGACCTCCAGCAATCCTTCCACCTTAGGCTTCTAAGTAGCCAAAACTACAGACACGTACTACCACACCTGCTTAATTTTTTATTTATTGTAGAGATTAGGTCTCGCCAAGTTTCCCAGGTTGGTCTCAAACCTGTGGGCGCAGGCAACCCATTCGCCATGGCCTCCCAAAGTGCTGGGATGACAGGCTGAGCCATCCTTCAGTACTAAGGGCAAGAGTCTCAGAATTTAAATGTCTGTATTATTCCATTGCGTGGCCAGGACGTGTCTAGAGTTTTTTAAACAATAAACATAACTGCAAATGAACAAAGGCACCTCCAGGCTAGTAATGTTTTCTGTAACACTAGCTTTGGTCAAAATGCTAACAGTATAAGGGAAGGCTCAAAATGGCTGATTTTTCCATTTCAACGTAAGACCAGTCATGGTACGACAGGAACAAAGTAGATTTTCCCAAAGCGTTTTTAGGTTGATGCTTACCTGAAGCTTTGGATCAGTATGATGAAAATTTCAAGACAATGATCCCTAGTTATTTTTATTTTGTTTCTAAAAGGAAAAAAAGATTGAGCGCACAGAAGAAGGTTTCTGCTCAATATTCAAGTGCGATTCTGCATTGCTCAATTGTGTAAATGAACATCAGAGAGTCTTGGAAATGACTTGCTAAATTCAATTTCCTTTATAGTTTGGGCCACTCTAAATCCTTTTCCAAAGCCTTTGAAAGTTTTGAGGTCAAGAAGAGGCCAGAATAAGAACTGGAATTGTGGCTGCAAGGAGTGTCTGTGTAAAATGGAGAATATGACTTCTTTTATTAAATATGACATGAGAACTAAATATCAAAGTGGACTCTGGTATCTTCTGGTGTATAATGCAATTTTGGTGCAGCAGGGTGGTAGTTGTATGTAGCAGATGAATCATAAATTTATCATTTCAGACACATTAACCAACCCCTTTCTAATATCATTCCATGCCTGCATGTCTGTCTTCTCTGCCTTTCATTAATTTGGAAACAAAGAAAAAAATTGCCTCGGTTTTAGAACCTTAAAAAAATAAGTGCAAAAAAACCAAATAATACTCTCTGAATGGGATTTCTTTTTGATGTAGAATTCTTCCATTACTTCTTTGTCAGTCTCCCCAAACATTTTAAAGATATCTTACATGATCCTAAGTATTTTAAATAACCCAAATGATGATCTGGGAATCTCCAGAATGCTTGCTTATTCCTCGAGGGCAGAGACTTTGCCCGTGTCACTGACGTATCCCCACTTCGAGAACAGTGCTTGGCACATGTGGTTGACGTAGGTTGGTAACTTTATGTTGGGAAAATAACTTTGGAGTCAGACCGACCTTGGTCAGAGTCCTGACCCTGTCCCTCGGTGACCTGGGACAAATCAGTTCACTTCCTTCTCAGGGGTGAGTTGCTGCTGGACTGAGACAACACACACACCCCAACCACAGAGCTTGGGAGATTGTAGATGTGTCGTCAATGACCATTCCCTCATTCATTCCCATCCACCTGTCCTTTTTCAGTTAGAATTTTCTATTTTTCTGAATGCAACTGATTCCAGAGGAAGCATCTTCACAAAAGACCGTCATGATTTCCAAGAGGAGTCTCTAGATACAGAATTCCTGGGAAGTGAAACAAACTGCCCCCTGTATTTCTTATCTTTGTAAACCCTAAATCAGCTGATCACTTCCACTTAGGATCTATGCCAGCATAAACATGGGAAGCATCATTTTGTAGGCTTTTACCAACCTTCACATTCACTATTTTCAGGCAGGAAAGGAAGTTTGGGTTTAGTACTTTTGTTTGTTCTGTCTTATATTTTCTACTTTGCTGAGAGCTTTTGTTTGTTCTATTTTATTTTCCACTTGTTTGTCAAAAAGTCCTGGGGTCACCTAGGCATTTGTTGAAATGGCCCTCTTTAATATCTAGGATAAGCCAGGAGACTACAAAAATGCAGATCTTTTTATTTTTTTGAGTTGGGGTCTCACTTGTTGCCCAGGCTGGAGTGCAGGGGCACACTCACAGCCGCCACAGCCTCAACCTGCTGGGCTCAGTTGATCCTTCTGCCTCAGTCTTCCAAGTAGCTGGAACTACAGATGCACACTACCATGCCCAGCTTATTTTTTTATTTATTGTAGAGACAAGGTCTTACCAAGTTGCCCAGGCTGGTCTCGAACCCCTGGACTCAGGCAATCCTCTTGCCTTGGCCTCCCAAAGTGCTGGGATTACAGGCTGAGTCATCGCAGATCTTTCTTCTTTCTTGGCATTTTATGTCTGGTAACAAGTGAATTTATGTCCAAGCATTTTGGGCTTTGAGATTAATTATGGGCTTTGAGGTTATGAGTTCTCACTATCACTCAGTTGTTACGGTAAACCTTAAATCTTATTTATTTTGTTAATGAAAGTTATAATCAGTTACTGATTACCTACATTGTATCTGTGCATTTTAGTGCTGTGAGAAATAAATAAAGATAAGGAAGAAGTTGAGAGCATGGGCTCTATTCTCAAGGAGAAAATAAATATAAAGAAAATAAAAAATACATAATATGTGTTTGTAAGATGACCTCCATAAATAAAGGTGCTAAATAAGTGGTTGTTTTTATTATTACTAGGTCTGTGATGAAGCTGGAAAGACAACTCTTGTATGCATTACACAACTAGAAAAAAATCATTAAGAGATATAGGCATATGTATGACAATATGGTAGAGACTCTATATATTGTTTTAAAGTGCTAGAATTATAAAAAATGGGCTGGTTACATCATAGGCTGTCCAGCAAAGAGAAGGTTGACATCAAGGGTCAAAAGAAACTAATGAGGCTGAGCATGGTGCCTCACACCTGTAATCCCAGCATTTTGGGAGGTGGAGGTGAGAGGATTGCCCGAGCTTAGGAGTTTGAGACAGTATGGAAAACTTGACGAGACTTCGTTTCTACAATAAATATAAAAAATTAGCCAGGCATTGTGGCATGCGCCTGTAGTCCCAGCTACTTGGAAGACCAAGGTGGAAGGATCGCCTGAGCCCAGCAGATTGAGACTGTAGTGACTGTGATTGCGCCACTGCACTCCAGCCTGGTGAAACTCCAAACCCTCCCGCCCGAAAAAAGAACAGAAAAAAAGCCTAATGAATACAAAAACGGGTGCCCTCTCAAGAAGGCCCAGAGATTAAAATCACCATGTCCATGGAGCATGGGAAACTGTTCTGACATGGGCCAGCAACAGTGTCCAAGGGGAGTGACCCAAGGGGCCAGGCTCTCTCTGCAGGGTTAGTAACAGACTCTTAGGGAAGTCTTTAGGTCTTTCTGTGTAAGGAAGTATCATGGTGGGGGTGACCTTGACCAGAAGACATGCTGGGAAGTGGAAGAAAGAAGCATGGGATTAAAGTGGCTGGGGTGGAAGCTAGGTGAAATGAATTGGGACAAAAGGGTTGACTCATTCCAGAAAGAGGCTAGATGTCCAAGTCAGCAGGTCTGAGAAGGCATAGCAAACTCTAATCCGGTATTTTCCTCACTGTCAAAAAAAGTCCTAGGGGTCACCTAGGCATTGAAAATATATTGTGCCTGGTCCACATCTCCTGCAGCAGAATCTTGGGAGAGGAGCTTTGGGATATCTCTCTCTCTCTCTCTCTCTCTCTCTCTCTCTCTCTCTTTCT
Source organism: Cephalopachus bancanus (assembly GCA_027257055.1). Taxonomy (NCBI): domain Eukaryota; kingdom Metazoa; phylum Chordata; class Mammalia; order Primates; family Tarsiidae; genus Cephalopachus; species Cephalopachus bancanus. The sequence goes on from JAPVLO010000639.1 coordinate 893,829, forward strand.
CTCTCTCTCTCTCATCAGAATCTCCCTCTGTAGTAGCCCAGGCTAGTGTGTGCAGTGGCATGACGTGATAATGGTTCACCCCAGGCTTCCAAGTAACTGGGATTACAGGCATGCTCCACCACACCTGACTGCATTTTTGGTTTTTTATAGAGACAAGGTCTTGCTATGTTGCCTAGGCCGATCTTGAACTCCTGAGCTCAAGCAGTCCTTCCACCTCTGCCTCCCAAAGTGCTGGGATTACAGGTGTGAGCCACTGTGCATGGCCTGGATTCTGTATTTTCAATGAATTGCTTCTGATTATTTTTTATGATTGGGAAAATTTGGAAAACATCACTTTAGTCCAACCCAATCTAGCATCCGAATTCAAGTTCTCTCACCCAGGAGGCAGGACAAGGAAAGCAAGGACTTTTCAGATTCAGAGGGCTGTGTATGTAAATAGTAACTGGAAGGGACCTGGAAACAAGATACAGCCTTGAGAAATGGTATTGTCTCACAGGACAGGTGCCTATGACAAACAAAAATGGGACTGTCTTGTTCATGAGAATTAGGGTTCTAGTGAACTGAAACTGTTTATGACGAGGCTTTAGTGCTTGTGGGAACCAGAGGAGGTCCTGGGAAACAGTATCAGGCAATCCCTGGACCCCAGCCTTATGGGTGCAGTAGAAAATCTCCAACCCTCTCCAGGCAAGCAGAAGACTAAGGCTTGTGTGGTGTTTCTGTACTGATGGCCTGTGGAAGCCACGGGGTAAGGCTGCACCCTTGTGGGAAGGAGGCAGGTGGTGTCTCTCTTGAGAAGGATGTTTCTGCTGGACAGGAGGTCCCCAGACTTCAAGGAGGCTGGAGGGGCGGTGAGGGAACTCAGGCTTCTCTCAAGGCCTCAGTCCTTTGGGCCCAGAAGTGAAAGGGCCTATTTGTCCTTGAAGCTTCACCCCCCTTGCGTCCAGCAGGGTCATAGAGGGGGTGATAGATAGTGTGCTAGATCTCCCTCAGGGGAAGGAGAACCTCAGAGGACCAGAACTGTGCCATGCAGCCCAGGAGACCCTTCCCACAAAAGAGCCTTAGTCCCCTGCAGGCCTTGGACATCACCTCTTCTGTGAAACCTCAGGCGGGTCATGCTTTCAGGAGAAGCTGGACCAGGCAGGTGGGTGCAGGTGTGAGCTAGAAGGACATGATTAGTGGGTTCTGTTGGGCCAAGGGTAGGGACTGATAAAATGCAAAGAAATGTATTTTGATTTTGGTCCGAGAATAAACAATAATAATTACAGCAACTCTTAAAGAATTAAAATGAGAGCCTGGCCAGGCTCGATGGCTCAGCCTGTCATCTCAGCACTCTGGGAGGCCGAGGTGAGTGGATTGCCTGAACCCACAGGTTCAAGACCAGACAGGGCAACTTGGCGAGACCTCATCTCTACGATAAATCCAAAAAATCAGCCAGGCGTGGTAGTGTGCGCCTGTAGTTCCAGCTACTTGGAAGGCTGAGGTGGAAGGATGGCTGGAGCCCAGTAGGTCGATGCTGGGATGGCTGTGAGAGTGCCACTGCTCTCCAGCCTGGGTGACAGAATGAGACTCCAACTCAAAATAAATAAATAAATAAAATAAAATGACAGCCTGGAGAATCCTTCTAAATCCTGATACCTTTGTTTTCTTCTCTCAACAGGAATGTCCCGTTACTCTCTTCATGGCCAAAAGCAAAGATAGACTTTCTGGTTCACTGTTCCTTGCGCCGACACTACAGGTTATATTATGTTTTGTAACGTAAGGTTCTATTTTTAGAATCAATTACTAAATATTTAAGTATAAATTTTTTTAATGAATTGGAAGACTTGACTCTCTTCACCTTTCAGAATCCTCTCTGCTGGTCACATTCCTATCTGCTGACTATAACCTCCGCAAAATTCACTCTTCCACAAAGCCTCTCCTGGCTCCCCCATACGTATGTGGTTTCTCCATCCTTCCAATCTTTCTTTTTTTTCCCCTGGAGTTAGAGTCTCACTCTGCTGCTCAGGCTGGAGTTCAGTGGCATGCTCACGGCCACTGCAGCCTCAATCTGCTGGGCTCAGGTGATCCTTTCGCCTCAGCCTTCCAAGTAGCTGGAACTACAGGTGTGCGCCACCACGCCTGGCTAAATTTTTTTGTTTGTTTTTGTAGAGACAAGGTCTTGCCAAGTTGCCCAGGTTGATCTCGAACTTGGGTACAAGCGATACTCCCACCTCGGCCTCCCACAGTGCTGGGATTACAGGCTTGAACCACTGTGCCCAGGCTCCTTCCAACTTTAAAGCATCTTTGTTTTCAAGTCTTTTATGGCCATCACTTTTCATATTCTTCCTTTTACTTTTCAATGACATTTAATTTATAATCCTCCTTGTTTTATGATGGAAACATAGAGAAAAAATATAAAATAAATGAGAAAATGGTAATGAACGGAAAATGAATTTAGGAGTATAAGATAAAGCCAAGTGTTACAAAAACTTATTGGGCACCAGCCATGCCCACATGAGTCATAGAAAGCTGTGGTTTATGAACCAGATCAACCCTCAGAAGCACTCAGAGACCAACCTCAAACCATCACCAGAGTGTTGGTGGTCATAATTCAGCCCCAACCTGTCCATCTTCTCACTAAATCACCCACTTCTTACTGTTGTATATCTCTAGAAAATAGGCAACGATGTATTCTTGACTGTGCTAGGATTTTTCATCAGAGAACTTTTTAACTCCTTAGATATCTTGGTAACTCTTCTCTGATCCTTCTTTGTGTGTTAAGAACTTTGATGCCAAGACTGTATGGCCATTCACATAGTTCTGCTGGGGAGACAGGATATCCCTCAATCTTGTTTGTTTGTTTGTTTTTGATATCCCCCAATTTGTTTCAGGGAACTTCCATACCAGCATATGCGTCCTTAATACATGCTATCAAGTAAAGTGAATCACCACTGACAGGTTTTTCATCAGGTTACATATAGATGTTCCCCCCAAAGAAATCTCATTCAACCATCATTCTGAGTGAACTATCACAGAAGCAAAAAACTAAATTCCACGAGTTCTGACCCATAAGTGGGCGCTAAACATTGGGCACCTGAGCACAGAGGTGGGAACAACAGCCGCCGGGCACTGCTACTGAGGGGAGGGAGGGAGGGGGCGTGAGGGGCCCAAAGCCACCCACTGGGTACCATGTCCACTACTAGGGGAAGAGAGGTCTTGCTAGAAGTTCAGACCTCACCGTCATACAATTTACTTATGTAGCAAATCCTTGCATGTATACCACAGCTCATAAAAAAGTAAATGAAAGCCAGGATCAGTGACTCAGCCTGTAATCCTGACACTTTGGGAGGCTAGGTTAGAGGATTGCCTGAGCCCACAGGTTCAAGACCAGCCTGGGCAACATGGCAAGACCTTGTCTCTACAATAGAATAAAAAAATGAGCCGGGTGTGGTAGCACGCACCTGTAGTTCCAGCTACTTGGAAGGCTGAGATGGAAGGAATGCCAGAGCCCAGCAGGTTGACGCTGGGGGTGGCTGTGAGCATGCCACTGCACTCCAGCCTGGACAATGGAGTGAGATTCCAACTCAAAATAAATAAATAAATAAATAAATAGAACCTCATTTATAAGTTGTTTTCTCTGCATTGGCTAAATGGCAGGAAATGAAATGATTATCATTTTCCAAATGTTATAGGAGCACCTGATGACACCAACATAGTTAGTTACGGCTCCAGGGCAAACTTTGGATGGAATGTTATAACTATACAAATATGTGGAAGTGTAGACTGTTACCATGGCAACAAGAAAAGCTTCAGGTTTCCCCAAATCACTACCTAATTTAACCAAAATAATTGTAGAGGAAATCCCTTCTAGGCTGTTTTTAAAGCAAAGCATTTGCATTAGGATTGTTTAAAAAATTTTTATCCACTGGGTGCAATGGCTCACACCTATAATCCCAACACTTTGGGAGGCTGAGGTAGGAGGATTGCTTGGGCCCAGGAGTTTGAAACCAACTTGGGCAACGTAGGCAGACCTTGTCTCTACAAAAAAAAATGTAAAAATCAGCCAGGTATGGCAGCATATGCCTGTAGTCTCAGCTATTCAGGAGACTAAGACAGAAGGATCCTCTGAGCTCAGGAGGTCGAGGCTGCAGTGAGCCATGATTGTACCACTTCCCTCCAGCCTGGGCCACAAAGTGAGACCGTGACTCAAAAAACAATTATATTATCTCAGATATAACTAGTAATAGAATTTTTTCTCACAGGACTTCTTTAAAAATGCTGAGTTTTTCTGCTTTATTTTCTTTCTTTTTGTTGTTTGAGTTAGAGTCTCACTCTGTCACCCAGACTGGAGTCCAGCAATCCTTCTGCCTCAGCCTTCCAAATAGCTGGAACTACAGTCATGTACTACCACACCACTAATTTTTTGATTATTGTAGAGATGAAGTCTTGCCAAGTTGTCCAGACTGGTCTTGAACCCCTGGGCTCAGGCAATCCTTTCACCTCTGCTCCCAAAGTGCTGGGATTACAGGCATGAGCCACCATGTCTGACTGCTCTATTTTCAAAATTCAACTAAGTTACTCATTTAACATCGTAAGTTTAAGTACTCCCCCATAAATTAGAAGTTCACTCTCAGAAGTTTCAAGAAATGTTAATTTCCTGAGTCTTTTTTCCGCATTATATAATAAAATCAATACCAGGAACTGAATACTTTAACATGGAAAGAGGATATTGGACCCTGATCCCAGAGGAGCCAGGGGCATACATGTGCATATATCAAGAGTTTTGCCATCATCGTCTCTGGGGTTTTTCTTAGGTAATCACAACCTGGGGCAGAAGGGTTGGAGACCAAGGAATAGGGTCAATGAGGAAAACAGCATGCAGGGGTCAGCCTGTGACCCAAGGGCCAGGCAGGGTCTAATAGGAAGACACTAGGTGATGCTTCAAGCCAACCAGGTGACATAAAAGTTCTAGAAATGGGGTTACTAGGGGGCATCCCCACCTCCAGACTGGGTCATCCAAAAATGACATGGAGACTCGGAGACCAGTAGAGTGAAGCAACTCTTTAATAACGCTCTTGCGAGAATGGGTGTCCCCTGGATAAGCAGGCACACTGAAGTAGTTTGTCAGAGTATTTAAGTCCTAAAACGCAAGTTCCTCCCCTGTTTCCCCATAAGCTGGGTACTTCCAGAGCTTACATCACTTTCCCAGATGTCGCTTACATGTTGTACGTTCATTGGGTTACCTGGTTAGTTCATTTGCATGTCCTATCTATTATTTGGCTAACATAGGTATGACAAACTTACTTCATTTGCATATCCTATGTGCTGATTGGCTTACAAGATTTTGTTCTAATTGATTACTGTTGAAGTTTAAATGAAAAAGCCTTCCAAAATAAAAGTCCACAAAAAAAGAACAAGAAGCAGGAAGTGACTTAGCAAAAAGCAGTTACATACAGCTTGTGGCTTACTGTGAAAATAAGTCATTCTTTTTCTTACAAAAAGCCAAAGGGAAATAGACCAGGAAGCCAGGAGCAAATGCCAGGAAGATCCCCATACATTTGCAAAGGTATCTTCCTTGCTCCAGACAGTTGTTTAGTAAATCCATGGCTGTGTTTCTCAAGCTCTTTTGACCACAACTCACAATAAGAAATATATTTTATATCAGAGTCTCCCACACACACCTGGTTCAGAGTTTCAGAAAGAGACTTACCCTTACCAAAAGTGAGACAATCTGATATTTTCATTTCTCTTGGGTTGAATTCTATCTCATTTAAAGACATTGGATAGGAAATTTCATGGTCTGCTCATTGATAGAAATTCCTAGCTTAAAATGTACTGTCTTAGAGATTGGACAGAAGGAATAGAGAGAGTATAAAACCAAAAACAAAACAAACAACTAGAGAACCTGGTTTCTGATTTCAAGGAGATTGAAAGCTCCCAGGAGATTAGAATGTAACACACGAAACAGCAAAATAACAGTTAGAGTAAACAAAGAGAGCAAGTTAATAGGCAAATCAATATTAATACGAGTTAGTTATAAAAGTGTTGACTCCAGATGTGGAAAGGTAAGGTCAGTAATTTGAGGTTTCTTAGGATAATAAGTGCAAAGCCAGCTCTTGAGTGACAGATTGATGGCGCATCCGAAGAAGTAGATGGCATAGTTAGAATAATAGCAAGCTTTGGCAGAAGACCCTGAATCATCATAGTTCTGGGCTAGCGGGGGGAATGTGTGTAGCACAGAAGGAGGAAGAAGGTAACTTAGGAGAGAGGAGGTAGGTGGGAGCTTTCCATGTTTAAGGCTCAGCCTCAAAAAGACATCAGAAGAAAACTACCCTTATCTGTATAAATGGCATGGTATAATTGCACTAAGGATCATTCCAGTGACTGCTGAGAGAGGATGCACTGCCTTCAGATATATTAGAGACAAGGAATATTATATAATCTAGAGAGTGTGAAAAGCCTGATCTAATATTACAGAAATGAAAATTCAAGGAGGGAAGGATTCAGGAGACTTGAGGATGCACTTGGTTCCTGTGGATGCCTTTTGTGACCAATCGTCTTGGTAAAAGCCTCCAAAGCTGAGTGTGACTTGAGAAAGGATTAAAGGGACTGGTTGCCCGCAGTTGTCTCCTTGTGGCCCAACTATGGCACTATCTTTCTTCATCCTGACCTGGAATTGCCAGTATTCATCATTACTGGGTTAAATCACAAACTTTTGAAAGTCCTGAGACCTGCTGGGTGGACATTCACCTTTCATCAGCCTCCCTCCTTTCTCTGAAAGGCCATGTGTGAATGTAAAGAAGTCTGCCAACTCTTTTGAAAAGTTGGACCTAGACCCTCGCAAGTAATGAAAAAAGAGAGATTCTTCATGTGGGTGGGAATGGTGACACCTCAGAGTCCTGTCTTCTCTTTCTAGAAATGTCTTCGCTTTCTCTTTTCCTTGGGGACCTCACTAATCGCCCTGATCCTCCGTTAGTACTGAGAACACCCTTCTCCACTCTCTTAGGAAGATCTGGGCTTGGCTTCATTAATGACGCTTGATAGCAGGTTTAGCTACAGGACCCGTTAACATCAATCAACCGTGCTACTCCTCCAAACCTCAGGAGTATACCATGACAGCTGGCCCGGGGAATGCTCAACTGCCTTGGCACTGTGCCCACCCTGCCCTTGCTGTTCACTGCATTGCTCAAAGTTGGGTCTTATTGATCTCTCCCCTGTACAAACTGATAAGACCCCAAATAGACAGGGTTAGCATTTTATGCATGTTCATGGCTCCTTGGTGCTTAACACACAGTACCTTGCACTGATGTTTGTACGTAAATTAACAGTACACTTAGAATTTAAGGCATCCTTGTTCATCAAATCAGCTATTTGGCCTTGGATTCATTGTGAGGCTGTGGGTGATTGAATATCAGGTCTTTCAGGAAGAAGCCAGGAAACCTCGGAGACACCAAAGAAATGAGATGCATGTATGAAGCAGAAGCAGAGCACCGAAGTGAAACTTCATCTATTGAATAATCTTACCTCCAATTATTATGTCTACACCGCTGTACATTTACTGAAATGATATCCTGCAGTTGCCTCCCCCTGCTTTTTAAATAGTGTTTCCTCAACATCTCCTATAGAGCACAAGTAAAATACATTGTTGCTTTTCAAGACTAGGCACTATAGGCTATCTCCCTCCCTGTCCCAGATCTACAATGTTAGCCATGCAAGACGTTTAGAAGTCACTTGTGAGTGGATAGACACATGAAATTCCATACAGCGAGGGACTATCTCTGCCTTTCTCATTAAGCCTAATGTGTAGTAGGTTCAATGAGTGTTTTGTATGAATAAATATGCTTTTCAGCACACCCTGAGTCCTCCCTCCCCCTTTTCTTTCAGGGCCCAAACAACTATTATCTCTGATCATTTAAATTCGAATTTCCTCATATTCATCACATCTGTAAGTACGCAGTAGAAGCATTACTTTTTCAGTTAAAATTCTCACAGGGAGCTACAACCAAATACTATGTGCCCTCTATAATGACCTTCAAAGACTATATGCCCTCTATAATAACCTTCATAATTGTGATAACCTCTAAAGCTAGGGGATAGTTGAACCTGATTACCTATTGACATCAGATGATTCAATAGCATGACTAATTAATCATAAATTCAACTCCTCTTTGGAATTTTAAGTTAAGTCATCTTTACACACCAATATAGATGATGATGCATTTAAGAACTACAAGTTTCTTTGGCACTTAATTATTCAGTCTTTTTTTCAGGGTCGTTGTCAGGTAATTGCTCAGGTGAACTATGAGAAAATATCTGTACCTCCCTTGGTCATGAAGACAGGTTCTTCCACCATGAAACATTTCCATGCTGGTCTTCCACCAAAAGGAACTATTGATGTACCTGGAAGAAATGTAGAAAGTAAGAACATTTCTGTGAAATGCTGCTGTACAAACATTGAAATTTATTTTTGAGATGCAATCAACCAATCTCGTATCTGCCACATTATACTTATTTTTATTAATTACATGAAATAATTTTCAATATGCAAAACAATCAGGAAAAATTAAAGCAAGCATTTACTTTTGCACTTTATCTCCCTCTGCAATGCCATTTTAAGAAATGCCTAGCTGGGTACGGTGGCTCACACCTATAATCCCAGCACTTTGGGAGGCTGAGGTGAGAAGATGCCTGAGCCCATGGGTACGAGACCAGCCTGGGCAACTTGGCGAGACCTCATCTCTGCAGTAAATCACAAAATTAGCTGAGCATGGTGGTGCGCACCTGTAGTTCCAGCTACTTGGAAGGCTAAGATGGAAGGATCACCTGAGCCCAACAGGTCGGGGCTGTGGTGGCCATGAGCAGGCCACTGCACTCCAGCCTGAGCAACTCAAAAAAAAAAAAAAGAAAGAAATTCCTAGTATTCCATCTAACGAATGGATCATAATGTGATTAAGTTTAAGATAAAATCTTTAACAACTAAAATATCTGCTCTTATCTACAGTTTCTCCCAAGACTTCATTTACTGCTGCTAGGAAAACAACACTTGACACAAAGAAAATTCAGCTCCAGGTAAGATAAAAATATTGCATTTGATGTCTCATTGAACATCTGAATCTTAGATTATTTTCTCTCTAAAACACTAAGGATCACTGCCCAAGGGGGTACAGAGTAATGAGAAAGAGAACTCCCTCTTGGCCGGACTTGGTGGCTCAGCCTGTAATCCCAGCATTTTGGGAGGCCAAAGCGAGTGGATTGTGTGAGTCCATGGGTTTGAGACCAGCCCGAGCAACTTGGTGAGACCTCGTTTCTACAATAAATAAAAAATAAGCCAGGTATGCTAGTGCACACCTGTAGTTCTTGCTACTTGGAAGGCTGAGGTGGAAGGACCATCAGAGCCCAGCAGGTCGACACTGGGAGAGCCATGAGTGTGCCACTGCACTCCAGCCTGGGCAACGGAGTGAGACTCCAACCAAAAAAAAAAAAAAGAAGAAGAAGAAAGATCCCTCTTGTCTTGACACTCACCAAGGGAGCACTCAAAATTCCTGTGTTCATTTTCTTAAGTCTTAAGTTAGATGGTGCCTGGATGTCAAACTGATACTCTTTCAGGAAATTTTTAGGATGAGAAAACCATGCTTTTCCTGTGACATAGGGTATTCCAGCAAGCTAGATAAGATCAATGGCAAGACTTCCTAGAATCCTCTTTGATTATACTTAATTTATATCCACAGTCATTTATTTATTTATTTATTTATTTGAGTCGGAGTCTCACTCTGTCGCCCAGACTAGAGTGCAGCGGCCGCTCCCGGCCACCGCAGCCTTGACCTGCTGGGCTCTGGCCATCCTTCCGCCTCAGCCTTCCAAGCAGCTGGAACTACAGGTGCGTGCTACCACACCCAACCGATTTTTTTATTTATTGTTGAGATGAGGTCTCACCAAGTTGCCCAGGTGGGTCTCGAACCCGTGGGCTCGGGCAATCCACTCACCTCAGCCTCTCAAGGTGCGGGATTACAGGCTGAGCCACCGAGCCCGGCTCACAGTCATTTATTAAGCAGCTACTCTGGGACTTTAGACACAAATATGAGTAAGACCTAGTCCTGTAAGAAAGAGATTTTAATCTCTACTGACAGAGTGAATCGTTATCTGTAAATACCTCTGAAGAGTATAAATTATTTCCAAATAGCATTTGTGGTTTTTTAAAATGTAATTCTCTATCATATACGTCTATGGCAAAAATGACCTTACCTGCTTCTGGTAGGGTATCATGCTTCTTCTGTCTTGAGGCCCCTTCCCTGGTCCTCTGGGCTTCTTTCATATTGACATGTCCTTAGTCACAAATTACTGAAAGGAAATGATTAATAACTACAGACAGGCACTTGTGTGTGATGTCTACATTAATAACTGTCCTGTGTCCTTAATGGCCCCCAAAACACATGCTCTTTCAGACGAGGACCTAACCACCACATTGCCCTACACTGATGCATGTCCTATCAGCTGTTCTTAAGGTTGGTGGTGCCCTGCTTCAAGAGGGTTTTCTGCCCTCCAAACAGCATTAGCTACTTCTTTTTAGTTCATTGATTCATCAAACATTGGCTGGGTGAGGTGGCTCATGCCTGTAATCCACTTTGGGAAGTGGAGGCAAGAGGATTGCCTTGAGCCCACAGGTTCGAGACCAGCCTGGGCCACATGACGAGACCTCATCTCTACAATAGATCAAAAAATTAACTGGGTGTGGTGGCATGCGCCTGTAGTTCCGGCTACTTGGAAGGCTGAAGCAGAAGGATCGCTGAGCCCAGCAGGTCGAAGCTGTGGTGGCCATGAGCGTGCCACTGCATCCCATCCTGGGTGACAGATTGAGACTCAGACTCAAAAAAAAATGTATTGAGCACTGAGCACCCACTCCGTGGTGCTGCTGCTCTCTGCTTATGACACCACATGTATTAGGCCCAAGGCATTCTCTGCCTTTTGCAAAGTCACATTTCCAATGATTGTTCCAGCACGTTTTCTGGGCATACTAGATTTTCCCTGATACTTCAACTAATAGTAAAATAAGGTAACTTCGTTTTAATTACGTTGAGGTGTTTACTTGATGGAACCAATGAATATTGTAAGCATTAAAAAATCTAAATTATTGTAGTAAGGACAAAACAGTCACTTCCTACATTAATTATTATTTATTAACTACCATAAACCCTTATTAATTAAATAGGATAGTGAAGTTACATTAAAAAGATGGATAATTTTCTAAAGGAGATGAAATTGTGATGTTAACATCTTTCTTAGTTGATTTGGTAGAGAGGCACAGCATTGTGTAATGCATCTAGGACTTGGAACAAAATGATGGAAGACTTCACATCAGTAGAGCCTTCTGGGGGCAGGAAATAGTCGGATTCTTTTCCAGAGAATGACTACTCTATTTTACCCTATTTCAGTGGTTATTAACTTTTCCTTGGCTGAGGACTTGACATCCATGTCAGCTAATTTTTTTTTTTTTTTTTTTTGAGTTGGGGTCTCATTCTGTGGCCCAGGCTGGAGTGCAGTGGCACATTCATGGCTCTCCAAAGCTTCAGCCTCCTGGGCTCAGATAATCCTTCCGTGTCAGCCTCCCAAATACCTGGGACGACAGGTACAGCCACCACGCCCGGCTAATCTTTAAATTTTTTTGTAGAGATGAAGTCTCTCTGTGTTGCCCAGGCTTGTCTGGAACTCCTGGGCTCTTGCCTCAGCCTCCCAAAGTGCTGGGATTACAGGCACGAGTCACCATACCCAGCTGATGGTACTGAGTATCTCTTGTATGCCAGGCATTGGGCTGGGAGCTGAGTATTTGTCTGAATGAAAATAGATCCCTTTGAGAATCTGGTGAAAGCTGGGGATTCATTCCAACAGAAAAAATTAAAATGTATGCATGCACATGTACACAAGTTTTTCACACTAGCTCTCAGGAGTTATGTAGACTCCTAAAGTTCATCCATGAAGACCCCTAGGTTTGTGGACTTGTTCCTGCCCTATTTGAAGTTACTTAAGCAAGGAATGATATGTATGTATCTTAGAACTAGTCACTCCACCCCCCAGGCTTCCATTTCTTTGTTAGATGAGGGCAGTGGATGAAAGTTTTGTATTTCCAAGAATCCATGAGTCTGTGAAGAGGTGTCATAAATTCACTTCTCTGCTTCTGTCTTCTGGCTCTCTCTTTTCCATATTTGTGTGTGGGGATAACAAAAATAGCACAAAACAGAACACCACCAAGTGGAATAGGAACCAGTGAATCATCTGAATTTTATCGTTTGTTTTATTTCAATACCTTTGGGGAGTCACATAGTTTTTGGTCTGGGCTTTAAGAGTACCCACCACTGCAACCTGTGCACATTGCACCCAACAGTTGATTTTTTTTTTGTCCTTCCACCCTTTCCCTCTTTCCCCTTCCGAGTCTCTAGTGTCTATTACACCATTCTCTATGTCTTTGCGGATCCTTCATGCAGTTCCCAGGGAGACCACACGGTGTTTGGTTTTCTGTTTCTGAGTTAGTTTGCTGAGAATGATGTTCTCCAGTTCCATCCAGGTTGCTGCAAAAGACACTGTTTCATTCTTTTTGACAGCTGAATAGTATTCCATAGTGTATATATGCCACGTTTTCATTATCCACTGGTTGGTTCATGGGCATTTAGCTGGATTCCACATCTTTGCAGTTGTGAATTGTGCTGTGATGGACATGCGTGTGCATCATCTGGACTTTAGAAATCAGGCCAACTCCTTCATGAGAAGAGGCAGTGGCAATTCAGATGGTAAATGGTCCCACCGTGAACGGATGTCAGAGTTAGGACTCGACTCCATATTTTCTGACCCCCAGCCCACAGCTCCACAACCCCACAGTGTGTTTAAAGATTTAGCCTCCAGCCGGGCTCGGTAGCTCAGCCTATAATCCCGCGCTTTGGGAGGCCCAGGTGAGTGGATTGCCTGAGCCCATGGGTTCGAGACCCGCCTGGGCAACTTGGCGAGACTTCATCTCTACAATAAATCAAAACTCAGCCGGGCGTGGTAGCGCGCGCCTGTAGTTCCAGCTACTTGGAAGGCTGAGGCGGAAGGATCGCCGGAGCCCAGCAGGTCGAGGCTGTGGTGGCCGGGAGCGGCCACTGCACTTCAGTCTGGGCAACAGAGTGAGACTCCAACTCAAAAAATAAAAAAAAAAGATTTAGCTTCCACTAATGCCCACAAAGTGAGTTGTGTTAGATTAGTAACTGAATGTTTGAATTGACATGAAGTTTCAGTTGTTTTCTTATTAAGAGATTTGTCTTCAATTAGAAGTTTTACCAATAAAAACATTTTATGCGCTTGGTTCCTTGTAAAAGACACTTATGAAATTCAAGTTCACCTGGGAAATCCAGAAGGCATCAGTAGTGGCACTCAAGTGTTATCGGCTGAACTGGGTTCTCCCCTAAATTCATATGTTCAATCTCCTAGCCCCCAGGACCTCAGAATGTGACTCTTTGAACATAGGGTCTCTCTGGAGGTAATCACGTTAAAAATGAGGACATTCAGGTAGACGCTAGTCCAATATGTCCTTACAAAAGAGGAAGTTAGGACACAGAGATGCACACGGCAGAGTCATGTCAACATCAAGGCAGAGATCAAGCCAAAAGAGTCACTAAGCCAAAGATTATTTGCAAACTACCAGAAGCCAGGGGAGAGGCTTCGAACGTTTCTCTCTAGTGTGTAGCTCACACTTGTAAATGAGAACGTGTAGTTTTCTGTTTCTGTTTTGCTTGAAATCGTGGCCTCCAGTCGCATCCCAGGTGATTCTTAGTTACATTCAGGTTTGAAAACCACCATGATAATGAATTGGACATAGTTCCTCTCTAACTATCCTGTTGGAAGTATCTTAGAAGCAAGGTGGACCTATACAACTTAGTTAATAGGGCAAACCTACATCTTTATACTGGAAGAAAATTTGCCTGGCCTGTACAGTGGGTTGATTTGCCTTGTAATAAGTAATCCTTAGAGTAATTTCACTTGAATACCTTCCTCCTAAATTTATATTCTTGAATTTATTTATCTTATTTTAATTTAATTTTTTTTTTGAGTTGGAGTCTCACTCCTTTGCCCAGACTGGAGTTCAGTGGCACACACACTCATGGCCACCCCAGCGTTGACCTGCTGGGCTCTGGTGATCCTTCCGCCTCAGCCTTCCAAGTAGCCGGAACTACAGGCACGTGCTACCACGCCTGGCTAATTTTTTATTTTATTGTAGAGATGAGGTCTTGCCAAGTTACTTGGGCTGGTCTCAAACCCACGGGCTCATGCAATCCACTCACCTCGGCCTCCAAATTGCTGGGATTACAGGCTGAGCCACCGAGTCCGGCCTTGAATTTATTTTTGAATGATTGTGAAGCTACAAAGGGTTTGTGATATTTCTGTTTATTTTTAGCTGCCATTTAATTAAAAATAATAAAACCATTCGATTTTCTCTTTTTCATTGATTTTTCTATACTTAATGGAGAAAATTGATTATTGACCAGGTGCAGTGGTTCATACCTGTAAACCCAGCACTTTGGGAGGCAGAGGTGAGGGGATTGCCTGAGTCTAGGGGTTCAAACCTGCCTGGCCGACTTGGGGAGAACTTATCTCTACAATTAAAAAAAAAATTAGCCAGGCATGGTGGCACGTGCCTGTGGTTCCAGTTACTTGGAAGGCTGAGGTGGAAGGATCACCTGAGTCCAGCAGGTCAAGTCTGTGGAGCCTGGGTGACAGAGTGAGACTCCAACTCAAAAAGAAAAAAGAAAACTGATTATTATTTATTTAAAATTTTTAATTGACAACTAAAAATTGTATATATTTATAGTGTATGACATGATATTTTGGCATGTATACATTATGGAATGGCTAAATCAAGCTGTTTAATATCGGCACTGTCTCACATACTTTTTCATGAAGAGAAATTTAAAATCTACTCTCAGCAATTTTCATGTATATAATATATCGTTATTCACTGTAATCACCATGATGTACAATCATCTCTTGAACTTATTCCTTCTGTCTAACCAAAATTTTGTATCCTTTAACTAACATTGTTCCAAACCCCCCATTCCTAGCTACCATTTTACTCTCTGTTTCTATGAATTTGACATTTTTTTTTTGAGTTGGAGTCTCACTCTGTCGCACAGACTGGAGGGCAGTGGCATGCTCACGGCCACCCAGCCGCTACCTGCTGGGCTCAGGTGATCCTTCCATTGCAGCCTTTCAAGTAGCTAGAACCACAGGCATGCATCACCACACCCGGCTAATTTTTTATTTTTTGTAGAAACGAGGTCTCGCTATGTTACCCAGGTTGGTCTTGAACACCTGGGCTCAGGCAATCCTCTTGCCTCCGCCTCCCAAATTGCTGAGATTACATAGGTGTGAGCCACCAGAGTTTGACTTTTAAAAATTCCACATGTAAGTTCATACAGTTTTTGTCTTACTGTGCCTGGGTTATTTCACTTACAATAATGTTCCCTAATTCACCCATGTTGTTGTGAAAGTGACAAGATTTTCTCCTTCTTTATTCATCTGTTGATGGATACTTGGTTTCCGTGTCTTGGCTATTGTGAGTAATGCTGCAAGGAGCCTGAAAGTGTAGATATCTCTTTGGCATGCTGATTTCATGTCCTTTGGATATATACCATCAGAGGGATTACTGGATCATACGTTAGAACCGCCATCCTGTCTTCCTTCGTGGCTGCACTAATTCACGGTCCCATTCACAGCATACAAAGCTTCCCTTTTCTCCACCTCCTGGGCAACACATATATTTTGTCTTTTTAAGAATAGTCTTTCTAAACTGGGCTCGGTGGCTCAGCCTGTAATCCTGCGCTTTGGGAGACCGAGGTGAGTGGATTGCCTGAGCCCGTGGGTTCGAGACCCGCCTGGGCAACTGGGCGAGACCTCATCTCTACAATAAATCAAAACTCAGTCGGGCGTGGTAGCGCGCGCCTGTAGTTCCAGCTACTCAGAAGGCTGAGGCGGAAGGATCGCCGGAGCCCAGCAGGTCGAGGCTGTGGTGGCCGGGAGCAGCCACTGCACTCCAGTCTGGGCGACTGAGTGAGACTCCAACTCCAAAAAAAAAAAAAGAATAGTCTTTCTTACAGGAGTGAGATGACAGTTTGTGGTTTTAATTTGCATTTCCCTGGTGATTAGTGATGTTGAGCATTCTTTTGTATACCTGCTGACCAGTTGAATTTTTTTTTTAAGTAGAAGAAACTTTAATTGTAAATTGTTCTACAAAAT
The DNA here is from genome assembly GCA_027257055.1 of Cephalopachus bancanus. Lineage (NCBI taxonomy): Eukaryota > Metazoa > Chordata > Mammalia > Primates > Tarsiidae > Cephalopachus > Cephalopachus bancanus. The sequence continues at coordinate 910,065 of JAPVLO010000639.1, forward strand.
ATTATAGTCCTTAAATTCCAATAGTAGCATGTGACTGAAGATAATTGCTTTATCACACCCCCAAATAAGTATGATTTGTTATTTTTCAATAGCCAGATAAAGCTTAAGCAACATAGTGAGATTTTATCTCTAAAAATAAAACAAAATAATTAGCTGGATGTGGTGGTTCCAGCTGCTGGGGAGTCTGAGATGGGAAGATCGTCTGAGTCCTGGAGGTTGAGGCTGTGGTGAGACATAATCATGCCACCACACTCCAGCCTAGACGACAGAGTGAGACTCCAACTCAAAAAAAAAAAATTGACAGATAAAATTGTATGCATTTATTGTGTACAACATGATATATTGAAGTATATATACATTGTGGAATGACTAAATTTAGCTAACGTATTCATTACCTCACATAGTTATCATTTTTTTGTGATGAGGACACTTTACTGGTAAATCCACTCTCAGCATTTTTCAAGAATACAATATATTGTTAACTATAGTCACGATATTGTACAATACGTATGTCTTCTTTTGTGAGATGTCTATTTGGGTCCTTTGTCCATTTTGTCAATGGTTATGTTTGTTTCATCTATTGAGTTGTTTGAGTTCCTTATATGATAATGGCAGCTTTATAAAATAATTTTGAAAACATTTCCTCCTCTTCAGTATTTTGGAAGAGTTTGAGAAGAATTGGTTCTTAATTCTCTTAGTGTTCCAAAAATATATACAGTTAGTTTAATTTTGTTTTCAATTCTTTAATGTAGGTATAGCATATAATAATTTTTTTGACTGTAAACCACTATCTCCCCCACCAAAAAGAGAAAAGAGAGCAACACCCTTGGGGTCTCCTCCTGCTCTGGGAGCTTTCCTGTCCTTTCAATATATCCTGCTAAGAAAGATGAAGGAAGGAAGGAAGGAAGGAAGACCTCACACTATAAATGATTTAAAACTAACTCACTTTTTTTTTAGTTGGAGTCTCACTCTGGCCCAGGCTGGAGTATAGTGGTATGCTCATGGCCACCCTAGCATCGAACTGCTGGGCTCCGGCGATTCTTCAGCCTCAGCCTTCTAAGTAGCCAGAACTACAGGTGCACACTACCACATCCGGCTAATTTTTGATTTATTGTAGAGACGAGGTCTCACCAAGTTGCCCAAGTTGGTCTCGAACCTGCGGACTCAGGTAATCTACTCGCCTCGGCCTCCCAAAGTGCTGGGATGACAAGCTGAGCCACTGAGCCTGGCCCATCTTAACCATTTTTAAGTTTAACGGTGTTAAGTATATTCACACTGTTGTGCAACCAACCTCCAGAAAATTTTCATCTTGCAAACCTGAAAGTCTATACTCATTAAGCAATAACTTCTCATTTTTCCCCCACCCCAGTTTTCTACTTTCTGTTTCTATGAATTTGACTTCTCTGGATACCTCATACAAGTGGAATCATACAATGTGTCTTTTTATGACTGGCTTATTTCACTCCACCCAGTGCCTTGAAGAATCATCCATGTTATAGCACATGTCATAATCTCCTTCCTTTTTAAGGCTGAATAATATCCCATTATATGTAGACACATTTTCTTCATTCATTCATCCATCCACGGACACTTGGGTTGCTTCCAACTCTTGGCTGTTGTGAAGAAAGCTGCTCTGAAAATGGGTGTACAAACACAAGCTCAAGTTCATGCTCTCAATTCTTTCAGTATATTCCTAAAAGTGGAATTGTTAGAACATATGGTGATTTTCTTTTTTTTTTTTAGAAAACAGGAATTTATTAAGAAGACAGAAAAGTTCCTGCAGAGAGAGGGGACCCAAAAGAGGGTTGCCCATTGATTTTATTTTTAATTTTTTGAGGAACTATCATACTGTTTTCCATAGCAGCTGCACCATTTTACATTTCTACCAACAGTACACAAATGTTCCAATTTCTCCAAATCCTCGTCAGCTTGTTAATTTCAAAGAGTACCAATGTTTTGATTTATTCTTTTTAGGGATCATCATCAACATGTTTTGTGGAAATAAGAGTTCTGGAACAAGGTGAAATTTTTGTGAGTTTCCTTAATTTATTATTATAATTCATTTCTGGTTGGAGAAAAATATTTTGCTTCATAGATTTATTTAAAAAAATAAGTAAAATATAATTTGTGTTTTATCAATCACATGTGGGCTATGATATAGCAAATTATGATATATCAAACTACTAATAAAAGCAAAGATTTAGCCGGGCGTAGTGGCTCTTGTCTGTAACCCCAGCACTTTGGGAGGCGGAGGTAGGAGGATTATCTAAGCCCACGGGTTCGAGACTAGCCTGGGCGAGACCTCATCTCTACAAGAAATCAAAAGAAGAGCAGGGTATGGCTGGGACGCACATCGCACCCTGGATTCACTGGGAAAAATGACTTGTACTTTACCAAGAACAAGTGGCGTGACACCTGCACTACCTCTCTCTTGTGCCACCAGTGAGATGTCTTCCCCTCCCCCTCCAACCAAATCGAAGTGACCTCCTTTCTGCCCACTGTAACCGGGACAGGCTTTCCTTGTGACATCCACTATGTTTTGCTGTTTTGTCTTATATTCACGTTTGTCTTTTTCTAGACTGTGGGCTCCTCCAGGGAAGAGTCTGGGTCTGGGTTAACTCTAACATGTCTCAAGTGACTGGCACTAAGTAGATGCTCAATAAGTATATATTTAATTGAATAAATGGATGAGTGGTGAGTGAGTAGGTGGCTGGATCGGGTAGGATAGATTGTAACATTCCTAAAGGATTAAAAGTGATCATGTGAGCTTCCCAAGGTCATACCACAGCAATTTGGGGCCTGAAAGTCAAATCCAAATCATCTAACCTAATGTTTTCTCCTCTGCATAGTGTTGTCTTCTAAAATTTAAATGCCAACATTAAAAAATTGCATAAAAGTAATATATTTATTTACATGATTAAGCTGAGTAATAATAATATAATAATATATATTATTAATATATACAGTAACATATTTATTTAAATTATTAAGCTGAGTCTTTTAAAATAAGTGGATGAAACTAATTTGTTCAACACACCTAGTTAGATTCTGTTTCCTTATGCTCCCTGCTTGTCTCATTTAAAAAAGAATTCTTTAAAATTCAAGTCAGATATGATGGCTCACACCTGTAATCCCAGCACTTTGGGAGGCAAGGCGAGAGGATTGCCTAAACCCAGGATTTTGAGACCAGCCTGGGCAATTTAGCGAGTCCTCGTCTCTACAATAAATCGAAAATTAGCTGGGCATGGTGGCACACACCTATAATTCCAGCTACCTGGAAGACTGAGGCAGAAGATTCCCCTGAGTCCAGCAAATCAAGGCTGCAGTGGCTGTGAGTGTGCCACTACACTTCAGCCTAGGTAACAGAGTGAGACTGACTCAAAAAAAAAAAAAAAGCCTTTTCCTAGAAGCTCAGGTGCCACCTAGGAAGCCAGGTGACTGATGATGACCTTTGCATGTTGCCATCATGCTGTGGGTGGAGCTGAGGCTGAGATTCAGAAACAAGACTCATTTGGCTTCATATTCTCTGGCTTTTTAACTGATTCCATCCTTGAGTTCTGGAGGTATGAGACTTAAACTTACATCACACAGTCTTCTCAGAGCCTGTTTTAGAAGTCTAATTTTTAGCTTGCATGTATGTGATTAAAATCTCTCTTTTTTTTTTTCTTTTTTTTTTTGCTGGAATGCAGTGGCACACTCACGGCCATCCCAGCGTCAACCTGCTGGGCTCAGGCGATTCTTCCACCCAAACCTTCCAAGTAGCTGGAACTACAGGCACGCACTATCACGCCCAGCTAATTTTTTATTTATTTTGGCGGTCTCGCCAAGTTGCCCAGGCTGGTCTCGAACCCGCGGACTCAGGTAATCCACTCGCTTTGGCCTCCCAAAGTGCTGGGATGACAGACTGAGCCACTGAGCCTGGCCTAAAACCATTATTTTTAAGTGGATATTTACATGTGCTCTCCCAACTTAGACAGCTATTATTTTTTTTTTTTTAAGAAAGCAGGATTTATTAAGAGGACAGAAAAGCTCCCACAGTGGGTGGGGACCCCAGGGGGTTGCCCAGACAACTATTAATTTTTAGGTCACGGATGTCTGTGCTACCTTATAACAGAAGAAATCTCTCATGTGTTGAGTAGCCGATATGGGGAAACGACACTAGGGGTTTTCCATGTGTCATCTGATCCTTCGAATGACCCTATAAATTAATTATTATCCTCATTTTACAAATAAAAGAAACTGCACTCCCTAAAGTCAAGGGCTTGGTCCAGTGTCCCTTACATAGAAAGCTCTGCTGAGTGCAGTGGCACGTGCTTGTCATCCCAGCACTTGGGGAGGCAGAGGCAAGAGGATTGCCTGAGCCCAGGGGTTCAAGACCAACCTGGGCAACATGGTGAGATCTTGTCTCTACATTAAGTTTTTAAAAATTAGCCAGGCTTGATAGCTCACACCTGTAGTCCCAGTACTTTGGGAGATTGAGGCTCAGAGCTTCAAGACCATCCTGGGCAACTTGGTAAGACCCCGTCTCTACAATAAATAAAAAAATTTAGTCAGGCATGGTGGCTTACACCTGTCATCCCAGCACTTTGGAAAGCAGAGGTGAGAGGATTGCCTGAGCCCAGAAGTTCAAGACCAGCCTAGGCAACTTGGGGAGACCCCCCTCTCTACAATTAAAAAAAAAATAGGCCGGGTGCGGTGGCTCATGCCTATAATCCCAGCACTTTGGGAGGCCAAGGTGAGAGAATTGCCTGAGCCCACAGGATTAAGACCAGCCTGGGCAACTTGGTGAGTCTTCATCTCTACAATAAATCAAAAAAGTAATCGAGTGGTACATGCCTGTAGTTCCAGCTATTTGAAAGGTTGAGACGGAAGGGTTACCTGAGCCCAGCAGGTCGAGGCTGTGGTGGCCCTGAGCATACCACTGCACTCCAGCTTGGGCTGGAGTGAGACTCTGACTCAAAAAAAACAAAAGAAAAACAAAAAGAAGGTTGAAGAACTAAGATCTGATTCCAATTATTTTTACTCAGATAATGATATCAATATTTTCTAACAGAGACAAAAGACAAAAGACAAAAGACAAGAATATTGAAGCAAACAAACTGGAATATGTACATAATCTTAAGAACAAGATTCATCCTAGACACAAGCAGTATAAAACAAGAAATTCAGTTATATGCAAATCCCCAGAAAATTGAGATATTTTTGTGCAAACCAGATATAATTATTAGAAAACTTTCCTTTTGGCAGAACTTATATTTGCTCAGAAAATTTTTCTTAAGCTTGAAGTTGTTGAAAAGACCAAAATATTTTCATCAATCATAGCTCTATTAGCCTAGCCAGAGTCCTTGTTACATAGTCACAAAGATGCTCACTTTGAAACATTCCCTATTTCTGGTCACAAACTTTTGATTCAAAGACATTAGGGGCACTTAGCTTCCGTGTACGGGGTCCTTGGAGAGCCTTGCGGGACTCTGCTTAACTTGGGGGTTTATTTCCTGTTTTTTGCTGGTTTGTTTGAATTGGAGTCTCACTCCATTGTCCAGACTGGAGTGCAGTGGCAGCATGCTCACGACCACCCCAGCATCGACCTTCTGGGCCCCAGTGATCCTTCCGCCTCAGCCTTCCAAGTAGCTGGAACTACAGGCGTGGGCTACCTTGCCCGGCTAAATTTTTTTTATTTCTTGTAGAGACGAGGGCTCACCAAGTTGCCCGAGTTGGTCTCGAACCCTCAGGCTCAGGCAATCTACTCGCTTCAGCCTCCCAAAGTGCTGGGATTACAGGCTGAGTCACCAAGTCCGGCAAGTGTTTATTTTCATGTGTGCAAGTGAAAGCCCATGTTGAACAGACGTTTACCAATGAACTGTCCAGTTCTGGGTTCCGTAACTTAAGAAACAGGTCAAGATTTGTCTTGTGAGTTAAGGAATAAGAATTATATGTGGAAAAGATAATAAGACTCATGTTCATTGTTTAGTAAGTAAATGGAAATCTATTTAGGTCATCTGCCCTCCTGAGCTGGAAGTTTTCTGTCCTGCAAGACCTAGTTCAAGTCTGCCTGTCCCAAAAGGGAATAATCATTCAGTTTTGCCATTAGGACTAAGCTAATGCATTTTTCAAGCTTCAAAACAAAAAAACTATCTGCCTTGGATATTTTAAGTTATGTTTTAACTGGTAGTGTGGCTCTTCCCTGTGAATGAATATCTCTGATTCTCAGCTTTGGATGGATTTTACAGTAGTTTAGATTCCCATTTTATTTGATGCCTAAAGAATCATGTATAAGTTCATTATTACAATGGAATTCATAAAAAATCCATATTTCTGATTGAACTTTTCTGATGTCTTGCTTAATTGATAAAGAGATAGCTTTGATGTTTGGTGACTTGGGTTCTCTTATGATTTTAGGGGTTGGAAGAAACACTGGACAAGTCGACTGATCTTCATTTGTGCCTGGTAAAAGCACATCGTTTTTTTCAGAGTGACCTCTAAATCATTCTTAGAAAAGTCATTTGCTGTGTCCATTTGGTCTGCCCATAGGAGCTCACAAACAGGACAAAATGTCCCCAGCAGCTTCCCACAATGCAGAAAAAGAGATTCACGGAAATCCAGACATTTCAGATTTACAATGTTAAAATTACCTTGGAATCATATTTGATGTATTGGGTTTGTTTTTGGTTTTTGTTTTTTTCTCCAGAGTAAATACCGGCTTTCACCTGCCATTTTCTATGTCATATATATTCAGGATTTCTGCTTTGTTAACTGAAACCTTACAGATTTTCCTTAAAGTAGACTCTTGAGCTTTTTCTCACTGTTTAGAAATTCACAAAAGTTTTTAAGAGTATTCAAGGAAGTTTTGAAACTTACACAGCCAGAGCCTTCCCTGTGCCGACTGACCTGTACAGAATTAGCTTACAGAGCTGTTCAGTGTGAGGCCAATCTCTGCCACCACCTCCCTGTCTCCGCCCAGAGCAGACTGTTGCAATGGAAGCATCTGTATTGGAAAGAAGAACAGCTCTACAAGAAAAGTCACTTAAACATTAAGAGACTGCATTTCAGGCAACATCCAACCAGAATATGCTGTTTTCTTCCTTCAAAACCTTAGAGGATTCTAATCCACTCCTACACTGGTACAGAAAGTATTTTAGAGAATCAGGATCCCAGTATCTGATATTTTGGCATCGGACAATAGCAATTTAAAAATAACACAGATTGCAAAGCTATAACAATACCCTTGCTGAACCTTGGAGGAGACAGAAATGTTGAAGACAGGATGAAGTCTAATATGAGAAAATGATCGGTCTGTTGCTCACAGCTGTATCCCTGGCACATATGAACACATATACAACATAGAAGTGTACAGTGGTGTTCAGAGGCCTAGAACTTGACCCAATAGATGAAGGGAAAGGTCTGGACTAAGACCAGGACAGAGACACAGAATGTTCCATCCTGCTGAGGGAGATCAACAGTTAGCGTCAGATTCACATTCCGTGTAAATAAACTATGTATGGTTTGTCCCATTTGGGGGTCATATTTTCTAAGCTCATGCTTTTGCAGTCCTTACACAGTCTCTTAAGGTGTTGATAGGGAGGGATATCAGCACCCAAATGACTTTACAGTGGCCATTTTGGTTCCCAAATTGGGTAGACTCTTAGGTAGACACATCCATGTTGATGGATCAGGCCCTCGGGGGGTGGGCTGGGTGCCTGAAGCTTGTCAGGTTCACATTTGACCAAATTTCCTTTGTGCATTAAACCACTAAAAATGTCTTTGTTCTTTCTAGGTTAGTGAAGGAGCAGAATGCGTTTTTATTCCCAAAAACCTGTTTCTAGCAGAAACCAGCCCTGGATTCCAGAGAGCAGCTTTGGAGCTGGTGTGTACCTACCCCACAGGGGAGGCCATTAGGGAACACCTGGTCAAGCAGCACCTGTGGAACCAGTACAAGGCCAGACTCTTGGCACCACACCTAAAGAGAGGAGGCAGAACCACTGGCTCAGGTCATTTTCACTTTTAACACACACAAAAAAACTTCAAAGTGATGAAAAATTACAACTGGAAGGTTATTTGGTTATTTCAAAATGGTTTTTTTTCTTCCTCACTGCAATTTTTTTTTTTTTAGTTGGAGTCTCACTTTGTCGTCCAGGTTGGAGTGCAATGGCACATTCATGGCCACTGTAGCCTCAACCTGCTGGGCTCCAGCGATCCTTCCATCTCAACTTTCAGGTAGCTACCACAGGCCAGCACCACCACACTGGCTAATTTTGTTGATTTATTGTAAAGACGAGGTCTCTCCAAGTTGCCCAGGCTGGTCTCGATCCCCTGGGCTCAGACAATCCTCTTACCTCGGCCTCCCAAAGTGCTGGGATTACAGGTGTGAGCTACTGAGCCTGGCTACAGATTACTTATTAAAACAAATTTTTTTCCAATATGCTCTTAGAATTGCTTCTGTAGAGGTCAAGGCACGGGGCTTATTTACTTGTTGTGTAAATAGACGATGTTACACCCTCATTTGCTCAGAGTTCCGTCTGGCAACCTCCTCCCACTGGAAAACACAATGGAAACCTATAAGTGATGTTATTGTTTTTATTGAGTGATGTGTTCAAGATTTAGTTATTAGAATGGTATCACTTGACACTGGAAATTGTTCTCCATATATTTGTTAGTGATAAAAGCAGGCTATATGCTATGAGAAATATGATTTCAAAAAAATATATATGCATTAAAAGGAATCTTGGAGAGAATTGAGATGACCTACATGAGGCAGCTACAGTGAGTTTCCCCTATGGAGAAAACCAAGATAGAGTTTCCTCAGCACCCAGGGAAGAAAAGGACCAGCAGCAGCCCCCTGACTCTTCATCAAAGAAGTCATAATAACCAGCCTGGCACGGTGACTCACACCCCTCAGCACTTTGGGAGGCCGAGGCAAGAGGATTGTTTGCGCTCAGGAGTTTGAGACTAGTCCGAACACCATAGTGAGACCTTGTCTCTAAAAAAAAAATATTAGCTTGATGTGGTGGCATGCACCTGTAGTCCTGGCCACTTGGGTGCTGAGGCGGAAGGATCACCTCAGCCAAGAGGGTCGAGGCTGCGGTGAACCCTGGTTGTGCCACTGCACTCCAGTCTGAGTGACAGGATGAGACTCCAACTCAGAAAAAAAGGAAAAAAAAAAAAAAAAGAAACAACTGCACAGGGCAAAGACGAGAAAAATCAAGCAACCTGGGCTGGAACTAGCCAGACTCTTCTCTTGTACCATCTGTTAACTAGGGTGTCCTTTTCCCAGTGTTGGCTTTTGTCGGCTTTGAAAATGACAAAGGATTATTAAATAAAAAGTGAAAAAAGTATGCATACAGTCACTACAGTCACTTGACGAAACAATATCTGTAAATGGCCAATAAGCATTTGAAATGTATTTAACATTATGAGTCTGAGATGGAAAATTAAATCCATGATACTTCATGACTCAAACACATGCTGACTCAAGAGTAAACAGAATGACAATAAGAACTATTGACAAGAATTTATAGCAAGTGGACCTCTGATATATCACTGGCAGGGATATGAGCACTTTGGAAAAGTTTGGTCACTCTTTATAAAGTTAACATAAACTTTTTAAAAATGACACCGTTCTATTCTTAATGACTTACCCAAGAGAAAAATGTGTGTTCAAATAATGACTTATAGGTGAAGGAACAGAGCCGGATTATTCATAATGAGTTGAAGTGGAAGCACCCCAAATGTTTGCCAGATGTGGTGATGATGGCATTAAGTGGACCTAAGGGGGTTGGTGCCTCTCTCTCGTGTCACACAGCACATCCCACCATGGCAAGCCAGTCTTCATAGCCCTCGTCGCTTGTTCCCAGCTTCACCCTCGACGGAACAGAAGCCCATTAACAAAAATGCACAGGGACATTATTCAAGAAGAGGAAAGGCCATTATCATCAGGAAGAGAAAGATATGAGCTAGGTGCAGTAGCCGATGCCTGTAATCCCAGCACTTTGGGAGGCTGAGGCAAGAGGATTGCTTGAGCCCAGGGGTTCGAGACTAGCCTGGGCAACATGGCGAGACCTCATCTCTACTGTTAATGAAAAAAATTAACTGGGCGTGGTGGCACATGTCTGTTGTCCCAGCTATTTGGAAGTCTGAGGTGGAAGGATCGCCTAAGGCCAGTAGGTCGAGGCAGTCAACCATGAGTGTGCCACTGCACTCCAGCCTGGGCAACAGAGTGAGACTCACTCAAAAAATAAATAAATAAGAAGGGAAAATTACACTTCTCTTGCAACTCTTGCTCCCTAAGGAAGATGACCAAGAACACCAGCTCCCCCAGGAGGCAGGTGGGAATCCACAGCCCTGAGAGTGGACACCTGGGTGAGTGGTGCCCCCATGCCAGCTGGAGTGTGCACACCAGGGTGGGCAGCCCTGAGCACAGAAGACTGGGAAGGAAGGGGTGGTCTCTGCTCCAATTCCTCAAAGAGCAGAGTCCAGGCTGGAGGTACTGTCCACCTTCTGGGAGGGACCCCAATCTCTGGTCAAGAAGAAAGCTAGGAAAAGCTCATTTTCCTACTTTCAAGAGAAAGAGGCCAGGCAACATTTCAGTGTCATTATGAAGCTTATTGCTTTTAGCCTTCCTGAGACTTCGGAAACATTGAATGGAAAATGGAGAGTAGAGCTTTTTTGAACCAGAAGATGCCTCCAAGTACACTTTGTTACATGAAAGTTTTGTTGTTGTTGTTGTTGTTGTTGTTGTTTTGAGTCATAGTCTCACTCTCTCGCCCAGGCTGGAGTGCAGTGGCATGCTCACGACCACCGCAGCCTCGACCTGCTAGACTCAGGCTATCCTTCTGCCTCAGCCTTCCAAGTGGCTGGAACCACAGATGTGTGCCACCGCACCTGACTAATTTTTTATTTCTTGTAGAGACAAGGTCTCACCATGTTGCCCAGGCTGGTCTTGAATCCGTGGGTTCAGGCAATTCTCTTACCTCCACCTCCCAAAGTGCTGGGATTACAGCCATGAGCCACCACACCAGCTGAGAGTTATTTTTAAATGTGATCATCATCATAGAACAAGTCCCAGAGCAGGTCGAAGTTTTTGTCCCACTTCCCCATCTGCATGTGTCACTGTGACCAACATCACTGGGCCCAGTCATAGAGTCATTGTCAGCCCCGTCCTCAGGTTGGAGGTCGGAGATGTGCAGAATCCCTGTATTGGCTGAGACTCCTTTGGGTCCAGGGCTGTGGTCCCCAGAGCCCTGGTGCTTAATTGACTCTGAGTGGCAGCTCAGGAGATACTGCTTGCACCGGTATATTTAGTAGGCACCAACTCGGAAGCCCTGGGATGGGGTGAGGTGCAGGTGAGCCTGGCAGATGCTCTCAGAGATGCAGAGAGCAGGGAGGCTGAGTCAGCATGAGCTGGGAGAGGGCACCTGCAGACACGGACCCTCCTGGGTGCCGGAGCACCTACCAGCATGAAGCTTGGGGGAGATCTGAGCCAAAGGGGACTGACTCGGGCTGGGGGACATGCCCTGGACATGCGAGGCCTGTCCCTACCTAAGATGTGGAAGAGGGGAGGGACCCAGGCCATGGTAGACACAGCCCTCCAGAGGTCCAGAACTGGAGTGGATCAGGCCTCTCTTATGCCTCCCTTGGCCTCACAGAGGAGGGGTTAGAGATGCAAATGTGTCCCCCCACTGCCTGTCCCTACCCTGCCCCACCCTGGGGGACGGTGGAGGGCAGAGTCTGGCAGGCAGGGCCTGGGAGGAGGCGGGTGCTGGGACCACCCTCAGGGAGGACAAAGCTTCTGATTCTGCTCCAGTGAGTGTAGATTCCACTTCCGCTGCCCAGGCCTGGGGAGTTTGGGCGGGGGGGGGGGGTGGCACAGCGGTGGGCACACACCGTGCAATCCCTGAGACAGCCCACAGTACCCCCTGCTGTTCACTGGCCAGGCTTCAGTCTCTTGGTAGGAATTGCATGCGTGGGGTGGGCTGAGCCTGGTCAATGTCAGTCCACATCGTCCTCCAGCCACAGGCCAGCTCTGTCCCAGGAAGCTGATTCATCAACAGCCTTTCCAGTGAGGACTTCTGGAGAGGAAGGACGTGGAAATATGACGGCCGCCCCATGTGAGGAGGCTGCCATGGAGAGAATGCAGAAGGCTCTGAGCAGCCCTCTTCCACAGGGACCAAAGAGGAGGAGACTGTGGCCTGGGTGTGACTGGAGTGTAGGGTCCTGCTGGAGGACAAAGCCTACCATAGTTCTGGAAGAGAGGGAGGATTTTGGGAAATATTAAAGACTCTTTGAATGGCATGTTGATGGGATAGCAGATACGCCATTGACATGGAGTGGTCATTGCAGGCAGGTATTGTAAGAAATAGAATGATTTATTTTCAAAATAAACCCTGAGCCATGTTTAAATGCCTTTGCTGAGTCACTTCCTGCTTTGGTCTTTTCATGAGCTTTCACTTTGTGGGGCTTTTATGTTCAAATTTCGGAGGGAACCAATCAAAATGAAATCCTGTAAACCAATCAGCAAATAGGACATGTAAATGAAGGGATTGTTTTTTTTTTTGTAGCAGCTCTAAACCAATCAACAAATAGGACGTGCAGATGAACTAATTACGTGACCCAATCAATGTGTGCCACATAGGGAAAGTGTTGTGACCTCTCTAAAGCCCAGCCTATGGGAGAATAGGGGAGGGACTTGCATTCTAGGTTACAAATATGCTAACTATAATAGCTGTGGTGTGTCTGCCCATCAGACACCCGATCTTGCAAGATCACCATTAAAGTCTCGCTTCTGCTTTACTCCATGCCTCTGTGTCCATCCTTTGATTCTGGGCAGGTGAGCTCGTTTCTCACAGACATGAGTATCCAGAGCCGGAGAGTAGGTGCTTGTACACTCTCTGAGGGGGTGGGTTGATTCATTATCTGGGGTTGTTGGAGATTGTCAACAGGAGACAGGATGGATGAACCTGACACTTTAGAAAGACACCCCTGGAGTCATTTTCAAGAAAGAGCCTGAAGGCAGTACAGCAAGAGCGTGTCAGGAGGGCTGAGGGCTGATGCCAGGGATCTGGGGTAAAGGAGGGGACGAGGGAGGGACAGGGTGGGGTGTGGTCAGGTTAGGGGATGGTGTGGCACATTCACCTTTATGCAGGAGGAAAGAGGGAGCTGGCGAGATGGGGGGTGGTTAAGAGGCTGTGTGTTTTACTTGTTAAACTGTGGAATTGATGGAAATCGGTAGAGATGGTAACAGAGGATTCTAGGACTCCTCTTATTAGTCATTTGCACTGAGTGGGAGGGGCATCTGGGTACCACATGGCTCAGTCCTGGGGACAGAGTGGAGAAGGACTGAGAACAGGACTAAGAATGGAGACGAGCCAGGCGCTGTGACTCATGCCTTGTAATCCTAGCAATTTGGGAGGCTGAGGCGGGGGGATTGTTTGAGCCCAGGAATTTGAGACCAGCCCAAGCAACATAGTAAGACCTTGTCTCTACAAATTATCAAAAAATCAGCGAGCTTGGTGGGACGCACCTGTAGTCCCAGCTACTAGAGTGGCTGAAGCAGGAGGGTCACCTGAGCCCCAGGAGGTTGAAGTTGTAGTAAGCCCCCGCGAGCATGCCACTGCACTCCAGTCTGGGTGACAGAGTGAGACCCCAAATCAAAAAAAAAAAAAAGAAGAAGATGCCAGGGACAGTGGCTCAAGCCTATAATCCTAGCACTTTGGGAGGTTGAGGCAAGAGAATTGCCAGCAGGTCAAGGCTGCAGTAGCCATGAGTGTGCCACTGCATTCCAGCCTGGGTGATGGAGAGACTCCAACTCAAAAAAAATCGTAAGACTTACGATTACATTAAAACTATATCGTTCAAACTTATGATTGTTAAGAAAGGGAATAAACAGGGATTTGCATCTTTGGGCATAGTCTGCAGGGAAGTTAAGGATCCCCTGAAGCTGCCTACTGGGAGTACATAGAAGCCAAGGGGACTCTCAGTTATGTGCTCAGGAATGCAGGAGTACTTGAACCCTTGCCCTGCCCTTCTCTAGAGGCTGTGGTGGTAAGGATGGACATTAGCAGGCCTCTGTATCAGACACAGGGAGCCACCCCTGCTCACAGCACAGAGAGGAAAAGCATAGAAATCAGTTTGAAATAGCTGGGCATGGTGGCATGTGCCTATAGTTCCAGCTACTTGGAAGGCTGAGGCAGAAGGATCTCCGGAGCCCAGCAGGTCGAGGCTGCGGTGGCCGGGAGTGGCCACTGCACTCCAGTCTGGGCGACAGAGTGAGACTCCAACTCAAAAAAAACCAACAAACTTTTGATTTAATACTAATATAGCCATAGAAGCTTTCTGTTGGCTTTTTCATGGTATGTTTTTTCATCCTGCTATTTTCTTTTTTTGAGTTGGAGTCTCACTCTGTCACCCAGGCTGGAGTGCAGTGGCCACTCCCGGCCACCGCAGCCTCAACCTGCTGGGCTCTGGCGATCCTTCCACCTCAGCCTTCCGAGTAGCCGGAATTACAGGCACATGCTACCATGCCCGGCTGATTTTTTGATTTATTGTAGAGATGAGGTCTCGCTGCCCAGGCGGGTCTTGAACCCGCGGGCTCAGGCAATCCACTCACCTCAGCCTCCCAAAGGTGCGGGATTATACCACCGAGCCCGTCTCAGTTTTTCTTTTTTGAGAAATTTGCCCATGGCAAGCCTTTCTGCCATGAATCTTCCTCTTGACTTCTCTTCTTTTTGCTAATAAACTCTGTTTTAAAACTTTGCTGGTCGCTCTAAAATTCGTTTTAGGGTGGAGTCAAAGAGCCCATGAGTTTTTTGCCACATCCCACCCACCATTACCCCCATTTATCCTCCCCCTACCCCTGGCAACCACCATCCACCCTCCATTTCCATGAAGTCGACTCCTTTAGAAACCTCAGGTAAGTTCAACCACATTTTCTGTATACACTCATCCATCAGAGGACATTTGGGTTGTTTCCATGTCTGGGCTATTGCAAACAAAGCTGCAATGAACCAGAGAGTGCAGATCCTCCTCCTGGTCTCCATTTTTTTAGAGTATATCCCTAGCACTATGCCTATAAGGGTGAATCTTTTTATGTAGTATGTCAATTCAAGTGAGTGCCTGGCAAGGCTCATTGCTTCAGTTACAAGAAACAGAAATTTTTCTCATCCTGGCTTTTCTTGCATTTTGCCTTATCTTTGTGGAGGTATATATGAGACCTGATTAGGCCAGCATCAGTTGGGGAAACTGAGTAAATTATATTGAGGAATGAAATCTCAGAAGGAGATTTTATAAATGTTACAAAGAAATTTACTGATAACAGCAAAGAGTTGTAAAAGCTGGTTAACCAGCTGTAAAACATTTGCAGAAAACAAAAAGTAACTAACCATTTGTTGCCAGTTAACTATTGCTGTTAGTTAACCCTAGCTAGCTACCTATCTTCAATCTATCTTCTATTTATTTATTGTGAGAAACAAGCTTACCCGTCCAAAATCAGAGGATGGACACAGAGTACAACAGATGGGAATCTTTAATGATGGTCTTGCAAGATCAGGTGTCTGGTGGGCAGGTACACCTAAGGCAATTACAACAAGCTTTTTATTTCTCAGTGTGCAAATTCCTCCCCTGGTTCCTCATTGGCTGAGTAATACAGAGGTTACAATCTTTCCCAAACATCACCTAAGCATTTTTCATCCAAATATGGCAAGGCACAGTCCCTGTAGATATTTGTCACTATCTGATTGGAGGATATAAGTTTCTTTTTCCCAGAACCTCGATGTGGCATGGTGACTACTCTCCCCTCCCCTTTTCTTTTCCTTATTTTCTGGTGCATGCCCAGGATAAAGCCCATGAAAATAAGCTGCCAAGTGTTCTCAAAGGGGAGGAGGAACCAGGAAATGAAGAGAAAAAAAGGGCTGGTGACCAGCCTCAGTCAGAGCATTTCTGGGTTGCGTCACATCTACAACCAGTTAAGTGGCCTCTGTCCAGCAATCCTGAAAGTAAATCATTTCCTCATCCCTCACAATTCCTTCCTCTTTTATGCTAGGTTCCTCTGACTTTATTTTCATGTGCATCCTGGTTACCTTTGGGGCCATATTGTTGCTTGAACTTATTAAGTATATATTGGTTTTCCTCCTCATAATCAGGCTTATCATTCAATAAGAGGCTGCTTCAGTTATAAGACATAAGCATCTGTTTATTTATGGCTCTATGAGTCTCTGGGTTAGTTCTCTTACACGAGAGATAAAACAGCATCCTACTGTTAGGATTTCAGCTATAATTACTAAAGAATTTTAAACCAAGGCAACCGTTCCTTTCCATCTACCAAACCGTCCTTCTAACCAGTCAGTAAGTGGGTCATCAATTCCTGAATTTTCAGATCGTTCATTAGCTAGAATAGTAAGTCCTCATAAAGCCTTGGTAACAGTACCATCGGGGGCAGTATTATTTGGAATAAAACCACAGCTTTTTTTCCTAACATAACAGACCCCTCCTTTCTCTGCTAGAATCATATACAATCATAATACAATTTGATTTTCCCAAGCCATCTTGCTGGTGGCATCTAGTTGATTAGCCACCCCTCGGAGGGCCTCCCTAGTGTGGTTAATAAATCTTTGTTGATTGATTGTAATAAATGTAATTAATCCAGTCTACATTTTTATTAATGGTGGACCACCAGAAGAGTGCGGACTCAAATCCAGCAGCTGTTTGGTTTCCGGTCTTAAATTCATTGGGGACTCCCCTTAGGACCCCTATTGAGTCTAAATACACAAGGATCCCTCCAACGCTCTTCAATTGAGATGATGGACACTATTTCCCCCAACGACATGATAGAATCCCAAGATGAATGGAATGGCCAATTGGACTAGTGCACACGTCCCAGTCCAATTGGATGACAATAAGTCACACAGGTTCCTCTATCCACAGTACCACCAAACATCCACTTGTGGGATGTGCAAACTGGAGGAATTGTAATTCAGCTCACCAGTGACATTTAGGATATGGGTACAGGTCAACAGGTCTCTTCCCCCTGCCTTGAGAGGCAAGAGAAGTAATTGAGTGCCCTCACGGAGAAGGAGGGGATCACCCTCGTGTCTGACCTCCGTAATGCGGGAAAGAGCAATGACAAGCTTTTGCAGGTTTCATTTCCCCATGCATCCTTGTCTTGGTACAGAGTCATCATGCAACAATTCCTGCAGGGTCTGTATCCCATTCAAGAGGAAATGGTACCACCTGCACCTGTGGCCACCCTGCAATTGCTTTTGTGAAGCACGTACACAGAAAATTTAATCCATTCTACCCAAGTATTAGCGTCTGCATGTCCTGTCTCAATTTCAACGGTCTACTTTAAATCTTTAACTTCAATTATAATTACTCTATAAATACTCTTTTGGAATCATTATTAGGAGGATTGCTATGATCTTGGGGACCTGAGGTTGGCTCAGGGATATTTGAGGTTTCATTTTTTGGGGTTTATTTTTATTTTTATTTTTTTGGTTGGAGTCTCACTCTGTCGCCCAGGCTGGAGTGCAGTGGCACACTTATGGCCACCACAGCCTCGACCTACTGGGCTCAGGTAATCCTTCCACCTCAGTCTTCCAATTAGTTGGAACTATGGGTACACGTCACCACACCCGGCTAATCTTTTTTTTTATTATTATTTTATTGTAGAGATGAGGTCTCCCTTAGTTGCCCAGGCTGGTCTCCAACCTGTGGGCTCAGGCAATCCTCTCACCTCTGTCTCCCAAAGTGATGGGATTATAGGATTGAGCCACTGCGCTCAGCCTAAGGGCTTACATTTTAAATTTTGACATGCCATGGGTGGGGTACCTTTGGATAGGTGTATTTTATCTCTTAGGGGACTTAGGCTTTGTTTTACCATGTTTTAGCAGTCCATCCCTGGTATTGGGTGGTCTACCATACGTTGTTCCCACCAGGGCAGGGATATCTCATATAATAACCCTCACTTGGGCTTGGTTCAGGACAGAGGGACTTTTCTGCCTGAGACAGCTAGCTCTGATTTTCTAGATTTCCACAAGATAAAACCTGCCAAACATCAAATCTTATCATTTGCACAAAGCAAGGGAGTCTTCATTACATTAATTATCAATCTGACTGGATACCTGTAATATATATGACCTGGGCTAATTGGGCCTTCCTCTTGTGACCTTAATATTTAAATCTTGTTAGGCTGGGCTTGGTGGCTCAGTCTATAATCCCATGCTTTGGGAGGCCGAGGTGAATGAATTGCCTGAGCCCATGGGTTCGAGACCTGCCTGGGCAACTAGGTGAGACCTCATCTCTACAATAAATTAAAAAAAAAATCAGCCGGACATAGTAGCGCATGCCTGTAAGTCCGGCTACTTGGAAGGCTGAGGCGGAAGGATCGCTGGAGCCCAGCAGGTCGAGGCTGCAGTGGCTGGGAGCGGCCACTGCACTCCAGTTTGGGTGACTGAGTGAGACTCCAACTCAAAATAAATAAATAAATTTTTAAAAATCTCGCTAGATCCTAACAGGCACCAGATAGGAAGCCAACCCATCATGATGTTTTCTTCAGGGTTACTTTTAGGGGCTCCCCAGGGACTTATGTACTTTCCTACTGGTCCCTGGTTTCTTCTTCGTTTACCAGCCCTTTGACTCGGATGTAGTGAGTCCACCCATTTTCAGCAGTCTATACAGCAGTCTCAGTGGTCAGGAGTACGTGATAGGGGCCTTCCCAACTTGGCTGGAGCTTGTCTTCCTTCCAAGTCTTTATGAGTACAAGATCACTGAGATGGAAGTGATGAACCACAAACTCAAGAGGTGGGGTCTGGACAAGGAGTCCTTTCAACTTGAGGAATGATAAAGTGGAAGAAATGGCCAATATACCGTTTTTCAGGAATTGGTCCTTCGTTTCCATAGTGGCGAGGACTGTAGCCCTACCTAAATATGGGAGCCCATAGAGCAATTCGTAGGGGGACAGCCCCACATCCCTCCCGGGTGCCGTCCTAATCCTAAAAGTGCTATTGGGAGATATTTAGTCCATGGTAATTTAGTTTCTAAAATTAATTTGATCATTTGCCTTTTAAGCTTTGTTTTACCATGTATTAGTGGTCCATCCCTGGTATTGGGTAGTCTACCATACATAATTCCAACTAGGGCAAGGCTATCTCATATAATAACCCTTTCTTGGGCTTGGTTCAGGACAGAGGAACTTTTCGACTTTTCTGCCTGAGACAACTACCTCTGATTTTCTAGATTTCCACAAGATAAAATCTGCCAAGCATCAAATCTTATAGTTTGATTCATTCTTGCTACATTCCTGGAGGAAGGGGCATGCCAAGGAATGCGATAGTTCCATGACTTTCAAGGTGAAGTGACTCCCATTGTCTGAGTCAATATTTTCCAGCAGGCCAAATCTAGGCATAATTTGCTCTAGAATTATTCTGGTAATGTTACCAGCAGTGGAGGTCAGAAAAGGGAAGGCTTCTACCCAGCCAGAGAGGTGATCAACTATTACTAGTAAATATTTTAGCTTTCTCACCTTAGGCATTTCTGTGGAATTCAATTGAATACTTTGAAATGGTCTCAGCCCAGGAAGTCTTCCTCCTGTAGTGTGTTTTCTAATCACTCTTTTATTTATTCTCTGACATGTTACACCTCCACAAACCTGTTTAGCAATAGTGTAAACTCCTGGGCAGCCATAATTTCCAAGTATTGCATCACACACAGCTGGAGACCCTAATGACTTCCTTTTTGTGGTATGGATGTTAATTCCCTCATCACGGGCTCACTTATTTCCCTTCTGTAGCACCCATCAGTTAGGATGGCTCCAGTTTTGTTTGGTTCTTTTTGTTTAGTTCTTTTAGTGAAACTTAATGTCACCTTAGGGATCTTTGGGATTAGATTCAATAATCTAATCTCTTCCTCCAGAGAACTCGTTTAGCAGTTTCATCTGTGAGCCTATTTCCTATGGCTTCCGTAGAATTTTCTTTTTGGTGACCATTTACATGAATTATCACCACCTCCTCTGGAAGCAGGAAATTTTCTAGTATTTGCTTAATTAATTCCTCATATGTTAGTTCTTTTCCTCTGCTATTTATAAGGTCTCGCTCTGTCCAGATTTTTCCAAAGGTACCATTCCATAAGCATGCTTAGAATCAGTTTGTATAGTGCCTTCCTGGCCTTCAGCGAGCTTTAGGACCTGATTAAGAGCTTACAATTCACAGGTTTGAGTTGACCAGTCATTGGGCAGCCTACCCCTCTCACATAGAGATTGTTTTTTTTCCATCAATTATGGCATAGCCATTATGTCTTCTTCCTTCTATTACTCAGGAAGACACCGTCCACAAATAATCTAATCCCGTCATGGAGTGGGGCTTCCCTCAGATCTGGTCTGATCTTGATTTGGTATTCTGTGATGTCATAACAGTCATGTTCTAGTACCCTTGGGTCATCCTCCCTTTTCCATAAGAAACCTGGGTTCAGGCAGGTATCTGTTGTGAGGACCAAATCATCTCTCTCTCATAAA
Source organism: Cephalopachus bancanus (assembly GCA_027257055.1). NCBI lineage: Eukaryota > Metazoa > Chordata > Mammalia > Primates > Tarsiidae > Cephalopachus > Cephalopachus bancanus. Next base: position 930,562 of record JAPVLO010000639.1, read on the forward strand.
ATGGCTTCATATTTGAATATTTGGGAGTCAACCACCTTCCAGCTTTTTGATTCAGTATAGTTCTGACCTGATGTGGAGTGCTTACTATCAAGGCCCCACCAAAAGTTAACTTGTTGCTGTCTTCAACCAGTAGGGCAGTAGCAGCTTACTTCCTGTATACATTCGGGGCACTCCCTAGTCATGGGATCAAGGAGCTCAGAAAGGAAGATAACAGGTTGCCTTTTTCCTTCCCAGACTTGAGTCAGAACCCTCAAGAGCCACACCCTTGTAACAAACAGGTGGAATGGCTTCTCCAAGGACGGGAGGGCTTGGAGTAGTGAGGAGAGCTTGCTTTAGCTCACTGTGGCTCGAGCTTCTTTCTGAGGACCATTGCAAGGAGGCGGGTTCTTCTAATAATTTTAGAATCTTGGTCTTTTGGGCATGTGAGTCAATCCACAGTCAACAACAACCTGTTAATACCCCCAAACTTTCTGCGTTCCCTCTTGGTTCTGGGTAGAGGCAGACCCACTATTCCTGATGTTCTTTCTGGGTTTATTTTCTTTCTTTCTTTTTTTTTTCTTTTTTGAGTTGGAGTCTCACTCTGTCGCCCAGGCTGGAGTGCAGTGGCGGCTCCCGGCCACCGCAGCCTCGACCTGCTGGGCTCCGCCGATCCTTCCGCCTCAGCCTTCCGAGTAGCTGGAACTACAGGCGCGCGCTACCAAGCCCGGCTAGTGGGTTTATTTTCTTCTTCCCTTCACTGATTACGTGCCTTAGGTATCTGACTTCCTCTTCCATGAATTGTAGTTTATTCTTAGAGACCCATAATCCCCTTTCACCTAAAAAGTTGAGCAAACTGCCGGGCTCGGTGGCTCAGCCTGTAATCCCGTGCCTTTGGGAGGCTGAGGTGAGTGGATGGCCTGAGCCCGACGGTTCGAGACCCGCCTGGGCAGCGAGACCTCATCTCTACAATAAATCAAAAAATCAGCCGGGCGTGGTAGCGCATGCCTGTAATTCCAGCTACTTGGAAGACTGAGGCGGAAGGATCGCCGGAGCCCAGCAGGTCGAGGTTGCGGTGGCCGGAAGCGGCCACTGCACTCCAGTCTGGGCGACAGAGTGAGACTCCAACTCACAAAAAAAAAAAAAAAAAAGTTGAGCAAACTTATGGTGGTCTCTAATACTTTTACTTTTCTTTTTCCTGAAATTAAAACATCATCTACATACTGTAATAGCAGAGTTCCGATGGAAGATTGGACTTCTCCTAGGACCTTTTCTAGGATTTGGCCAAATAAACTTGGAGCATTTGTGAAGTCTTGTGGCAACACAGTTCAGCGATACTGCTGTTTACTCCCAGTTACCAGATTTTCCCATTCAAAGGCAAAGAGTTCTCTCCTTCCAGAATATAAGGGGCACGCCCAAAATGCATCTTTTAAATGCACCACACTAAAACACTTGTGTTCGTAAGGGATTTTACTAAGAAGGGTGTAGGGATTAGGCACCACAGGGTGGTGGGCCTGGACAATGTGATTTATGGCCCTTAAGTCTTATACTTGTCTATGTGACCCATCCGGTTTCTTGACTGGAAGGTTTGGAGTGTTGGATGGTGACATGCAGGGTTCTAGCAGTCCATCTCTAATTAAGCCCTCTCTTACTGGTTGAAGATCCTTCCTTTCCTCAAAGGGAATGGGATATAGTTTCTTGCAAATCACTTCTCCTGGTTTCTTCAGTTCTGTCCATAAAGGTGTGATCTTTAGTCCGCCTCTGTTGCCTTCCCTAACCCACACAAGGGGATCAATTTACTCTTCCTCCTCTTCTGTTAGAAGGCCCATCGTTACTCTTATTTGTCTTTCTTTGACTTTTTTTTTTTTGAGTTGGTGTCTCACTCCATTACCCAGGCTGGAGTGCAGTGGCACACTCATGGCCACTCCAGTATTGACCTGCTGGGTCCCGGTGATCCTTCCGCCTCAGCCTTCCAAGTAGCTGGAACCACATGCTTGTAGCACGTGCCTGTGGTTCCACGCCCCGCTAATTTTTGATTGATTGTAGAGAGGAGATCTTACCAAGTTATCCGGGCTGGTCCTGAACCTGCAACCTCAGGCAATCCACTCGTCTCAGCCTCCCAAAGTGCTGGGATTACAGGCTGAGCCACCGACCCCGGCCTTTCTTCCACTCTTAATCCTAAACCTAGTATCACAATCAGGTCTCCACCTAGGAGGTTAGTTCCTGCTTTGAGGACATACAGGAGCGATTCCTCTGCTTATTCTGATCCCAATCTAACTGAAAACTGGGACCTGAAATCTCTCTCCTTTCACCCCTGATACAGTTAATTTCTCCTTAGAGAATTCTGTTTCCCTCAGCTGATAGATGCAAGGCTTCCCAACATCAACTTAAAAAAATCACCTTCTCCCTCTCTGGTCCCACCCTCAAATTTATCAAGGGTTCCTGGTGGGACCCATTAAAAAGGAACCCTTGACCCTCCAGTCCTCATCAAAGGTCATGGAGGGGGGATCACCTTCTCTTCTTTTTTCCCATTTAGGACATTCCCTCTTAAAATATCCTCGCTTCCCACTTTTGTAGCATCCATTTACAGTCTTAGGCAATTTTCCCTGCATTTCCCTTTTACCTCCCTGTTGAAATTTAACACTTCTTTTCCCCTTTGGAGGAAGACCCTGGTCTAGTCTTTTCTTGACTGCCTCTTCTACAGTGGAAACCATGGTTTTGGCCTTTTGTTTCTATTTTTCGTCTTCTCACAAAAACTGAGTTTCTCTCAGTAACTCCTCAATTATTTTCTCCTTCCATGTCTTCCCCTCTGCAGGGGTCCCCCTCCCACAGACACAGAGCATCCCTGACAAACCCCCAAATTGTGAGAAACAAGCTCACCCATCCAAAATTCAAAGGATGGACACAGAGACACGAAGTGCAACAGAAGCGAGACTTTAATGATGGTCTTGCAAGATCAGGTATCTGGTGGGCAGGCACACCCAAGGTGGTGATGACTAGCTTTTAGTCTCCTAGTGCACGAACTCCTCCCTGGTTCCTCACTGACTGAGTATTACGGAGGTTACAATCTTTCCTGAACATCGACTAAGTATTTTTCATCCAAGTATGGCAAGAAACGGTCCCTGTAGATATTTGTCAATATCTGATTGGAGGATATAAGTTTCTCTTTCCAAAGCCCTAATGTGACGTGCTGACTGTCCTCCCCTCCCTTTTTCTCTTCTTGGTTTTCAGGCCCATGTCCAGAATAAAGCGCATGAAAATAAGTCCGCTAAGTTCTCAAAGGGGGTGGGGGGAAGAACCAGGAAGTGAAGAAAACAAAGGGATGGCGGCCAGCCTCCATCTTAAGGAGTCAGAGCATTTCTGGGTTGCATCACATTTACAAATCAGTTAAGCAGCTTCTGCCCAGCAATCCTGAAAATAAATCATTTCCTCATCAATCACATTTGTTTGTTTGTTTATAAACAACAGTACTTAGCCGGGCTCAGTGGCTCAGCCTGTAATCCCGCACTTTGGGAGGCTGAGGTGAGTGGATTGCCTGAGCCCGTGGGTTCGAGACCCACCTGGGCAACTTGGCGAGACCTCATCTCTACAACAAATCAAAAAATTAGCCGGGCGTGGTAGCATGTGTCTGTAGTTCCAGCTACTTGGAAGGCTGAGGCGGAAGGATCGCCGGAGCCCAGCAGGTCGAGGCAGCGGTGGCCGGGAGTGGCCACTGCACTCCAGTCTGGGCGACAGAGTGATACTCCAACTCAAAAAAAAAAAAACATAAACAAATAAATAAACAACAGTGCTTTATTTATTTTTGAGTCGAGGTTCACTCTGTCGCCCAGGCTGGAGTGCACTGGCACTATCACAGCCACTGCAGCCTCAACCTGCTGGGCTCAGGCGATCCAACATAGGACAACTCAGCATTCCGCTCCTCTTCAAACTCCTTAAATGGTTCATGACCTACCAAATTCGATCCAGACTTCTTAGCCTAGTTCAAGACCCTCTGCATTCTGAACTCTGCCTATCTTTCCATCGTTATTTCTCACCACTTGCTTCCTTGGTATAGAAAATCCTAGTTTGTGAATGGTCTTTGGAAGGACAAAAAGCCGAAATGGAGTTACCTTGGCCATTGCGGGCAGGCAGCTTGGCATTGACTCATATTTTTTTGTCTTGTTATAACTATCAGTTAGTGGTAGGCTGTAGTGAATTATGTTTTATTTTGTGAATGGCTCCGCTAGCTCTTGCTCTAAACTAAGTTTAGTTAACTCCACTGTTCAGAGTCACTGATAAATATTGCTGTAAGCTAACCCCAGTCACAGGCACCAGGATTTTATAATTAACATCCTTGCTCCAAGGATGAGTTTCTAGCTATCTTACATGACAAACCATCCGGTCACCGAGATAAAAGAAACAAATTATGATGGCCCCAGTCTTCCTACAATTTTCCCAAGCATGTTTTTTCTACCCGTCTTCCTGCTATCTTACCCATGAGCAACAGAACACACTCCCAGCTGAGTGCCTTTTTGTTCCCTAAATCCAAGGATGTTCAAAGATGAATGTTTGTGTCTTGAAACTTAGTTTTACAGACCTGGGGCTAATGTCCTTGTCTACATAATCAATTATCTAAAATGCTGCTAAAACAGCTGCTGCCATCCTGAACAGCTAATCACCATGGCAATAACCCCCCTCCCACTGTTACATTTCACAGCAATGCTTTTTACAAACCATCACCATGGTGACAGCTCTTGTGTGATCTCACCCAGAGATGCTACTGTACCCCTAAAGAAAGCCTTGATAAGCCATGTGCCTTAAACATTTGCCATCAAACATTCATTAAGTACCTGGCACCCTCCAATCTCGGAGAGGTGGATCTACCCTCTTTCTCTGTTCTACTTTCTTTTTTTTTTCGAGTTGGAGTCTCACTCTGTCGCCCAGACTGGACTGCAGTGGCATGCTCATGTCCACCGCAGCCTCGATCTGCTGGGCTCCGGCGATCCTTCCGCCTCAGCCTTCCAGGTAGCTGGAACTATAGGCGCGCGCTACCACACCCGGCTAGTTTTTGATTTATTGTAGAGACGAGGTCTCGCCAAGTTGCCCGGGCGGGTCTGGAAACCACGGGCTCAGGCAATCCACTCACCTTGGCCTCCCAAAGTGCTGAAATTACAGGCTGAGCCACCGAGCCCAACCTATTTTCTTTTTTTTTTTTTTTAAGTCAGAGACTCACTCTGTCGCCCAGGCCTCGGGGCATTGGCACACTCACGGCCACCCCAGTGTCGACCTACTGGGCTCTGGCAATCCTTCCGCCTCAGCCGTCCAAGTAGCCGGAACTACAGGCACGCACTACCACGCTCAGCTAATTTTTTTGATTTTAGTGTAGAGATAAGGTCTCACTATGTTGCCCAAGCTGGTCTCGAACCCACAGGCTCAGGCAAGCCTTTCACCTCGGCCCCCCAAAGTGCTGGGATTACAGGCTTGAACCACTGTGCCCAGCCTTTCTCTGTTCTACTTTCTAAATAAACTTTTTCTTTCTGATTTACTCTTTGTGCAATTATTTGCATCTTTCCTGTGACACTGGTACACCGGCCTAAGTCTTTGAATGTTGAGCACTGCCTTCTTCAGCCAGGCCACTGAGTGTGCTTGTCCCTACAAATAGTTTTCCTAGGCCAGGCACGGTGGCTCACACCTGTAATCCCAGCATTTTGGGAGGCTGAGGCAAGAGACTTGCCTGAGCTCAGGAGTTCAAGACCAGCCTGGACAACATGGCAAGACCTCATCTCTACAATAAGTCAAAAAATTAGCTGGGCATGGTGGTGCACACCCGTAGTTCCAGCTACTTGGAAGGTTGAAGCAGAAGAATCACCTGAGCCCAGCAGGTTGATGCTGTGGTGGCCATGAGCATGCCATTGCACTCCAGCCTGGGCAATGGAGAGACTCTGACTCAAAATCAATAAATAAATCGTTGTTCCCCACCTTTTTTTTTTTTTTTTTTTTTTGAGTTGTAATCTCACTCTGTCGCCCAGCCTTGACCCACTGGGCTCCGGCGATCCTTCCGCCTCAGCCTTCCGAGTAGCCGGAATTACAGGCATGTGCTACCATGCCCGGCTGATTTTTTGATTTATTGTAGAGATGAGGTCTCGCTGCCCAGGTGGGTCTCGAACCCGCGGGCTCAGGCAATGCACTCACCTCAGCCTCCCAAAGGTGCGGGATTACAGGCTGAGCCACTGAGCCCGGCTGTTGTTCCCCACCTTAACCCTTCCCAGCCTGAAGGCTTCCCCATGGCTCCACCACAGAAGTGATTTCACTTGCCTTTAAAGTCCTACAGCACAAGCCCTCAGAATTTTATGTATTTTCATTACCATTCTCCCATTAAACTGCAAACTCCTTTGGAAGAAAAAACTTTATTCATTACTGTGCCTTGTACACCATCATATGGGGAATAGGTGATCAATAAATATTTGATGAATGAATGAATAACAATATTGCAAAATATTAAAATACTTGCCCACCACTCGCCCTTGCCACCCAAATGCCTCCCATTACCATTGCTCTCCTGCCTAGGAGCACCTGGACTCCCCACAATCTCCTAATTAAGGGGTTAATGTCTTGCACAGCAGGGAGCGCCCAGGACCCTGATCCCGTCACGTGACCCAGGTCACTGGTGAAAGTATCCATTCTGACTGATCAGGACCTGTGTGGAGCCATTGTTAAATATTTTGATAATATCCTGATGATAAATAAGTTTTGATTATACAGTTTGAAAATGATACTTCCCCTCACTGAAAAATCTTTTAGAAGAGTCAGGTGATCCAGGAATAGAAAAAAAAGATGCTCGTTTGCCAGTCACTGGAGGTGTAGGGTGCATCCGCTAGGACTTAATCTTCATGTAAACCAGAAGGTATGCAGTTTCCTGCCTACAAAGAAGAGAAAATGTGTTGTCGTTGTGAAATGAAACATTCATCATGAAGTGATACATTGTAAATTCATAAGACAAGCGTCAACAAATGTCCAACAAATCAAGTTGTTGGATCAAGTCGTCATCTATCCATCACCTCAGAGGGGAAGCAAATGGGTGATCTAGGAAAATAACTACTGAGTTTCTAATAGTTAATATCTAAGCCAGAGGCTGACAACACTACGGGCCCGTGAGCCAAATCCAACCCTGTTTTTGCAAATACATTTTTTTTTCTTTGAGTTGGAGTCTCACTCTCACCCCGGTGCAGTGGCACACTCATAGCCACCCCAGCGTCGACCTGCTGGCTCTGGCGATCCTTCCGCCTCAGCCTTCAAGTAGCCAGAACTACAGGCGCACACTAGCATACCCAGCTAACTTTTTTAATTTTTTTCATTGTAGAGATGAGGTCTTGCCAAGTTACCCGGGTGGGTCTCAAACCCACAGGCTCAGGCAATCCACTTGCCTCAGTCTCCCAAAGTGCTGGGATGACAGGCTGAGCCACCAAGTTCGGCCTGCAAATAAATTTAACTGGAATACAGCCATGCTCATTCATCATGCAGTGTCCATGGCTGATTTTGTGCTACAGGGCAAAGGGAAGTGACTGCAACAGAGAACAGATGGGCCCCAAAGCCTGAAACATTTCACCTCTGGCCCTTTACAGAGTCTGCCGCCTCCTGATCTAAATAATGGGAAAATTGATGACAACTAGATAGTGATAAAGAATGGGCACCTAAGAGAGCTGCTCAGAAGAAACAGAAGAGTAGAAAAGTAGAAAAAAGTAGGAGAGTTTCAAACACACAATTAAGTTTCACCTAATTCATTATTTTCTGAATGATGGCAGCTAAAAACCATCTCAAATATCAGCTTTGGTATACAGCCTGAAAACAAAGCTGAGAAAAGTTATAAAGTTTCTCTGCCTTAACGTTACCAGCTTTTTTCTCTCCAGATTCTCCTCTGTAGTTATGGATTTAAATAAATATGTATTGCTACTTACTAAATGCAAGCCAGACAAAGATGATGAAAAAGGTAATCTTGCCGGGCTCGGTGGCTCAGCCTGTAATCCCGCGCCTTTGGGAGGCTGAGGTGAGTGGATTGCCTGAGCCCGCGGGTTCGAGACCCGCCTGGGCAGCGAGACCTCATCTCTACAATAAATCAAAAAATCAGCCGGGCGTGGTAGCGCATGCCTGTAGTTCCGGCTACTCGGAAGACTGAGGCGGAAGGATCGCCGGAGCCCAGCAGGTCGAGGCTGCGGTGGCCGGGAGCGGCCACTGCACTCCAGTCTGGGCGACAGAGTGAGACTCCAACTCAAAAACAAAACAAAACAAAACAATGTGATCCTTGCTATAAAGGGGGTATGCTCAAAATTGGATTGAAAGCATATGAAAAGCTTCTACGAATCTGTCTGGGTGAATCAGTAAAGGCTTTAGAGTAGGAGAAAATCTGAGTGGGCCGGCACGATGGCTTACGCTTTGGGAGGCCGAGGTGAAGAACTGTCTGAGCTCAGGAGCTCGAGACCAGCCTGGACGGCATCTCTCCAATAAATCAAAAAAATTAGCCGGGTATGGTGACAGGCGCCTGTAGTCCCAGCCACTTGAAAGGCTGAGGCTGAAGGATCGCCTGAACCCAGCAAAGATGCGGTGGCCATGAGCCTGCCGCTGCACACCAGCCTGGGTGGCAGAATAAGATTCCAACTCAAAAAAAAAAAAAAAAAAAGTGAGTGGGAGTTTGCCCAGATGGTAAATTAGGAGAGGGCAGTAAAGAACAGTCACAGAAGGAAGGAGGAGAACAGCTGTTTGGAGAGCTACTTATACTTGAGTATTATCAGAGTCTAAATTATATACTTAAAAAAAAGTATGGTCTAGTGGGATGGGTGTTAAAAGGTGAGGCTGTCCAGGCAGGGTGGCTCAGTCTGTAGTCAGCACTTTGAGAGGTCCAGGCGAGAGGATTGCCTGAGCCTGGGGGTTGGTTCGAGACCAGCTTGGGTGACTTGGTGAGACCCCGTCTCTACAATAAATCACAAAAACTAGCTGGGCATGGTGGTGTGTGTCTGTAGTTCCAGCTACTTGGAAGGCTGAGGCAGAAGGATCACGTAAGTCCAACGGGCTGCAGTGGCCATGAGAGTGCCACTGCGCTCCAGTCTGGGCGACGAGAGTGAGACTCCCATTTAAAAAAAAGACGAGACTGAACAGTTAGTCACTGGAGTCATCAGCATATTAGGGACAGTTGAATCTGAGAGTCACACAACTCCAAGGACCCTGGGGAAGTTCATCAGGTTTCCATCCTCCAAATACTTTTCTTACCAGTGGTAGTCCTGATTGCCATAGGTGCACTGGATGTCTTCCCAAGACACCTGGAAGTCCATAAACAAGTGGAGTCAAGCAGCTAGCTGACATTTATTAAGCGCCCACAGAGTACCAGGTGCTCTGCCTCGCCTCGCTCTTCCTCACTTCTCCAGACAGCCCCCCCATCCCTGTGGCGCCCAAGAACCTGGCGCCTCTAAAGCCGGCATGTCCAACCCCCAGCCCACGGGCCTCACATAGCCCAGGACAGCTAGTCACATGGCCCCACAAATGCATTTAACATCATGTGTCTCCTGGTGTTTATTTTCTTCGTGACCCCAGGCGTAGCTCCACTTTTGAAGTTCACAATTTTGAAGTTGAAGTTCCACTTTTGAAGTTCAAAGTTCCACTTTGAAGTTCCACTTTTGAAGTTCACGCCTAATATTCATGACATGGCTTCTTGGCAGCGCATGCATTTGTGAGCAGCTGTTTTCCATGAGGAAGCACATGAAAAACAAAGTCTGAACAAGCATTTCTGATGAGCACCTTGAGAGCTCACTCAGAATTGTGACCATTTCCATCGAACCAGACATTGATTTGTTTTACAAAAACAGGGTCACACTTCCCACTAGTTTTATCTTGTTCTCATTTTTCTAAACGTTATAGTAAAAATTATTTTAAAAAGAAATCTTAGTATGTATATATGCTAATTATATTCTACCATTTATGTGCCACCCAAGACAATTCCTCTTTACTTGATGTGGCCCAGGAAAGCCAAAGGGTTGGGCGCCCCTGCATCATTTACAATGAAGAGTTTTTAGCACCGTTTTCCTTCTGTGCACAGTGTGTCATGATCTTAAGGAACCATGCAGTCCTGGGCCCCAAATTTATTAGAGACAGCTAATCAGGGCAAGAGGCAACTGTGAATGATGTTTCTCACCAAGCAAACATTGGAGTCATTGAAGCAGAACCATTTTCCATCCACAGAATTTCGGATATAGACACAGTAATGACCGGAGTCAGCCATTCCCACGTGGGCAATCACAGCAAAAAGTTCATACTGGCCTCCAGACTGGAAGGAGACAAGACACAAAATCATTCACCCCTCATTCCTCTTTCTAGTTGTAGTCTTGAAATTAAAAATATTATTTCAGCTGGGAGTGGTGGCTCACACCTGTAATCCCAGCACTTTGGAGGTGGAGGTGAAAGGATTGCCTGAGTCCAGGGGTCTGAGACCAGCCTGAGCAACTTGGCAAGACCTTGTCTCTACAATAAATTAAAAAATTAGCCAGGAGTGGTGGCACCTGCCTGTGTTTCCAGCTACTTGAAAGGCTGAAGCAGAAGGATCACCTGAGCCCAGCAGGTTGAGGCTGCAGTGGTAGCGAGCATGACACTGCACTCCAGCCTGGGCAACAGAGTGAGACTCCGACTCAAAAAAAGGAAAAAAACCACACTATTTCACGGGGGGGAGGGTTGGTTCGTGCCTGTAATCCCAGCATTTTGGGAGGTAGAGATCGAGACCAGCCTGGGCAACTTGGTGAGATCTCGTCTCTACAATAAATCAAAATATTAGCGGGGCTTGGTGGCACGCACCTGTTATTCCAGCTACTTAGAAGGCTGAGGTGGAAGGATCATCTGAGCTCAGCAAATAAAGGCTGCAGTGGCTGTGAGCATGCCACTGCACTCCAGCCTGGGTAACAGAGTGAGACTCTGACTCAAAAAGTTAAAAAAAAAAAAGCCAGGTACCATGGTGTGTGCCTGTAGTTCCAGCTAGTTGGAAGACTGAGGCAGAAGGATCACCTGAGCCCAGCTGATCGAGGCTGTAGTTGCCATGAGTGTGCCATTGCACTCCAGCCTGGGCATTAAAGTGGGACCCCCAACTCAAAACAAAAACAAAAAACATTACTTCATCACACATTAATACATTTCCAGCTCTATGCCAGGCACTGATACTTCAAAGTTTCTGCAAAACACTCCTTGACCTCAAGAACCTGACCGCTAATTAAAAACAAACATATAGGGAGAAGTGTGATGGGGGAGAGAGGAAAAAAAGAAAAACAAACATATAAACCAGAATTATAGCATACATTTTTTTGAGTTGAGATTTCATTCTATTGCCCAGGTTGAAGCACAGTGGTATGATCATGGCTCACGGCAACCTTAACCTCCTGGACTCAGGTGATTCTTCCACCTCAGTCGCCCTTGTAGCTAGCTGAGACAGACACACAACACCATTCCTGGCTTACTATTTGATTTTTTTGTAGAGAGGAGGTCTCACTGTCTTGCCTAGGCTGGTCTTAGACTCCTGAGCTCAAGCAATCCTCCTGCCTCGGCCTCCCAAAGTACTGCATGGTTTATTTATTTGTTTGTTTTTTTATTTGAGTCGGAGTCTCACCCTGTCACCCAGGCTGGAGTGCGGTGGCACATTCACGGCCACTGCAGCCTCCACCTGCTGGGCTCAGGCGATCCTTCTGCTTCAGCCTTCCAAGTAGTTGGAACTATAGGCATGTGCCACCACGCCTGGCTAATTTTTCTTTTTCTTTTTTTTTTATTTATTATAAAGACGAGGTCTCGCCATGTTGCCCAGGTTGGTCTCAAACCCCTGGACTCAGGCAATCTTCTCACCTCAGCATCCCAAAGTGCTGGGATTACAGGAGCGAGCCACCACAACTCGCTGACATGTTTTAAACCAGATGTCTTTTACAGGCAATTTAGAAAGACCAATTCCCTCCCCCCCCGGCTCCCCCCCCCCACACAAAGAGAAAAGGAACAAGCAGCTGAGGAAGGGCTGAAACCTGGGGAAAGCTCCCCAGAGAAGGCATGCTGGAAGTGACCTTGAAGGACAAACATGACTGGCAGGCACGTTCGTGGGAAGGGAGTATTCTTGAATGTGGCTCCAGAAATTACAGAGGCTCCGCAACCTAACAAAGCAGAACATATGGGGAAACAGAAGGCAGGGGAAACGGAAAGCAGGAAGGGTGCTGGGAGGGCCCAAGAGAGACTCCAAGGCCATGTCAACAACTAGAATTTAGCCAGATGCGGTGGCTCACGCCTGTAATCCCAGCACTTTAGGAGGCAGAGGCAAGAGGATAGCCTGAGTCTAGGGATTTGAGAGCAGCCTGGGCAGCATGGTAAGACCTCGTCTCTACAATAAACCAAAAAATCAGCTGGGCATCATGGTGCATGCCTGTGCTTCCAGCTACTTGGAAGACTGAGGCAGAAGGATCACCTGAGCCCAGTAGGTCGAGGCTGCCGTGGCCGTGAGTATGCCACTGCACTCCAGCCTGGGTGACAGAGTGAAACTCCGACTCAAAATAAAAAGTAAATTGCCACCAGTCTTTGCTCTTTGTGACTGCTTTTCTTCATTTCTTTTAATATTCACTATATTTAAAAAGTTTGATTCAGTTGTCCTGAGATAATAACTTATTGGGAGAGTCTGAGGAAAAAAAAAACAACACAGAAATCTTATCTCTATGGACTTGAAATTCTACATAGCAAGTTTTGTATTCTCATATACATATGGATCTATTTTTGGACTGCCCTTTTTTTTTGTTTTTTTTTTTTTGAGTTGGGGTCTGACTCTGTCACTCAGGCTGGAGTACAGTGGCACAATCCTGGCTCACTGCAGCCTTGACCTCCTAGGTTCAGCTGATCCTTCCACCTCAGCCTCCCAAGCAGCTGGGAATACAGGTGTGCACCCTCACACCCAGCTAATTTTTTTTTGTTAGTAGAAATCTCACTCTGTCACCCAGGCTGAAGTGCAGTGGCATGCTCACAGCCACCACGGCCTTGATCTGCTAGGTTCAGGTGATCCTGCCGCCTCAGCCTTCCAAGTAACTGGGACTACAGGCATCCACCACTATGCCTGGCTAGTTTTTTTATTTATTTAAGAGACGAGGTCTCACCAAGTTGACCAGGCTGGTCTCGAACTTGTAGGCTCAGGCAATCCTTTCGCCTCCGCCTCCCAAAGGGCTGGGATTACAGGCATGAGCTGCCCCGTCCAGCTATGAATATGCTTCTATGAATCACACCAAGCTGTTGTTTTCCTTGCTTTGTGTATCCCAAGCATGGCCAGCAGAGGACAGGATTTCTTTGATGAGAGAAAGACACAGAGGAAACACCCGGAAATGCTGTCTAGCAGGTGACGGGGAGAAAGGAGGCAACATCTCATGTGGTGGTGTCTGAGAAGCGCGTGGTGTCTGAGAATACGCAGGATGGACATGAGCTCAGGTGCATCTCACCTGTTCCTCGGCATCACAGAGGGCTTGCTCAGCTGGAAGGTCCTGATTGAAATTCAAGTTCTGAGGGAAATACAGGGAGTGACAGATCTTTTTGGTTTGTGAATTCCTGATGGAGAATCGCATAAGGTGGATTGTCAAGGTCTGGGGCAAGTGGGTCAGCTTCATGACCTGAAAGAGAAAAAGCTCTGTGGAAATAAAGCCCGAAGGCGGGCCAGACCTGGTGACTCAAGCCGGTAATCCCCACACTTTGGGAGGCTGAGGCGAGAGGATTGCCTGCGTCCAGGGCTTCAAGACCAGCCTGGGCACTTTGGCGCAAACTCGTCTCTACAATAAATCACAAAAATTAGCTGGGTGTGGTGGTGCATACCTGTGGTTCCAGCTACTTAAAGATGAGGCGGAAGGATCGCCTGAGCCCAGCAGGTCGAGGCTACCTGCAATGGCCACGAGTGTGCCACTGCACTCCAGCCTGGGCAACTGAGACTCCGACTCAAAAAAAAAAAAAAAAAACAGTCCAAAGGCGCTCGGAATGGGTAGATCCAGATAAATGTCAGGGCAGGCAGGTGGTGTGTTCCTCTTCCCCAAAAGTGGGAAGCAGGAGGCTATAGGAGGTAAAGGCTCCCATGTGCTGAATCTGTTGAGATTCTCCAGGCTCAACTCAAGGCTTGGCTAATCCTCCACCGCCCTTTCCCAAAAAGGCACAGACAGCCCAGGGCTCTCTAGGAGGCCGGGATCTGTTCCAGGAAGCTAGCCTAACCCTGGGGGGAAAATCCCTGCCCACTGCTCCAGAAGCTTCTCTTCTTGTTCCTCTCAGGGATGTGATCAGAGAAGCCACGCCCACAGCTCTGGAAATCAGAAACGCCCCTGTCCCAGATTCCCTCCCTCAACCCTCTTGAGGTGCCTTGGGGGACTCGGAAGACTCTATCAGGAAGTCCACCAGGGTATCCCAGACAAGTGACGAACAATTGAGCCAAGAACAACACAGGTTTACACCACATGGGTCCACTTAGACGCGGATTTTTTTCAATAAATACGGCCAGCCTTCTTCCATATCTGCGGGTTCTGCACCTGCAACCCAATGCTGATCAAAAATACGGTATTTGCGGGGTATGAAACCGCATCAAGGGAGGACAGACTTTTTCTATATGCGGATTGTGCGGGGCCAATTCGGGGACTTGAGTGTGCGCCGATTTGGGTATGTGCAGGGGTCCTGGGGCCAATCCCCCGTGTCCACTGAGGAATGACTGTGTCTGATTTGGATACAGTGAATACCTGTTTCCCTTGGGTCTTCTTCCCACAGTTCTCACAGAAGCACCTGCTTTTGCTTGATAACTCCTTGGGCTGGAAAAAACAGCGCAGGGCCTCCTCCTGTCCCGTCCAAGAGAACAAGAAAAACGCAGGGTTGCTATTTCCCATCCAAAGTACAGCCTCACCACGTCTTGTAGGTGGGGCTTGCGGCTTTTCTTCTGGGTCTCTACATGCCCCACCCCCAGTGTCTGGCCTGGTGTGTTTCACATGGCAGGATCTCAAAAAAGCCCTACTCACTGGAGTGAAAACCAGGAGCGGCACACCTGTCAAGAGAGCCATGTGAGGAACGTGGAAGTAGAAGAAAACAATCTTCTTTGCCAGAACCAAGGAGAAATTGGCCAGAGCCATGCTAATGAAATAAAAAGTGACTTTTTATAAGCCAAAGGCACCAGGCAAGGTGGCTCATGCCTATCATCCCAGTACTTTGGGAGGAGGAGGCAAGAGGATCGCCTGAGTCCAGGGGTTCGAGATCAGCCTGGGCAGCATGGCGAGACCTCATTTCTACAATAAATCAAAAAAATTAACTGGGCGTGGTGGCACGCACTTGTGGTTCCAGCTACTTGGAAGGCTGAGGTGGTAGGATCACCTGAGCCCAGCGGGTGGAGGCTGTGGTGGCCATGAGCATGCGACTGCACTCCATTCTGGGCAACAGAGTGAGACTCTGACTCAAGGGAAAAAAATGCCAAAGGCCGCAGGACATGGTGGCTCACACCTGTAATCTCAGTACTTTGGGAGTCCAAGGCAGGAGGACTGCTTAAGCCAAAGAGTTCAAGACAAGCCTGGGCAATCTAGCAAGACCTCATCTCTACAAAAAATAAAAAATGAGTCAGGCGTGGTGGCACACACCTGTAGTTTCAGTTACCCAGGAGACTGAGATGGAAGGATTGCCTGAGTCCAAGAGATCCAGGCTGCAGTGAGTTGTGATTATGCTACCACACTCCAGACTGGGTGACAGAGTGAGACCTTGACTCAAAAAAAAAAAAAAAAGTCAAAGGCAGATAATAAAGAAGCAAGGGGAACTTGAAACATTGGGTTGTATGGTGTATGAATGAGTTGAATCTTTGCACTTCCCAAAATTCATGTTGAAATTTAATCCCCAATGTGGCAGTAGAGAGAGGTGGGGGCTTTAAAAAGGCTCTGTCCTGGCTGGGTTTGGTGGCTCAGCCTGTAATCCCAGCACTTTGGGAAGCCGAGGCGAGTGGATTGCCTGAGCCCGAGGGTTCCAGACCCGCGCGGGCAACTTGGCAAGACCTCGTCTCTACAATAAATAAAAAAAATTAACCAGGCGCGGTAATGTGCACCTGTAGTTCTGGCTACTCGGAAGGCTGAGGATCGCCGGAGCCCAGCAGGTCAAGGCTGTGGTTGCCAGGAGCGTGCCACTGCACTCCAGTCTGGGCGACAGAGTGAGACTCCGACTCAAAAAAAGAATAAAATAAAATAAAAGGGCTCTGTCCTTTTGAACGGATTAATCCTCTCAAGGATTATCGTTTAATGGATTAATAGGCTATCATGAAAGTGAAACTGATGGCTTTATTAGAAGAGGGAGACCCGAGCTAGCAGTTAGATTACTCAGCCCCCTTTCACCTTGCCATGTGGTACCGTGCCGCCTTGGGACTCTGTAGAGTGTCTCTACCAGCAAGAAAGCTCTCTTGGGAGGTTGAGGCAGAAGAATCCCCTGAGCCCAGCAGGTCGAGGTTGTGGTGAGCCGTGATTGTGCCACTACACTACAGCCTGGGCCACAGAGTGGGACCCTGACTCAAAAAAAAGAAGGCTCTCACTAGATGTAGCCCTTTTACCTTGGACTTCTCAGCCTCCAGAACTGTAATAAATATATTACTTTTCTTTATAATTTACCCAGTCTCAGGGAGATTCTGTTACAACAACAGAAAGTGGGCTGATACATGGGCACAGCAAATTCATCAAGAGAAATCCCTCACCAGTGTTTTCAGGGGCTTGGAGTCCACATCGAAAAGAGACAGGGGGAGGGTGAGCATGGTACTGTTTTTGCTTCTCTCCAGGGAACAATCGAGGCAGATCAGGGACTCTTTCATCTGGATTGTATACAGAACCTGCAGCCTCTCCACCTGCGAGAGGGAGGGGTAGAGCGGCATGATGGGTACAAAACCATGAACCAGGGCAGGCCAACTTTCAGAGGTTGGAGCCAACAGACAGAAGCCCCAGACATGGTAGTCGCTATCATTAAAAAGTCAAAAAAAAAAAAAAAAAAGCTCTTGGAAGGCTGAGGCAGAAGGATGGCCGGAGCCCAGCTGTTTGACGCTGGGGTGACTGTGAGAGTGCCACTGCATTCCAGCCTGGGAGATGGAGTGAGACTCCTACTCAAAAAAAAGAAAAGAAAAGAGAAAGGTCAAAAAATGGGCCGGGCGTGGTGGCTCAAGCCTGTAATCCCAGCACTTTGGGAGGCTGAGGCAAGAGGATTGCCTGAGTCCAGGGGTTCGAGACCAGCTTGGACAACTTGGCAAGCCCTTGTCTCCACAGTAAATCAAAAAATTAGCTGGGCATGGTGGCACACGCCTGTAGTTCCAGCTACTTGGAAGGCTGAGGTGGAAGGATCACCTGAGCCCAGCAGGTTGAGGCTGTGGTGGCCATGAGTGTGCCACTGCACTCCAGCCTAGGTGACAGAGTGAGACTCCAACTCAAAAAATGTCAAAAAAAAACAATGGGTGTTGGAGAAGCTGCAGAGAAAAGGGAATGCTTCCACACTGTTAGTGAGACTGTAAGCTAGTTCAACCTTGATGAAAAGCAGTGTGGCATTTTCTCAAAGAACTAAAAATCGAGCTACCATATGATCCAGGGATTCCACTTCTGGGAATATACCCAGAAGAACATAAATTGCTATACCAAAAAGACGCCTGCATGTGTATGTTCATTGCAGCAGCAGTCACAATTTAAAAAACATGGAACCAACCCAGATGCCCATGAGAAGTGGACCGGATAAAGGAAATCGGTGTATAAACATGATGGAATATCATGCAGCCAGAACGAAGAACAAAATCATGGCCTTTGCAGCAACATGGATGCAGCTGGGGGCTGTCATTCTAAGTGAACTCTCACAGAAACAAAAAACAGAAGACCACATGTTCTTACTCATAAGTGACCCTAAACACTGGGCACATGAGCACAAAGATGGGAACAATAAAAGCTGGGCACTGCTAAAGGAGGGAGGGAAGAGCAACAAGGGGCATATACCCACCCACTGGATACCATGTCCACTACCAGGGGATGGGGAGAAAGGGCTCGCTAGAAGCCCAAACCTCTCTTGCACGCAATTTACTTATGTAGCAAATCCTCACATGAATCCCACAACTCTAAAATAAATAATTTAAAAAAAGAAGAAGAAATGGTAGCCACTAGTGCTCATTGCCCTACTCATACAAGAACTATATTATGGAAGCATGATAAAAATTTTCTGTGGATTAAATCTTTTATTCCACTATATATCACATAAACAATAGTTGAATGAGTCAAGCGAACAGCATCTTGAATTTCTGAGTTCCCTAGTTCTACATTCTTACCAAGTCCACATCAGTGATTTGGTTCTTAATTAGGTTCCAGATTGTCAGGTAGAGTTGAGCAGCGTCGTGCTGGACAAACACTGGCCAAAGAGAAAAGTTACAGCCCAATTAGTGAGGCCACCAGAGAGAGACTCTAACTCAAAAAAAAAAAAAAATACTACCTTTCTACTTCTCAGAGGTGGAGAGATGTCAGTCTCTCCAGAGTGATGATTATCTGGACTCCACCCTCCTTAGCATATCAATCATTGGGAAGGTAAGTCCTCTCATAAAAAGCAAAAAATGCAGTTTCTCTTGCCCGTGCCAACTCTGGCATGTCTATCCTCACCCCCCCCCTTTTTTGAGTCTGAGTCTCACTCTGTCACCCAGACTGGAGTGCATTGGCATGCTCACAGCCACAGCAGCCTGCTGGGCTCAGGTGATCCTTCTGCCTCTGCCTTCCAAGTAGTTGAAACTACAGGTGTGCTCCACCATGCCCAGCTAATTTTTTGACTTATTGTAGAGATGAGGTTTCGCCACGTTGCCCAGGCCTGTCCTGAACCCCTGGGCTCAGGCAATCCTCTCACCTCCACCTACCAAAGTGCTGGGATTACGGGTGTGAGCCACCACACCCAGCCCCCCTTCCTTCTCTAATAAACTTTGTTTTAAAACTTTGCTAGCCATTCAAAAATCCATTTTAGGGTTAAGCCAAAGAACCCATGAGTTTTGCACCACACCTCATCTGGCATCATCTTTGGCGCCCAACTTGGGGCATGAGAAGCTGAGCAATAGCTCATCACATGGTATGTCAGTATGGCAGCCAGTAGCCTCTCTCTCTCTCTTCTCAAACTCTGTTGTTGCCCCTTTTGCTCCTCTTCCTTCTTGGGGTCACCTATGGAATCTCTTGAAGAAGGCAAGTCAGCTTCATTTTTTTTTTTTTTGAGCTGGAGTCTCACTCTGTCACCCAGGCTGGAGTGCAGTGGCACGCTCACAGCCACCCCAGAGTTGACCTGCTGGGCTCAGGCGATCCTTCCACCTCAGCCTTTAATCCCAGTACTTTGGGAGGCCGAGGCGAGTGGATTGCCTGAGCCCGTGGGTTCGAGACTAGCCCGGGCAACTTGGTGAGACCTCGCCTCTAAAATAATAATAAAAAAAATTAGCCAGACACGGTAGTGTGCACCTGCAGTTCTGTCAACTTGGAAGGCGGAGGTGGGAGGATTGCTAGAGTCCAGCAGGTCGGTGCTGGGGTGGCCATGAGCGTGCCACTGCACTCCAGCCTGGGTGATGGAGTGAGACTCCAATTAAAAAAAAAACTAGAGAAGGAAACAGAAATCCAGATCCAAGAAGCCCAAAAGAAGCCAATATTAAGCTAAGGAGACTGACACTAAGACACATTATAATCAATTGTCAAAAGTTAAAAACAAGCAGAGAATTCTAAAAGCAGTAAGAGAAAAGCAACTTGTTACATACAAGGTAATCTCCATAAGAATACAAGCAGATTTTTCAACAAAATCTTGCAGGCCAAAAGTTGTGTGATGAATTAGTAAAGGTACTGAAGGAAAAAAGAAAAACTGTCAGACAAGAATACTATACCCTGCAAACCTGTCCTTCAAAGATAAAGGAGAGATGAAGACTTTCTCAGGCAAACACTGAGGGAGTTTGTCACCAGTAGACCCACTTTACAAAAAATACTAAAGAGATTTCCTCAAGGTAAAACAAAAACGAGACCAGCCTGGGTAACACGGTGAGACCTCGTCTCTATAATAAATCAAAAAAATCTCTGGGTGTGGTGGTGCATGCCTGCATTTCCAGCTCTTGGAAAGCTGGGTGGAAGGCCCGTGTGAGCCCGGCAGGTATAGGCTGCAGTGGCCATGAGTGTGACACTGCACTCCTCCAGCCTGGGCAACAGAGTGAGATTCCAACTCAAAAAAAAAAAAAATAAACAAAACAATTTTTAAAGTGAAACAAAGGGACACTACAGTGTAGCAAAAAAAATTAAAAAGTACAAAATTCATTGGCAAAGTTAAACATATACACAAAGACAATTCTGCTACTATAATAATGGTGGGTAAATAGCTTTTAATTCCATCATAAAATTTGAAAGACAAAACTATTAAAAACAAATACAATTAAATTATTTTAATAAATATATAATACAATATAAATAGATTTAAACTGTGACATCAATCTCATATAATGTGGAGGAAGGAGAGGTAAAACCAACAGTTTTTACATGCAAGGGAAGTTAAGTTATCATCAACTCAAAATAGACTCTTATACCTATAAGATATTTATGTAAGACACTTTGGTAAACACTAAGAAAATTGGTCTAGAAGTTGCACAAAAGAAAAAGAAAAAAGAAAAATCTGAGGCAGAGTAGCTAGCACAAGTTAAACATAGATAGATAAATTCCCCATAGGTGAGTTTTAGGAAGCATTTGGAGATTTTTAAACTACATTCTGCCAAATGTGGTGGCTCACGCTTGTAATCCCAGCACTTTGGGAGATGGAGGCAAGAGCCTTGGGGTTCAAGACCAGCCTGAGCAATCCAGCAGGACCTTGTTTCTACAATAAAACAAAAATTAGCTGGGCATGGTGGCGCACACCTGTAGTCCCAGCTACTTGGAAGGCTGAGGTGGAAGGATCGCCTGAGCACAGCAGGGCGAGGCTGTGGTGGCCATGATCATGCCACTGCACTCCAGCTGGGCAACAGAGTGAGAATCCGACTCAAAAAAAAAAAAAAAGAAGAAGAAGATATACATACACGTAGTGAAAGGATTTCTGCAGTCACACACACCCACCACCTCACATAGTTACCTCTTGTGTGTGGTAAGAGGACCTAAAATTGACTCTCTTAGCAAATTCCCAGTACGCAATACAATACTATGAACTATAATCCCCATGTTGTACATTATTTTTGACAAAGTACCAAAACAATTTAATGTGGAGAGAAGAGTCATCTGTTTCACAAATGGCAACAGAATGATTAAATGAACGCATGCAAAAGAAGGAGTTGGGCCGGGCTCAGTGGCTCAGCCTGTAATCCCAGCCCTTTGGGAGGCTGAGGCGAGTGGATTGCCTGAGCCCGTGGGTTCGAGACCCACCTGGGCAACCTGGCAAGACCTCATCTCTACAATAAATCAAAAATTAGCTGGGCATGGTAGCACACGCCTTGGAAGGCTGAGGTGGAAGGATCACCGGAGCCCAGCAGGTCAAGGCTGTGGTGGCCCAGAGCGTGCCACTGCACTCCACCCTGGGTGCTGGAGTGAGACTCCAATTCCAAAAAGAAAAAAAGTAACTCAGAATGAACACAGAGCTAAAACTTAGAAGAAAAAGAAACAGGAGAGTTTCACTAAGAAGTAGAAGGCTTCTTTTGGGGGTAACAAAAGTGTTACCAAATGAGATCGTGGTATGGATGCACAGGTCTGTGAATACACTGAAATCCTTCATAGTATACATTTTTACCAGTTTTTTTTTCCTAGAGCTCTGTCACAAGTTTCTAATGAGTGACCATAAGAGAAAGAGGAGATTCACCTCCCCAAGGTAGGGACGGGGGCCAAAGCTAGGAAACATGGTGATAGCCATAGCTCAAAGAGTACATAGCTACGCCAGAGTCTAGTAAGGCAATGGCCCATACTATATGTCTTTAAAAGAATGAATTTTTTAGTATGTGATGTACAGCTCAATATAGCTGCTTTTTAAAAAATCTTACGTAGTTATACATTCTTTTATAGACTGTGGTTTTTCCTTTTTTTTTTTTTTTTTTTGAGATAGGGACTTGCTTGGCATAATCATAGCTTCCTGTAGCCCCAAACTCTGGAGCAGCTGGGACTACCGATGTGTTTCACCACACCTGGCTAATTTTTTTTTGAATTGGGGTCTCACTCTGTCGCCCAGACTGGAGTGCAGTGGCCGCTCCCGGCCACCGCAGCCTCGACCTGCTGGGCTCTGGCGATCCTTTCGCCTCAGCCTTCCAAGTAGCTGGAACGACAGGCGCGCACTACCACGCCCGGCTCTGTTTTGGGATTTATTGTAGAGATGAGGTCTCGCCAAGTTGCCCAAGTGGGTCTCGAACCCGCAGGCTCAGGCAATTCACTCACCTCAGGCTCCCAAAGCGCCGGATTACAGGTTGAGCCACCGAGCCTGGCTCTGGCTAATTTTTTTTTAACTTTTTTTTTTTGGAGACACAGTGTCTCGCCGTTGCCCAGGCTGTTCTCAAGCTCCTGGGCTTAAATGGTCCTCCCCTGTTGGCCTCCCAAAGTGCTTGACTACAGGTATGAGCCACCAGGCCTGGCCTGGTTTTTCCTTTTTATTCCTTTGTTCTGTTTTCCTAGTGATAAAAAGACCCGCTAATGTCCGTCCATGTTGCCACAGCCCCTAGAGAGCAGCATGGCGGGGATTCAAGAGCTTCTGCATATTCCTGAGCACATAACTGAGAGTTCCCCTGTCTTCTATGCACCCCCAGTAGGTAGCTTCAGGGAATCCCTGACTTCCCAACAGACTACACCCGAAGATGTAAGCCCCTACTGACTCCCTTTCTTGGAAGCATATAGTATCGGTGTAATCATAAGCAAGTCTTATGATTTGCATAACTTTTGCAACACATGATATCTTAGGCCTTAAACTTCCTTCACTCTAAATGTCACTGTCTAAATGTAAAATGCAGGCTGGGCTCGGTGGCTCAGCCTGTAATCCCAGCACTTTGGGAGGCCAAGGAGAGTGGATTGCCTGAGCCCGTGGGTTCGAGACCCACCTGGGCAACCTGGCGAGACCTCAATCTCTACAATAAATCAAAATTTAGCTGGGTGTGGTAGCGCACGCCTATAGTTCCAGCTACTTGGAAGGCTGAGGCGGAAGGATCACCGGAGTCCAGTGGGTCAAGGCTGTGGTGGCGGGAGTGTGCCACTGCACTCCAGTCTGGGTGGCAGAGTGAGACTCCAACTCAAAAAAAAAATGTAAAATGCAGCTGTAACTTAAGTTCAATGCAACGCTCTGCTGGTCATGCGGCTAATGTATGGATATCTACAACTCTGAACTATAAAAGTGGACTTCAAAGCACGCAGGGTGCACTGAACCATTTTAGGAAGACCTCGAGTCCGGCTCTGCTCCTTGGATTCAAATTCAGAAATAAACTTCTTTCTACCAGTTCCCTGTCCCTTTGATTTATTGGTCTCAAGGGGAGCAGCCGACTGTTACTCCGACCGTAACACTAGGATTCCTTACCAATGGTTGAAAAAGCTTTGAGGCGACCCCTCACCTTACTTACCCTACTGAGAGACAGAAAAGGGTGAGTATTAAAGTCATATGTCTGGCTGGGCTCGATGACACAGCCTGTAATCCCAGCACTTTGGGAGGCCGAGGTGAGTGGATTGTCTGAGCCCGCGGGTTCAAGACCCACCTGGGCAACTTGGCGAGACCTTATCTCTACAATAAATCAAAAATTAGCCGGATGTGGTAGCGTGCACCTGTAGTTCCAACTACTTGGAAGGCTGAGGCGGAAGGATCGCCGGAGCCCAGCGGGTCCAGGCTGCGGTGGCCATGAGCATGCCACTGCCCTCCAGCCTGGGTGACAGAGTGAGACTCCAACTCAAAAAAACCCCAAACAAACGAATACGTCCTTCAATTCTGCATGTGTACAAATGCGTGGCTCTTTAAAACACTTCAGGTCTACACATGGGCCTCTGACTCAAGGAGACCAGTGTCTGCCTAACCTGCTTCGTGCTAAGACCCCGTCCATCAGTCCCACTCTTTACTCTCTCCCAGGCTGCCACCCCCTTGAGGCCCATGGGCACGAGCCAGAGCCGGGAGGGCTGTCTTACAAGGCACGTTGTACTTCTGGAGACAATAGGCGAGCTCCAAGGGCCGCACTGCTTTCTGTCGGCTGTCTTGCATCTTCTCCAGCAGCAAAAGCAGCTGGAAAGGGACATTTCTCCTCTGCTCTTCGGCCCTCCTGGGCACCGTTATCCTGCCAAAGAACAGCCAGAAACCTCCTTACAACCACAGAGCTCTCAAAGCTAGGTGCACATTGGAATTACTCAGGGAATGTTTTGTTCGTATTTTTTGGGGGGGGTCTCACTCTGTCACCCAGACTGGAGTGAAGTGGCACAATCATAGCTCACCACAGCCTTGACCTTCTGGGCTCAGGCAATCCTTCTGCTTCAGCCTCCCAAGTAGCTGGGACTACAGGTGTGTGCCTCCATGCCCTCTAATTTTTTTAAATTAATTTTTAGCTGGGTGCAGTGGCTCACGCCTGTTATCCCAGCACTTGGGGAGGCCAAGGTGAGAGGATTGCCTGAGCCCAGGTGTTTGAAACCAGCCTGGGCAACTTGATGAGACCTCGTCTCTACAATAAATCAAAAAATTAGCTGGGCATGGTGAGGCATGCCTATGGTTCCAGCTACTTGGAAGGCTGAGGCAGAAGGACCACCTGAGCCCAGTGGGTTAAGGCTGTGGTGGCCCTGAGCGTGCCACTGCACTCCAGCCTGGGTGACAGAGTGAGACATCAACTCAAAAAATAAATAAATTTATTTATTTTTATAGAGATGGGGGTCTCACTATATTGCCCAGGCTGGTCTCAAACTCCGGGGCTTCAGGCAATCCCCCATCCCCACGTCAGCCTCCCCAAGTGCTAGGCTTACAGGCGTGAGCCACCATGCCTGGCCTCAGAAAATTTTTTTAAATCTCCATATCCAGGCCACGCCCCATACAAACTAGATCAGAACTCTGGGGACAGAGCCCAGTCATCGGATTTTTAAAATTCTCCCAGATGTTTTAAATGTGCAGTCAAGGTTGACAGCCATCAAGTTAGTCCATCAGCTGGTCATAGTATCCAGAGAGGGATCAGCACAACGGCCGCCTCCCTTCCCACCCCACCCTGCTTAACAATCACACCAGAACGAGGGGCAGGGGCACCAGTCCTGGACCTACATTGAGGGCAAGCAGCGAAATGTCCAGCCCCAAGCACCGAAAAAGCAAACACTGGAAGAAAGGGCAAGGGAGGTCAGTGTATTTGGCAATGATTCATTTAGTTATAGGCATTTCTCAGTTGCTGAGGTCAATGGATGGGAAAAAGAAGAATGCACAGGACAGAAAAGAATGAGGGATAAAGAGTGTCCCGTGCGCACTAGTGGGGGTGACAGAGACACTGAAAACACAGACTTCATTCCCACCAAACAATGCCTCCATGTAGCCAAAAACCATTTGTACCCCCCAAAGCTCTTGAAAGTTTTTAAAAAGAGAGTGCAGGCTGGGTGTGGTGGCTCATGCCTGTCATCCCAGCACTTTGGGTAGGCCGAATGGGAGGACTGCTTGAGCCCAGGGGTTCGAGACCAGCCTGGGCAACATAGTAAGACTTTGTCTCTACAGAAATAAAAAAAATTAGCCAGGCTCGGTGGCTCAGCCTGTAATCCCATGCCTTTGGGAGGCTGAGGTGAGTGGATTGCCTGAGCCCGTGGGTTCAACACCCGCCTGGGCAACTTGGCGAGACCTCATCTCTACAATAAATCAAAAAATTAGCCGGGCATGGTAGCGCATGCCTGTAGTTCCAGCTACTTGGAAGGCTGAGGCGGAAGGATCGCTGGAGCCCAGCAGGTCGAGGCTGTGGTGGCCGGGAGCAGCCACTGCACTCCAGTCTGGGCGACAGAGTGAGACTCCAACCCAAAAAAAAAAAAAATTAGTTGGATGTGGTGGCATGTGCCTATAGTCCCAGCTACTCGGGAGGCTGAGGCAGGAGGATCACCTGGGCCTAGAGAGTTGAGGCTGCGCTTGGTAAGCTATGATCGTGCCACTGTCCTCCAGCCTGGGAGACAGAGTAAGACCCCTAAGTCAAAAAGAAGAAGATGAAAAAAGAGAGAGAGAGAGAGACTGTGTGTGTGTGTGTGTGTGTGTGTGTGTGTGTGTGTGTGTGTATTGGGGCCCACAGCCTTGCTCCTTCTCTGACATTGGTCTAGTCTCACCTCTTCCTTTTAACCAAATCAGTGGCTTTCAATCCTGGCTGCACTTTAAAATCACCCAAGGATACCATGCACACCATGTGGATGATGTCCTTAATAGAAGCCCAAACCTCACCTGTGCTGCTTGAATCTAAAAATAAAATAATAAAAAAGTCACCCAAGAAGTCTTTTAAGAAGTACCAATGCCTGGTCCCCACTCCAGACCAATTGAAACCAAATAACGGGGTGGAGCCAGGCATTTATGTCTTTAAAACTTCTTAGGTGATTCTGATGTATAGTCCAGAACATGGAGGTAAAGATAATATTCTCTGGCAACTTTTGAAAGCAGACCTCTAAAAGTCCAAGTCACTGTGAATAACTGAATCGTCTAAAACATAAGATAATACACAGGCTTTTCAACCTGAGTAACAGTCTTACCTCTTCAATATCTTGGTGAAGTCCACATTCATTATGAACACATGAATCAGGGAGTTAAGACAGCAAGTCTGTCCAATGTTGTATAAACCAACTAGGCCTTTAAAAGGAAGAGGGAAAAAAAAATACTGTGGACAAGGTCTAGCTAAGGGAGTTCACAAAAATCAAATGCTTCTTCTAGAATCTACTAAGAACATAAAATCCTGTAAAGTACTCTCAAAGAATTCACCAGGAAGCTTGCAAACAAATTAAAGAAGAAATATCAAGCATGAACCTTTAAAAAGTGAAACAACAAGAAAAGTAAGAGTCTCTTAGGAAATAAGAAATGGCACCCCAAAGAAAGGATATTATTCATTGCCAAACGAGTAGTACAAGCAAT
Source organism: Cephalopachus bancanus (assembly GCA_027257055.1). Taxonomy (NCBI): domain Eukaryota; kingdom Metazoa; phylum Chordata; class Mammalia; order Primates; family Tarsiidae; genus Cephalopachus; species Cephalopachus bancanus. Next base: position 957,556 of record JAPVLO010000639.1, read on the forward strand.
ATTTGGAAGAGAAAAGGAAAAGAAAGAAACATTACAGAAAACATAACTGGAAGAATTATGGGTTCCTCTTTCTCAAATTGTTCTCCACAGAGCTGATCAGAATGGGCAGCTAGTGGGCTCTGCCCAGTTCATTGATGTCAGATTCTGGTGCAGAGGCCCGTGCCCGGTCCCCATCACAGGGATAAAGGAAATTCAAAGACAGCTTTGGGGATGATCCGTCTAATCTAAACTCGTCCTGGGAGGCTGAAAGTCAGAAGGCGTTTACAAAAATATGAGAAAAACAAAAGATAACTTTTCTCTGCACCTCCAGCATCCAACCTCTCTTTGTCCAGTCCGGCCTTAGGCTCAGCGGATCCCACAAGATGAGCATTTAAGAGGAAGGGAGGACCACTAACCTCAGAATTCCTGGGGAAAGGGTTGTGGAGTATACAAGACTTGACAGTAAGAAAGTAAAAATCTGGAGGCGAAAAGCGGGCGGGACTGGCAGTGGTGGGAAACTGCCAGGGGAGGGAGTCGCCACACCTCATCGATAAGGGTACCTGCATAATGACCATTTGTCTACCTAACCCTGAATTCTACCCCACATCTTCAAAATTAAAAATAAATAAAGTAACAATCTGGGGGTAGCAGATGAATACAGATTTCTGTTCCCAAGTCAGCAGAAGCATACTGCTTCCAGACTGGTACCTGGAAAGACAAAAACTAACATGGGGTTCTAAATACACCAAGCATTGGTTTAAGGTGGTTGACACAGCTTATCCTATCTAATCCTTGCAACAGATCTACATCCCTGGAACTATTATTATCCCTGTTTTAAACCCTAGACCGTTTGCCCTGAGAATACTCGCTGGTGGCGCTTGCTGCTATAGCATTTACCCCGAGATAACTCACCTTACCCCCAAAGTTTGCCACACGAAATATCTTGCTTTTTTTTTTGAGTTGGAGTCTCACTCTGTCGCCCAGACTGGAGTGAAGTGGCCGCTCCCGGCCACCGCAGTCTCGACCTGCTGGGCTCCGGCGATCCTTCCGCCTCAGCCTTCCGAGTAGCCGGAATTACAGGCATGCACTACCACGCCCGGCTGATTTTTTGATTTATTGTAGAGATGAGGTCCCGCTGCCCAAGCGGGTCTTGAACCCGCGGGCTCAAGCAATCCCCTCACCTCAGCCTCCCAAAGGCGCGGGATTACAGGCTGAGCCACCGAGCCCAGCTATATCTTGCTTTTATTATGACTTTCGCATCACTCTAGTATATCGTTAGTCTTTGGAAACAAATGACATCATTCTGTTTCTAGTATTCTATTTTTGTGGTATTTCCGTTTACAAGCTATAATTTTTTTTTTAGTGATTCTCATTAGGATTAGCGAGAAGTTCTGTTTAGAAATCACTCCAATAATAATTTTTATATTTTAGCTGGGCTCGGTGGCTCAGCCTGTAATTCCGCGCCTCTGGGAGGCTGAGGTGAGTGGATTGCCTGAGCCCGCGGGTTTGAGACCCGCCTGGGCAACTTGACGAGACCCATCTCTACAATAAATCAAAAAAACAGCTGGGCGTGGTAGCGCATGCCTGTAATTCCGCTATTGGAAGGCTGAGGCGGAAGGATCGCCGGAGCCCAGCAGGGGCGAGGCTGCGTGGCCAGGAGCGGCCACTGCACTCCAGTCTGGGCGACAGAGTGAGACTCCAACTCAAAAAAAAAAAAAAAAAAAAAACAACAGCCAAAAAAAATTTTTATATTTTATTTTCACATTAAAACCCAGTCAGATTTTCTTTAGCCTCAAAGAGCGTGTTTATATAGGATTAAATGAACACAGCAGCGAGCTGGACTTTTTTTTTTTTCTAAATGGGAAATGGGTTAAAGATGCAGAAACTGACCAGGCACAGTGGCTCATGCCTGTAATCCCAGCACTTCTATAAGGCCAAGCGGAAAGGATCGCTTGAGGCCAGGAGTTGAAGACCAGCCTGGACCACATAGCAAGACCCTGTCTCTACAGGAAAAACTTTAAAAAATAAAAACAAAGGTGCGGAAACAGAGGCACAATAGATCAGGAAGCTCAACTGCTTCAAGGCATAGCGGGAGAGCAGAGCATTTATATGACGCCCAGAAGAGAAAAACAGGAGGGATTCTAATGACCATGAGGGTAGTTCCAGGCACCGAGTCGCACTCTGAGCTGCTGTCCCTTCTTCTTCATGATGCTGTTCTCTTCCTTCTTCTCAACAGGCTCTTCTGGGAGCTCCTGAGACTCAGCCAGAATTGATTGGCTGGTTTTCCCCAGGATCGCAAACACTTTTCCCATCAGTGATCGCTCCAAAATTCCCAGGCCAAGGCTGCCTGGCCCGTGTTCAGGGCTGTGCGACTTCACTTGCAGGGAGAGCTCACGTGAGGCGGGCAAGATGGGACCTCTGTGAAAATACAACGCAGGTAGGTAAGGATTAGAGAAGCGGGGAGATATTCGTGTAATCAGTCCTGATTCCGAAGAGCCAAGTCTCAGAGGATGACCGGTGTTTGGGGAGATGGACTCACAAAGCCCTAGGCTGGAAATGACGCCTCGGCTAGACATCCTCTTACCCTTGGTCCCACGTTTCCACTCATTCTTCCTCAGAGTGGACTGCCACACCCTAACGATAGATATTCTCTTAAGGAAGGAGAGGGAAGTGAGCATAGGACTTCACTGGGCATGCCTCAGCAAAACCCAGCACTGGACAGAAGCCCACAGTCGCTGGCATCAGGCTGGTACCTGTGGAGGGAGCCTCTTGACCTGCCCAGCACCCAGTGGGAAACTGCATTCTGGCAGGACAGACTCATGTTCTGGCGTGCATCACTGCAGGCCATCTACAATAGTCTTGGGCTTTCGGTACAACTCAGCAGAAGGCAGGCTGTAGCATGCAGCCCCTGTAGGCCACAAGCATGGCCCGGTGCTAGACTGGTCTCAATGCCAGTGGGCTTTGGATGGGACCCAATATTGTGTCAACCTTGGTCACCATGGGATTGCCTGTGTCACCCTTCTCCCAAGAACAGCATGAAGAGAGATACTGTTTGCTTGGAAGAAGAAGAGGGAAGTAAGTGTCAGACTTTGCCTTGGAACCCGATCAAACCAAGTACTGGTCAGAACCATCCACCCCTGACAACAGGTCAGTACCCACAGGCACCTCTCGACTGATCCCAGTGCCAGACAAGAACCCACATTCCAGTGAGATGGACTCAAGATCTAGCCCACATCAGCACGGGCCAACTACAGTGGCCTTGGGACCTGAGCTACAGCAGCTGTGGGCCTTGGACACACCCTAGTGCTGTGCTGGTCTCAGAACCCAGTGCTGTGTCAGCCTCAGTGACCAAAGGATCCCAACCACATCACCCAGCCCTGCAATGGCGGAAGCAGCCACAGGTTTAGGGTCCTCATCAGTCACCCTCTCCTTAATTAGGTTTATTGATGAAAGAAGATCCCAAACAAAGCCAGACTGGGAAGACTGGATCAGGTACTTACATAAAGACACAAACATCGACACACTGGCACCTTAATGTGTTTGTCTGGCGAGATCATATTTCTTGGATCCGAGAAATATGATCTCACCAGACAAACAAATTAAGGCGCCAGTGACTGACCCTGAAGATATGAAGATGATAAAAAAATGCCAAATAAACCAAAATAACTGTCTTAGGGGAGCTTCACAAAATTCAAGAAAATATAGAGAAACAATTCAGAAATGTATAGAGAAATTTAACAAAGAGATGAAAATAATTTTTAAAAAACAGAAATCCTGACACTGAAGAATACAATGGATGAAGTGACAAATGTATTGGAAGATCTCAACAACGGAACTGATCAAGTAAACAAAGAATCTGTGAGCATGAAGACAGGCTGTTTGAAAATACAGTCAGAGGAGAAAATGAAAAAAAAGAATGAAAAGGAATGAAGAATATCTACAAGATTTCTGGGATAGCATCAAAACAGCAAATGTAAGAGTCACTGGACTAAAAGATAATGTAGAAAATGTGAAAGGAGTAGAACATTCATTTAAAAAAAAATCAAAAAAATTCATAATTGGTAAAAGATACAAATATCTATACAGGAAGTTTGAATATCACCAAGAAGATTCAACCCAAATAAGACTACCCTGAGATATATAATAAACTCTCAAGGGACAAGGACGAAAGCAGCAAGAGAGAAAAAAGCAAATAACATAAAAAACTCTGATATCATAAGCGGACCTTGAACAATTATCGCAATACTATCAGAAAAGGATTAACAATAGCAGGAAATTGCCGGGAGGGGGGTGAGGAAGCAAGATTGGCAGTACTGGGCGTCTGTCTGGGGGGGAGCACACCTCATTAACAAGGGTACCTACGTGCATAATTAACATTTGTATACCTAACTCCGAATTGTACCCCTCATCTTTGAAATAAAAAAAATTAAAAGTTAAAAAAAAGAAACTCTGATACATTTGGCACATATTTTTCAATGAAAATCTTACAGATCAGGAGGCAGTGGGATGACATATTCAAAGTATTGAAGGAAAAAAACCTGCAAGAAGACTGTACCCAGCAAAGCCATCCTTCAGACATGAAGGAGAGATAAAGATATTCACAAACAAAAGCTGAGGGAATTCATTACCAATAGACCGGGTCTTACAATAATGCTAAAGGGAGCACATCAAAATGAAAGAAAGGAACACAAATGTGCAACAAGTAAACACGTGAAGATATAAAACTCACTGGTAAAAGTAAATTCACAGACAAATTCAGAACACTCTAATACTGTAACTGTAGTGTGTAAACCACTCATACTTTTAGTCTGAAGACTAAAAAACCAAATCTATCAAAAATAATAATAACCACAACAATTTTTAAAGAGAGGCAATATAAAAGTATACAAATAGTCACAATGACCCACACCTGTAACCTAGCCACTCAGGAGGCTGACATGGGAGGAGCCCAGGAGTTCAGGAACAGCCTGGGAAACATAGTGAAATCCCAAAATTAATTATTTTTTTTTAGGTGAAGTGTCACTCTGTCGCCCAGGCTGGAGTACAGTAGCACGCTCACAGTCCCTGGAGCCTCAACCTGCTAGGCTCAGGCAATCCTTCTACCTCAGCCTTCCAAGTAGCTGGAACTACAGGCACGCACCACCACTCCTGCTAATTTTTTTGTATTTATTGTGGAGCTGAAGTCTCGCCAGGTTGCCCAGGCTGGTCTCAAATCCGTGGGCTCAGGAAATCCTCTCACCTCGGCCTCCCAAAGTGCTGGGATTATAGGCGTGAGCCACCGCTCCTGGGCTCAAAATTAAATTTTAACAATTATCCAGGCATAATGGCATGCACCTGTAGTACTAGCTACTTGGAAGGCTGAGATGGGAGGATTATGTGAGCCCAGAAGTTCAAGACTGCAGTGAGCTATGGTGGCATCACTGCACTCCAGCCTGGGCAACAGAGTAAGACCCCCATATCTAAAAATAGAAATGAAAAATAAAATAAATTTTTTAAAAGTTTACGTTATAAACAGAGACAACAAAAAGTCAAAATGTAGGGAGAATGGAGTTAAAATGTACAATTATTTAGTTGCTTTCTTTGTGATGAATGTAAAGTTGTCATAAGTTTAAAGTCGCTTGTTATATGTATAAGACATTGTTTGTAAGCTTCTCAGTAACCACAAAGAAAATATCTTATTAAAATAGATATACTAAAAATAAAAAGTAAGAAATTAAAACACACTATCAAAGAAAATCACTAAACCACAAAGGAAGGCAATAACAAAGGAAGAAGAGAAGAGAGGAGTTACAAAACAACCACAGAATAAGTAACAAAATGGCAGTAATAAGTCCTTACCAACAATAATATAAAATGTAAATGGACTATATTCTCCAATTAAAAGACATAAAGCCGGGCTTGGTGGCTCAGCCTGTAATCCCGCGCCTTTGGGAGGCTGAGGTGAGTGAATTGCCTGAGCCCGCGGGTTCGAGACCCGCCTGGGCAGCAAGACCTCATCTCTACAATAAATCAAAAAATCAGCTGGGCGTGGTAGCGCATGCCTGTAATTCCAGCTACTCGGAAGGCTGAGGCGGAAGGATCGCCGGACCCCACCAGGTCAGGCTGCGGTGGCCGGGAGCGGCCACTGCACTCCAGTCTGGGCGACAGAGTGAGACTCCAACTCAAAAAATAAATAAATAAATAAATAAAAAGACATAAAGAGGCTGAATGGATAAATAAAAAAACCAACTGCATGCTCCTTACAAGAACCTCACTTCACCTATAAAGACACACATGGGCTGGGTGTGGTGGCTCATGCCTGCAATCCCAACACTTTGGGAGGCCAAGACAAGAGGATTGTCTCAGCTCACAGGTTTGAGACCAGCCTGGGCACCATGGTGAGACCTCGTCTCTATAATAATTCAAAAAATTAGCTGGGCATGGTGGTGCATGTCTATGGTTCCAGCTACTTGGAAGGCAGAAGTGGAAGGATTACTGAGCCCAGCAAGTCCAGGCTATGGTGGCCATGAGTGTGCCACTGTACTCCAACCTGAGCAACAGAGTGAGACTCCAACTCGAAAAAAAAAAAAAGACACGCAAACTGATAGTGAAGAGATGGAAAAAGTTGTTCTATGCAAATGGACACCAAAAAAGAATGAGAGTAGTTATCCTTATATCAGATACAGTAGACATTATGTCAAAAACTGTAAAAAGAAGCCGGGCTCGGTGGCTCAGCCTGTAATCCCACGCCTTTGGGAGGCTGAGGTGAGTGGATTGCCTGAGCCCGCGGGTTCGAGACCCGCCTGGGCAGCAAGACCTCATCTCTACAATAAAAAAAAAATCAGCCGGGCATAGTAGCGTGCGCCTGTAATTCCGGCTACTTGGAAGGCTGAGGCGGAAGGATCGCCGGAGCCCAGCAGGTCGAGGCTGCGATGGCCAGGAGCGGCCACTGCACTCCAGTCTGGGCGACAGAGTGAGACTCCAACTCAAAAAAAAAAAAAAAAAACTGTAAAAAGAAACAAACAAGGTCATTACATAGTGAAAAAGGGCTCAATGCAGCAAAAAAAAAAAAAAGAGCAATAATATATATGCAACCCATATCAGAGAACACAATATATAAAGTAAATATTAGTTGATTGAAAGAGAGAGACAGACTGCAATATGATAATAGCAGGGGATTTTGCCACCCCACTTTCAGCAATGGACAGATCATTTAGACAGAAAATCAGCAAAGTAACATCAGAAATAAACTACACTCTACACCAAATGAACCTAACTGACATTTACAGAACATTTCATTCAACTGCTACAGGATACACACTCTTCTCATGAGCACATAGAACATTCTCCAGGATAGATCAAACATTAGAACAAAAAACAAGTCTGAACAAATTTTTTAAAGTGAAAATCAAATCAAGTATCTCTTTTGATCACAATGGAATAAAACTAGAACTCAATAATAGAAGAATCTTGAAAATTGTACAAATAAATAAAAATTAAACAATATGCTCCTGAATGACCAATAAGTCCGTGCAGAAATTAAGAAGAAAATTAAAATTTTTTTAAACAAATGAGAATGGAAATACAACATATCAAAACCGGGGGCTACGGAAGAACAGTTCTTAGGGGGAAGTTTGTATCAATAAAAGCCTACATCAAAATATATACATATATATATCTGGGCATGATGGCCCAAGTCTATAATCCCAGCACTTTGGGAGGCTGAGAGGAGAGGATTGCCTAGCCCAGGGGCTCGAGACCAGCCTGGGCAACTTGGCAAGACCTCATCTCTATAATAGATAAAAACAAATTAGCTGGGTATGGTGATGCACACCTGTAGTTCCAGCTACTTAGAAGACTGAGGCAGAAGAATCACCTGAGCTCAGCAGGTTGAGGCTGCAGTGGCCATGAGCATGCCACTGCACTCCAGCCTGGGTGACAGAGTGAAATATATATGCAATCCACATCAGAGAACACAATATATAAAGTAAATATTAGTTGATTGAACTAAAAAAAAAAGACTTCAAATAAACAGTGTAATCATGCACCTCAAGGAAACAGAAAAGCAAGAACAAATCAAACCCCAAATTAGTAGAAGTCAAGAATAAAAATCAGAGTAGAAATAAATACAATTGAGACAAAAAAATTACAAAAGACTAACAAAACTAAAAGCTGGTTTTTTGAAAAGATAAACAAAATTGAAAAACCTTTTGTAAAACTAAGGAGAGAGAAGATTCAAATAAATAAATAAAATCAGAAGCAATGAAGGAGACATAACTATAAATTCGACAGAAATACTTAGGATCATTAGAGACTATCATGGACAATTAAATGCTAAAAATAAAAAATGGAAAACCTAGAAAAAAACATAAGATTGAACCATGAAGAAACAGAAAAACTGAATAGACCAATAAAGAGTTAGAAAATTGAAGCAGTAATAAAAAGTCTCTTCAATAAACTTTTCTGGGAAAACTGGATATTTATATGCAGATAAGTGAAACTAGATTCCCTTCTCTCACCATATGCAAAAAAAAAACCAAAATTAATGAAAATTTATGTGTAAGACTTGAAACTATGAAACTACTAGAAGAAAATATTGGGGAAATGCTTCAGGACACTGGCCTGAGCAAATAACTTTTTTTTTTTTTTTTTTTTTTTTTAGTTGGAGTCTCACACTGTTGCCCAGGCTGGAGTGTGGTGGCACACTCATGTCCACAGCAGTCTCGACCTACTGGGCTCAGGAGATCCTTCCACCTCAGCCTTCCGAGTAGCTGGAACTATAGGCACATGCCACCACGCCTGGCTAAGTTTTTATTTGTTGTGGAGATGAGGTCTTGCCAAGTTGCCCAGGCTGGTCTCAAACCCAGGGGCTCAGACAGTCCTTTCACCTCACCCTCCCAAAGTGCTGGGATTATAGGCATGAGCCATCACACTTAACCTGAGCAAATATCTATTTGTGTAAAACCTCAAAAGCACAGTCAACCACAGCAAAAAATAGACCAATGGGATTACATCAATCTGAAACGCTTCTGCACAGCAAAGGAAACAACAGAGTGAAAAGACATCCTGCAGAAAGGGGAAAATATTTGCCTACTATACTTCTGACAAGGAGTTAATATTCAAAATAAATAACTCAATAGTAAAAAATAATAATAATAATTAAATTTTAAAATGGGCAAATGATCTGAATTGACATTTCTCAAAATAATGTATACTAATGACCAACAGTATAGGAAAAAATTCTCAACATCAGTAATCATCGCAGAATTGCAAATCAAAACCACAACAAGACGTCATGTTACCCCAGTTAGAGCCATCTTACCCCTATTATCAAAAAGACAAAAAATAATAAATGCTGGCATGGAATTGGAGAAAGAGGGAGACATATACACTGTTGTTAGGAAGGTAATAAAGTATAATCACTATAGAAAACAACATGAAGGTGCCTCAAAAAACTAAAAATAGATACTGCAATATGAATCAGCAATCACACTGCTGAGTAAATATCCAAAAGGAAGGAAATCTGTATATCTTTTTTTTTTTTTTTTTTGAGTTGGAGTCTCACTCCACCCAGGATGGAGTGCAGTGGCATACTTATGGCTACCCCAGCCTTGACCTGCTGGGCTCCAGCGATCCTTCAGCCTCAGCCTTCCAAGTAGCCAGAACGTCAGGCACGTGCTACCACACCCGGCTCATTTTTGATTTATTGTAGAGACGAAGTCTTGCCAAATTGCCCAGGCTGGTCTCGAACCCCTGAGCTCAGGCAATCCTCTCAACTCGGCCTCTCAGAGTGCTGGGATTACAGGCTTGAGCCATCACGCCCAGCCAGAAAGCTGTGTACCTAAGAGAGATTCACAATAGCCAAAATATGGAAGCAACCTAAGTGTCAATCAATGGGTGAATGGATACAAAAACTACAGTACACATATACAATGAAATATCACTCCATTATTTTATTTGATATTTCGGATGAAATTCTGTCATCTGCAGCAACATGGATGGAACTGGAGGACATTGTGTTAAATGAAATAAACCAAGCACATAAAAACAAATATCACGTGTTCTCACTCATATGTGGGGGATTAAATAATTATTCTCATACAGGTGAGGAAGAGGAAATAGGGTGAGATTGTCCAACATGAACAAAGTTACAGTTAGATTGGAGGAAGACATTCTGGTATTCTGCTGCACAGTTGGAGACCAATAGTTAACAACACTGTATATTTCAAAATAGCTGGAAGAGAAAATTTTGGATGTTCTTACCACAAAGAAATGATAAAAGTATGAAGTGATGGATATGCTAAATACCCTGATTTGATTATTACACAATGTTACATGTATCAAGACATTACCATCTACCCCATTATTATGTTTCCATTAAACATCAACAAACAGAAAAAGAATTCTTTTTTTTTTTTGAGAAAGAGTCTCACTCTGTCACTCAGGCTGGAGTAGTGACACACTCACAGCCACCGCAGCCTCGACCTGCGACTGCTCAGGTAATCCATCTGCCTCAACCTTCCAAGTAGCTGGAACTAGAGGCACGTGCTTCCACATCCAGGTAATTTTTTGATTCATTGTAGAGATGAGGTCTCACCACGCTGCCCAGGCTTGTCTTGAACCCGTGGGCTCAGGCAATCCTCTTGCCTCTTCCTGTAATCTGCTGGGATTACAGGCATGAGCCACTGCACCCAGCAAAAAAAAAAAAAAAGGATTTTGAATCTACCCAAGTGATAGAAGAGATGTGGATACATAGGATCTTTGACATACTACTAGAAGAGGGGTGTGAAATAGTACAACTGCTTGAGAAATCATTTGACATCGTCTTACAAAGTTAGGCATTCACTCCACTTCAACGGGAAAATTCCAAGAGAAATCTTATACAAGTGTCCTGGAAACGTACAGAATAATATTCACGGCAGCACTGTTGGTTATTAGAAAAACGTGAAAACAGCCCAGTGGTCAACCCAATCGACAGGGGAATGGGTATCTAAGTTGTAATATACTCACACAATGAGTGTGTTACTTACTCATTAGTGAATATGAGTGAACTATCGTACAAGTTAAGATGTCGTGAATCTTAGAAACAATGTTTAATTTAAAAAGAAGTATTTAACTCAAAAAAAAAAAAAAAGAAGAAGTATTGGACAACCCCTTCGGGTCCCCTTCCACTGTGGGAGCTTTCCTGTCTTCTCCATAAATCCTGCTTTCAGGGGGGGAAAAAAAGAAGTATTTTTGGCCAGGCACAGTGGCTTGTGTCTGTAATCCCTGAACTTTGGGAGGCCGAGGCAGGAGGACTGCTTGAGCTCAGGAGTTCAAGACCAGCCTAGGCAACATGGCAAAACCTGTTCTCTACAAAAAAATAAAAAAATTAGCCAGGCATGGTGGTGCATGCTACTGAGCAGTCCCAGCTACTCAGGAGGCAGAGGCAGAAGGATTGCCTTTGCCCAGGATGTTGAAGCCACCATGAGCCGTGATCGTGTCACTCCACTCCAGCCTGGGTGAGAAGGACACTCTGACTCAAAAAAAAAAAGCAATTCTCAGAAGACAATATATAATACTAGTTATTTTTATAGATTCAAATTCAAGGGAAATAAAACATGTTACTGATACATCAATATATGTGTGTGATACAACTATGTATTTATTTATTTATCTATTTATTTATTTATTTGAAGTCTGTCTGTCACCCAGGCTGGAGTGCAGTGGCACACCCACAGCCACTACAGCCTTGACCTGCTGGGCTCAGGCAATCCTTCCGCCTCAGACTTCCAAGTAGCTGGGACTCCAGGCACGCATCACCATGCCCGGCTAATTTTTTTGATTTATTGCAGAGATGAGGTCTTGCCAAGTTGCCCAGATCGGTCTCAAACCCCTGGACTCAAGCAATCCTCTCACCTGTGCTGGGATGACAGGCCTGAGCCATCACACCTGGCTCATTTTTTTCAAATATGATCATGACAATTGCAAAGTTTAGGCAGTCATCTCTGAGGGGAAGGCAGGAGGAAGCAGCAGATGGAGAGTATATCATTTCTAGTAATGTTCTAGTTTGGAGGTGAGAGAGTTTCTTGGGTGTTTATTTTACTTACCAATTAGTTAATTGATTAATTGGAACTTGAAGTCTAGGCTAACAGTTCAAGGAAAACAGACAAGGTCTAACACAGGCCCGAGGGAACTTCTCTCACTGCACAGAGCACACACACTGCTCCCGCAAAGGCAGATCGACATAAAGGATGACAGACACCTTCACAAATCTCCCCCAACAACATGCAGCTTTGGCTGACGATGACGGAGAGTCCTTAAAGGCAGAAGTGGGAAACTGTCAGGGAAGGGGGGTGGGATGGGCAGTTGAGGGAAACTGCTAGGGGAGGGAGGGGCACACCTCATCAACAAGGGTGCCTGCATGATCAACGTTTGTATACGTAGCCCTGAATTGTACCCCACGTCTTTATAACAAAATAAATAAATAAATAAATAAGGCTGAAGAGCCTTCACAAAGCTCCTACTGGCGTGTCTTCTAGAAGAGACACGCAAAAGCCAAACCAAGTTTGGGTGTGTAGACACTGCCCCCTTGTGACACACACGAGCAACACCTAGGTGGAAATAAACTGAAAAGTGTTTGCCGAGCAGGGTCCCAAGTAAATAAAAATGAAGATACATTAAACAACAAACAGTAAAGGACACAATAGGAAAAGGTAAGTCATATGGATAGATCAATTATTCCCATCTACGGCCAGGCCACTTATTGGAAGTGATGCATCCAAATACATTCTAAATATTGCACGAAGACTTAAATTTTTCAGAGAAAGCGCCAAAGTGTGGCTTCGACATCATTTTTCAGACAAAATCTGCTTCTTGGCTTCGGCTCTGGCCTCAGCCTCTGAAAGGCCAGATGGCCAAATGCCCACTCAATGTCATTTCTGGTGTCCCTGCACTTGTGCATAATCAAGTCATCACTTCAGTTACCTGCATAGCTAATCAGCATAATAGAAAAGGAGGTCATTTGGATTATTAATACCTGAATATCCAGTTGCAAATATTTCACACATACCTTGGGGTGGAAAATCTCATCTATTTTATATCTTGAGGTATAAAAGCATAATTTTTACTGCAAAAAGTAAGATGGGACAATAATAAATGGTTTGGATCATTCATGTTATGCATAAAACTATTATTTAAAACCTCTAAAAAAGAAATTGAAAGTGTTAATACAAACATTAAAGAGAGAATGAGTTTTCTAAATAGTTTATAAAAATATTACAACTTTTTTGGGCTAACAATTATTAAATTTAAAGCAGGGAAGAATAGCAGTTAAAATTCTATCAGCTCTATGTTTTGTAAATTGTTTGGTACAGTAAGATTCTTAATATTAAACTAAGCAACCTTTAAGAATTGTATTTAGCCGAGCATAGTGGCTCACGCCTGTAATCCCAGCACTTTGGGAGGCGGAGGCGAGAGGAATGCCTGAACCCAGGGGTTTGAGACCAGCCTGGGCAACTTGGTGAGACCTTGTCTCTACAATAAATCAAAAAATTAGCTGGCATTGTGGTATGTGCCTATGGTTCCAGCTAGTTGGAAGGCTGAGGCAGAAGGATTGCCTGAGCCCAGCAGGCTGAGGCTGCAGTGGCCGTGAGCGTGACACTGCACTCCAACCTGGGTGACAGAGTGAGACTCTGACTAAAAAAAAAAAAAAAAAAAAAAAAAAAAAATATATATATATATATATATATATATATATGTATATATATATATGAAAAGTTTCAGACAAAAACAAGGCACCCAAAACAGTTTGATCTCACTAACCAAACTTCAAAAATCACAGGCTACACAAATGAATCAAATAACTGCTGTTTGTAATGTTTAGTCAATATAAAGGGTAAAAATTGTTGTCTAAATGATTGGTTTAGATGGTCACTCAATCAATAGCTGAGGATGAAACTCTCAGCTTTTGAAAGTTGCCCAAACTATGAACAGAAGGAACAACGTTACTTCTGGAAAACATGTTCCTGAAGATAATTTCCCCGAATTATAGTCTGCCATGGAGCTCCCCTCAAAAAAGGTAGTTTGAAGTGTGCTACTTCTGTATTTCAGGCATTTGAACAGACAGAAACAACCAGAATAGTGTCTCTTTTAAACTTAACAGCGTGGTGAATTAATGGTGAACAAAGTCAGGATTCTCTGCTGGAAAATCTGATTGAAGAAATACTTATAGACTGAAATACCGGCTCGTAAGATGTCGACGCCATACAACTGTCATCAACAGTGGAAAAAAAGGAAAGCAATGAATAGTTTAAGAACTGCAAACATTGGCCGGGTGTGGTAGTTCACGCCTTTAATCCCAGCAATTTTTTAGGCCAAGGCAGGAGGATTTCTTGAGCCCAGGAGCTCAAGACCAGTCTGAGCAAAATAGTGAGACCTCATCTCCACAAAAATAAAAATAAAAAATTAGCTGGGCATGGTGATGTGCACCTGTAGTCCCAGCTATTCAGGAGGCTGAGGCAGAAAGATAGCCTGAGCCCGGGAGGTTAAGGCTGCAGTGGTGCCACGATCGTGCCACGGCACCCCAGCCTGGACGACAAAGTGAAAAAATACTAAATTAATTAAATAAATAAAGCAGAGTTTTATTTCCTTGTAGACTGCAAACATACAGCCAGGGCTGACTTCAAGAGCATGCAGGGTCCTGTGTTCAGAACAGCCCCAGGCTTCACTGAAAACTCTCCATTTCCCGAATTAAAATTCTTCATAATTTTTAACCAAAGGTCCTGGGTTATTTTGCCACAGGACCCACCAATCATGTAGTCTATCCTACACACCTAATTTGTTCACATTCTTCAGGTATGTGTTCAGGAAGTAATTTCATTACAGCAGGATGTAACTGAATCTTGGCCAAAAAAATAAGATACTGGGCTTTTATAAGATGTTCAAACACTACGGAATAGTAGGCATTAGAATACTTGAGCCAGGTGCTGTGGCTCATGCCTATAATCCCAGCACTTTGGGAGGCGGAAGCAAAAGGATTGCCTGAGCCCAGGGTTCGAAACCAGCCTGAGCAACTTGGTGAGACCGTGTCTATATAAAAAATTAGCTGGGTGTGGTGGCATGCCTGTAGTCCCAGCTTCTTGGAAGGCTGAGGTGGAAGGATCCCCTGAGCCCAGGAGGTCACAGCTGCGGTAGCCGTGATCACGTCACTGCACCCCAGCCTGGGCGACAGAGTGGGACTCTGACTCAAAAAATAAAAATAAAGTAGGCCGTGTGCAGTGGCTCAGCCTGTAATCCCAGCACTTTGGGAGGCCAAGGTGAGAAGATTGCCTGAGCCGAAGGCTCAAGACCAGCCTGGACAACTTGGCGAGATCACCTCTCTACAATAAATCAAAAAATTAACCAGGCATGGTGGTGCACGCCTGTCATTCCACCTACTTGGAAGGCTTAGGTGGAAGGATCGCCTGAGCACAGCAGATAGAAGCCGCGGTGGCCGTGAGCGTGCCATGGCACTCCAGCCTGGGCGACAGAGAATCCAACTTAAAAAAAAAGAAAAAATATGAAGCCCCCCTGTAGACCTGCTGCACTGGATGCTGCATTTTGACGCGATTCCCAGGTGATCCACGTACACATTAAAGTTCCAGAAGCTACTCTAGATGACAAGCACCAAGGCAGCTCTGGCTGCCTATGTTGATCTTTTTTTTTTTTTTTTTTTTGAGTGGGAGTCTCACTCTGTCGCCCAGACTGGAGTGCACTGGCCGCTCCCGGCCACCGCAGCCTCCACCTGCTGGGCTCCGGCGATCCTTCCACCTCATGTGCAGGTTTTAATGCTGATCAGCTACTAGTTTGGTGAAGATTGTTCCAGCGTTCGTGTCTGTCAAGGCACATGGCTTCCTGGTTGTTTTGCTTACATTTAAGGAAATCATCAGTGAAAACCTCAGGCTGCTTCCTTTGTGTTGCTATAGAAGATAAAAATCTCTTGGTCCAGGTTTAGCCAGCAGAGACACTTTTTCATATGAAGCCCGCTGCCCCAGCATCCCACACAATGCCACTAAAAGTGGACTCTGGAGGGGTGCGAAAGTTCACATCTATAATCCCAACACTTTGGGAGGCTGAGGCGGGAGGATAGCTTGAGCCCAAGAGTTCGAGACCAGCCTAGGCAACATAAATAAAAATGAGTCAGATGTGGTGGCACGCACCTATAGTCCCAGTTACCCGGGAGGCTGAGGCAGAAGGATCGCTTGAGCCCAGGAGGTGGGGCTGTGGTGAGCCATGATTGTGCTACTGGGTAACAGAATGAGACCCCACCTCAAAAAAAAAAAAAAAAAGTGGGTGGTGCGCTGGCTTGGACACCAATTTGACAGCAAGCATCACAACTTCAAAAACAATCATGGTGGACAACTGTCATTTCTGCTGGCCCAGCACCCTATCTTTTTTTCCCCAAAAGCTTCCTCCATCTTCAGACCATAAAGAGAGGATGGGGCTCACCCTCAACTCATTTCCTAGCTTAAGAGATTGCCATATGACCCAGGGCTGGTCTTGTAGTGTCCTCAGTTTCAGCAATGGGTGAGTGACCCTATCAGGGACACTTGTAATCAGTCCCTAGACTTCATTGATGGGGTTATAAGCTGAGAGAACATAAATCAGATCATCCTTTTCACCGCAGGAGGAAAACTCATCAAGCCAAGAAAAAAGCAAATGAGAGGAAACAAAGACCAGACATGGAACAAGACAGACATGGAATCCTGAGGCCATGAGCTTCAATCCTGGATCCAACCGCGCCTCAAGCTGCCTGCCCACCAAGCATCTCCATTCACATCATACTCCTTGTTTTAAAATTAGCTTGAAGCCGGACTCGGTAGCTCAGCTTAGAATCCCGCGCCTTTGGGAGGCTGAGGTGAGTGGATTGTCTGAGCCCACGGGTTCAAGACCCGCCTGGGCAACCTGGCAAGACCTCATCTCTACAGTAAATCAAAAAATCGGCCTGGCGTGGTAGCGCATGCCTGTAATTCCGGCTACTCGTAAGGCTGAGGCGGAAGGATCGCCGGAGCCCAGCAGGCGAGGCTGCGGTGGCTGGGAGCGGCCACTGCACTCCAGTCTGGGCGACCGAGTGAGACTCGGACTCAAAAAAAAAAAAAAAAAAAATTAGCTTGAATGAGTTCCTACCATTTGCAGCTGAAAGAACACTAACAAAAACTGAGTCTGCATCCAGGACTCTATCTGCAGGAAATAATCAGAGGTCTACACAAAGATCTGTGTAAGAGGTTGTTTACCAAAATTCATTTTTGTGGCATCCTATTTCATTTGTGTGTTTAACAAATAAGGTGAAATGGAACTGTGATAAGAAACATTACAGCAGTTAGGAGTTGGTGATGAAATCATTCCATATACTAAAATGTCCGTTTTGTTTTGTTTTTTTGAGTCAGAGTCTCATCTGTCTCGCAGGCTGTAAGGCAGTGGCATGCTCATGGCCACCACAGCCTCAACCTGCTGGGTTCAGATGATCCTTCTGCCTCAGCCTTCCAAGTAGCCGGGACTATAGATGTGCACCACCATGCCTGGCTAATGTGGATTTATTGTAGAGAGGAGGTCTCGCCAAGTTGCCCAGGGTGGTCTCAAACCCATGAGCTCAGGCAATCCTCTCACCTTGGCCTCCCAAAGTGCTGGGATTATAGGCATGAGCCACCATGCCCAGCCCAGATGTCTATTCTTTAAAAGATCTTTTTTGTTCCTCCAATTAACTAACATTACATGAGAGAGTGACATTGGCAAGATAGTAGTATAAGAATACTCCAGCTCCACTCTCCACCATAGAAATTCACCTAGCAACTATCCTCAGATGAGAATCCTCTCAAGAATACTCAGAAGTGAACTACTGAACTCAGAACAGACACACACAAAGGGTAAGAGGTGCTGTTTCACTGTGTTAGCCCTCCATCCAAGGCCGCACAGTATCACACACAGAGAATTTTCCAGGATTCAAGATTTTCACAGAGGAGGACAGACTGTCACACAGAACCACAAAAGACCATGAATAGTCAAAACTACCTTAAGAAAAAAGAATAAAGCTGGAGGCATCACACTACCTGACTTAAAAATACATTATAAAGCAATTATTATCAAAACCGCATGGTTCCAGCATAAAATAGACTCACCAACCAGTGGAACAGGATAAAAGGCTCAGAAATAAACCCACATATTTACTGTCTATTGATATTTGACAACAGCACCAAACACACACACACACACAAACACACACACACACACACACACACACACAAAAGGGAAAGAACAGTCTATTCAGCAAATGGTACACTGGTTCTACACTTGCAAAAGAATAAAATTAGACCCTTCACTTACATCATGCCCCCAAATCAACCTAAAATGGATTAAAGCCTTAAATGTAAGACCTGAAACTGTAGAACTACTAGAAAAAAAGCTTCATGACATTGATCTGAGCAATGATTTCTTAGATATGTCGCCAAAGTACAAGCAGCAAAAGCAAAAAGAGGCTGAGCATCGTGGCTCACGGTTATAATCCCAGCACTTTGGGAGGCCAAGGTGAGAGGATTGCCAGAGCCCATGGGTTTAAGAACAGCCTGGGCAACTTGGTAAGATCTCATCTCTACAATAGATTTTTTTAAAAAAAACTAGTCGGGCATGGTGGCGCGCACCTATAGTTCCAGCTACTTGGAAGGTTGAGGCAGAAGGCTCGCCTAAGCCCAGTGGGTCGAGGCTGTAGTGGCCATGAGCCTGCCACTGCATTCCAGCCTGGGCAACAGAGTGAGACTTCAACTCAAAACAAAAACACAAAAAGAGACAAATGAGATGGCAGCAAACTAAAAAGCTTCTGCACAGCAAAAGAAGCAAATAACAAAGAGACAAACCACAGCACAGAGAAAACAATATTTGCAAACTATACATCTGATAAGGGGCTAAAATCCAAAACATATAAGGAACTCAACAGCAAAAAATAAATAACCCAATCAAAGAATGGGCAAAGGAACAGGAAAGACATTTCTCAAAAGAAGACATATGGACGACCTACAGGTTCATGAACAAATACTCGGCACCACTCATCTTTAGGAAAATGCAAATTAAAACCACAGTGAGATATCACCTCACACCAGTTAGAATGACTTTTATCAAAAAAACATAGGCTAGCCGGGCACAGTGACTCACGCCTGTCACCCTAGCACTTTGGGAGGCAGAGGCAAGAGGACTGCCTGACCCCAGAGGTTCGAGACCAACCTGGGCAACTTGGTGAGACCTCATCTCTACAGTAAACCAAAAAAATTAGTTGGGCATGGTGGCGCATGCCTGTGGTTCCAGCTACTTGGAAGGTTGAGGCAGAAAAAGCTCCATCCAGGTCGAGGCTGCCAGTGGCCATGAGCATGCCACTGCACTCCTGCCTGGAGGACAGAGTGAGACTCTGACTCAAAAAATAATCAAATCAAATAAAAAAGACACAGGATCCGAGTTGATGAGGATGTGGAGAAAGAGGATCCCCTGTCTACCGCTGATGGGAATGTAAATTAGCACAGCCATTATGGAAAATGGTATGGAGATTCCTCAAAAAAACGAAAAATAGAGCTACCATGTAAGCCAGCAATCCTGCTGTTAGGAATGTATCCAAAGGAACTGAAATCAATATGTCCAAGGGATATCTGCACTCTCATGCTTACTGCAGCACTAGTTACAATAGCAAAGATGTGGAATCAACCTAAGTGTCCACCAACAGGTGAATGAATTTTTTTAAATGTGGTAGGTATACACAGTGGAATACAATTCAGCCTTTAAAAAGAACACAATTCTGTCATTTGGGATAACATGGATAAACCCAGAGGCCATTATGCTACGTGAAATAAGCCAGATACAAAAAGACAAATACCACATCATCTCAGATGTGGGACCATTAAAAGGTTGAATTCATGTTGGTACAGAACAGAATGATGGTTACCAGAGGTCAGGAGGTGGGGGAACAAGGAACAAAGAGTCACTGGTCAAAGGGTACAAAGACTCAGCTAGACAAGAGGTGTATATTGTGAGACATATAATCAGTAACAATGTGTTGCACGCTTCAAAATAACGAAGAGAGTCCATTTCAAATGTATCACCACACAAGAATGTCAAGTGGATATGCTAGTTATCCTGATTTCATCACTCCACATTGTACTGTTAAACTAAATCTGGTCTAATGCTGCCCCCTAGGTAGCACATTGTAACAATATGTAAACTAAACAAGTTGCAACCTAATTTCAGAGCAATAAGTAGCCATATCTCAGCCAATCACAGCAGCAGAGCTTTCAGCCAATCACAGGCTGCAAACTGCCAAAACATATCCATATAAGGCAAATGGAGAATGAACCAATCAGGCTACTTGGTATGTCACTTACCTTTTTTGGCTATAACTATCTCCTGCCCATGTGTTGAACAGAGCTCTCTGAACTACTCTGGTCCTGAGTGCTCCCTGGTTCACCAATGTTTTTTCTGTTGAACTAAACTCTGTCAAACTTAGTTTGTCTAAGGTTTTCCTTTTTAATAGTATACATATATCAAACATCATACTTTACTCCATGAACGTAATTCCGTTTTAAAAAAAAAACACACCCAGGCTTAGTGGCTCAGCCTGTAATCCCGCGCCTTTGGGAGGCTGAGGTGAGTGGATTGCCTGAGCCCGTGGGTTCAAGACCCGCCTGAGCAACTTGGCAAGACCTCATCTCTACAATAAATCAAAAAATTAGCTGGGCATGGTAGCGTGTGCCTGTAGTTCCAGCTACTTGGAAAGGCTGAGGCAGGAGAGGATCGCCGAGGAGCCCAGCAGGTTTTTGTTTTTTTTGGGCTGCGGTTGGCTTTTGGGAGCCCCCGGGCCAAGAAAATTTTCACTTTTTTTCCCGTCATTTTGGGCGGGAAAAAAGAAAAAATTTTGGGGGGGGAAACCTTTCCAAACCTTTAAACATTTAAAAATTTAAATTTTAAAATAAATAAAATTTAAAAAGAAACATAAAGAGGCTGGAATTTGGATTTAAAAAAAAATGACAACCCTGCCCCCTGACTACCTTAAACAGTTCAAGACCAGCCTGGGCAACTCGGCGAGATCTCGTCTCTACAATAAATCAAGAAAATTAGATGGGCGTAATGGCGCTCACCTGCAGTTCCAGCGACTTGGAAGGCTGAGTCGGAAGGATCCCCTGAGCCAGCAGGTCAAGGCTGTGGTGGCTGTGAGTGTGCCACTCCAGCCTGGGCAACAGTGAGACACCAACTCAAAAAAAAAAAAAAAAAAAGTGAAGGAAAGGAGAAAATCTAAGGCAACCTCTTATTCTTAGTAAATGTTTATTTTCAGTAGTTATAAACAGTCATTCTTCTTCTGAGGCCCAACCTAGGAGAATTAAACTGAAATAATGACAGCAGACAATTCCATCCGAAAGAAAGAGGATTCTGAGATCATCATGGAGGGAAACCGAAGGAAACAGCATAGAAAGTTTCGGCCTGCGTCTTCCAGAGGCTTTGTTCTACACTCTGCTGAGACCTCACAGACAGTGGCAGTAAAATCCCAATGAAGTAAATCATTGGGGCGGGCTGGCACCAGGTCCCCAGCGGGGCACAGAAACACGCAGCAACCTTTCAGGGCTGATCCAGAGGGCGACAGGCAGGTGGGGCCACCAAGGAAAGGAAAGTGAAGCTTACAGATCTTGGCAAGGGGAGCAGAGAGAATGCTGGTGGGACAGCACTCACCAGAGGAGAGAGCCTGGACATGGTCCAAGCAAGCTGCATCTCCCAACTCAACCCTGGCTCCCAAAAAGGGCCCCAGCGCACTCAACTTACCTCGCCCCCGTCCTTCCTGACATTTTTACCCTTAAAATGAGGGGGAGAAATGAATGATGCAAATAACTCACAGGGCCACCCCCAGAGTGGCTTGGGAAGCAATCAGGGTTTTTAGAGAAACAGCAAAAGAGGCGAGGACAGGCTACAGAAAACCTGGAAGGGTCCGGGTCTCCACCCAGTGCATCCCTCCTAACTAGATTCCCAGCGAGAAAACCGACCCCATGTTAAATGCCCCAGGAAGGAACAAAGTGAACACGCCAGGAACGTGATTTAAGCAGCCTCACAGTTTTCCAATCCAACCCATCATGGCAGCAACAATCTCAATGAGTTGTTTACATTATTTTGCATGTCTTGAGTAATGGTAATACGCGGGACGCAGATTAGAACATTCCAGATGAAACGCCAAATAACAGGGAAACTTGGAGCTACTCTTGCCAAAAGAAACAGCCTATGTGGAAGAATTAGGACTTAACTTCTTTAAGGCTAGGTTTATGTTGAACATCTTTCCCTTTGTAAGCCATTGTGTAAAAGTGCCAAAACTTGGACCTTTTTTTTTCTTCTTCCTTTTTTGAGTCAGGGTCTCACTCCGTAACCCATACTGGAGTGCAGGGACATGATCACAGCCCACCGCCGTCTCAGTCTTCTGGGATCAGGCAATCCTTCCACCTCAGCCCCCAGAGTAACTGGAACTACAGGCACACACCACCACCTCGACTGATTTTTTACGGAAATGAGGTCTCACTCTGTTGCCCAGATTGGTCTGGAACTCCTGGGCTCAAGCAATCCTCCCACCTCGGCCTCCCAAAGTTCTAGGATTACAGATGTGAGCCACTGTCCCCCGCCAGCACAATACATTTTTTTAAGAATTAAAAAGAAGCCAGGCGCGGTGGCTCAAGCCTGTAATCCCAGCACTTTGGAAGGTGGAGACGAGCAGATCACCTGAGTCCAGGGGTTCGAGAACAGCCTGGAAAACTTGGTGAGATCTCATCTCTACAATAAACCAAAAAATTAGCCGATGTGGTGGTGTGTGCCTGTAGTTCCAGCTACTTGAAGCCACAGGCAGAAGGACTGCCTGAGCCCGGGAGGTTGAGGCTGCAGTGGCTGGGAGCGTGCCACTGCCCTCCAGCCTGGGTGACAGAGTGAGACTCCGACTCCAAAAAAAAAGGGATTAAAAAGAAACTCCCCAATCTTTTTTTTTTTTTTAGTTCTTTGATTACTCAAATGAAGCTGTACACCTGTGTTACTCTGCTCTCCATTTTGTTCCTATGAGCACATTTGATAACCTACATTAACTCTCCACCACTTCACTCACTCTACACAATATAACACCAGAAAGAAAACTTTATACGAAATATTTTTAAATGCTTTAAAACATTTGCCTTGTTTTCTGGAATGGCTTCAAAATAACTACTTTAGTGTTAAGTGTGAAATTAAAACTTCTGTTTTTGATTGGGCACGGTGGCTCATGCCTGTAATCCCTGCACTTTGGGAGGCTGAGATGAGAGGATCACTTGAGCTCAAGAGTTCGAGACCAGCCTGGGCAACATAGCAAGACTTCGTCTCTATTTTTTTTTTAAAGCCTCTATCTTAATTTTCCAACACTTTGAACCCAGATTTTCGGTAGCGGGGGGGCATAGAATGGAGTTTTATGTTTAAAAGTCTAAATTTAGCTATCTTCCAGAGAAAAGGTGGGGCGATGGGTTAAGACTAAAATATTCTGATTTCCAGAGTTGCATAACATCTTCCAAATGTCTCAACATGTATGCCCACTGACCCAACAATCTCACTTCTAGAAACTTTCCACAAATACAACAATTTGTATATTTGTATGAATGTGCCCATAAATGAACTCCACTGCGGTGCCAGCAATGCCAATAAAAACTGGAAACAACCTAAATGTCCAGGCACTGTTAAAGATGTACTTCCCATATTATACATCAGTTAAAAAAAAAACATATCTATGTCCCGCCATGAAAAGTTGAACATAATATACTGTTAAGTCAAAACAATTTTAAAGGCTTGCACATAAATTGCACAAAACAATTTTAAAGACTTGCGTGATGGCTGACGCCTGTCATCCCAGTATTTTGGGAGGCCGAGGCAAGAGGACTGCTTGAGCCCAGGAGTTTGAGACTAGCCTAGAATACATAGCAAGACCTCGTCGCTACAAAAAGTCAATTAAAAAGTAGCTGGGCCTGGTGGTGGGCGCCTGTAGCCGCAGCTACTCGGCAGCCTGAGGCCGAAGGATCACCTGAACCCAGCTGGTCGAGGCTATGGTGAGCCGTGACCATGACACCGCACTCCAGCCAGAGTGACAGAGTGAGATCCCGACTCAAAAAGAAAAAAAAATTAAAGAATTTATATATAGAAAAATTTATTATAAAGTATAAGCAAAAAATGATTGATTGAGAGACATATTTGTCTGCATTGCCTGGATTTGTTTTTTTTACAAGCTTGCAACACTTCTGTAATTTTATTTATGGATTTAGAGTCAGAATCTCACTCTGTCACCCAGGCTGGAGTGCAGTGGCACGATCACGCTCACCGCAGCCTCGACTTCCTAGACTCAGGTGATCTTCCCCCTTCAGCCTCCCAAGCAGCTGGAACTACAGGGGCTCACCACCACGCCCGGCGAGTCTTTTAAATTTTTTTTTTTTTTTTTTGTAGAGACGAGGTCTGTCTATACTGCCCAGGCTGGTCTCGAACTCCTGGGCTCAAGCAGTCCTCGCGCCTCGGCTTCCCAAAACGCTGGGATTACAGGCGTGAGCCACCGCGCCCGACCCATCTTTTTTTTTTTTTTTTCCTTTTATCCCCCCATACACACACCAGCTGAGAAAAAGAAACGCAGAAACCAGACGAGCCGCGTCCCTGGCAGAGCCCCGATACGCCCCTTCCACACCCGGCCGGGTGGCAGCCGCGAAACGCAAACGCGCAGAGCCCGCACCAAACCTGCCGCGGGGCCGCGCGCGCGTCCGGCCTGCGCCGCTGCGTCCGACGCGGGGATGCCCAGGCGGGGACCGCGGAGCCGGCGTGGACGCGGCCGGGAGCGAAGGAGCCTCCCGCCCGCGCCGGGCTGCAGGCTCCGCCCCCTCGCCCCCGCCCCCGCCCCCGCCCGCCGCCCGCCGGCTTTCATTTCTCGCAGAATGGAAAGTGAAACTCACCGAGGATGCAAGGATGGGGGGGGCGGGGCGTCCGGGAGGGATGCGCGCCGGACGAGGGAGACTCGGAATGGGGAGGGTGGGAAGCCGGGGAGGGTGAGAAATCCATCACCTGTGGGGCACGAGGGGCGCGGGTGGGGTGGGTGGGTCCGCTTGAAGCCCGGACTTCTTTGCCGCCACGCCGGGCGTCCGTGCAACCCAAAGCCGGTTGTACCCCCCAGGCTGTTGAAATGAAAAACAAGCAAACAAACAGACAAAGCAAGCAAGCAAGATTCTGTGCCCCCCCAATAAAAGATGCATAAATTAACTGCAAAAATTGGGGAGCAGAAAACCAAACGCGCATGCTGTCACTTATATGTGGGAGCTGAATGCCCACAAAGATGGAAGCAATGGACGCTAGGGACACTAAAAAGGAGGGGGGCAAAAAGGGGTGTTTGGGTTTCAGAAGTTACTTCCTGGGTACAGTGTTCACTATCTGAGGAATAGGTCACCCGAGACCCAATCTCCACCAGCACGCAATATGTCCATGGGACAGATGTGCACTTGTACCCCTGAATCTAAATTTTTTTTTAATGGCATCTTGCTGTTGTTTGGTGTTTTTTTATATACGTGGCATCATTTTTCTTTAATTCCTTGATGCTATAAAGTAATTTCTTAAATCTGTCATCCAGTGTCAGTGGCTTGTAGATTCAATGAATGGTAGCATATAGATATAAAGTCACTATTCTGTGGTTCAGCAACAGAGAATCCACGTGGCAAGTGGCAGAGCAGAAGGAAAAAGAAAGTGCTCTGGCTATTTCTCACTGGAGTTTATAATAGTAAGGTCTCACTTTTAGTTCTAACCTAGGCTGGATCTCGCCTATTTGCAGGTTCTCCACTAAGCTCGCAACTTAATTTAATCTATATAGCAGGTCCTATTTTTAGTTATTAAATTTCAAAGAGGTTAAGTGACCTGCCCAGGGTCACAAGATTATAAGGAGTGCAGCCAAGATTCTAAAGGGAACTGACTCCAGAACCTTCAGCCTTAACCATGGCTTGCTCTCCCACTGACTTTAATTTCACCCCTTTATATACAATAAGAGAACAGGCTGGGTGTGGTGGCTCATGCCTGTAATCCCAGCACTTTGGGAAGCAGAGGTGAGGGGATTGCCTGAGCCCAAGGGTTCGAGACCAGCCTGAACAACATGGCGAGGCCTCATCTCTACAATAAATAAAAAAATTAGCCACTCGTGGTGGTGCACGCTTGTAATTCCAGTTACTTGGAAGATTGAGGCAGGAGGATCACCTGAGCCCAGTAGGTCGAGGCTGCAGGAGCGAGCCATTGCACTCCAGCTTGGGCAACAGAGTGAGACTTTTGACTCAAAAAACAAACGAACAAGCCGGGCTCGGTGGCTCAGCCTGTAATCCCGCGCCTTTGGGAGGCTGAGGTGAGTGGATTGCCTGAGCCCGCGGGTTCGAGACCCGCCTGGGCAGGCAAGACCTCATCTCTACAATAAAAAAAAAAAAAAAAAAATCAGCCGGGCGTGGTAGCGCATGCCTGTAATTCCGGCTACTCAGAAGGCTGAGGCGGAAGGATCGCCAGAGCCCAGTAGGTTGAGGCTGCGGTGGCCGGGAGTGGCCACTGCACTCCAGTCTGGGCGACAGGGTGAGACTCCAACTCAAAAAAAAAAAAACCGAACAAAAAACCCCAAGTCAAACCACGGGAGGTCAGGCACCCTCTGTATATGTAAGAATCTATAACATGCACACATGAAATGCATGTTATCTCTTTAGAGATGTATTTCATGTATGTAGACTCATTGGGAGTGGGAGGGACAGAAGGATTACCTGCTAAGGGGCCTCAAATTCCAGCTGCTGGAATTTGTGCAGAAAAGCAGAATGAAATCTCCACCAAAGTGCTCGTTCCTTCTGAAAGCTATCCACACAGCACAGGACAAATGTAAGAGTGAGAGACTCCAAAAACCCAAGGCCGCCAGGACCTCCCTGAAGCTCCTGTAGGGTCTGCAGCAAGGAACAAAATAGCATGGCAAGCATTAAAAAAAAAAAAAGGAGAACTTTTTAGTTCTCCCTAGGAGAACTAACTCAGAAATAAAAAACCAAGCACCGCATGGAGTCACTTATATGTGGGAGCTAAATGGCTGCAAAGATGAAACGAATAGACACTGGGGAAGCCAAAATGGGGGGAAGGGAAGGAAGGAGGGTTAGGGTTCAACAAGTTACTTTTTGGGGCCGGGCGCGGTGGCTCATGCCTGTCATCCCAGCCCTTTGGGAGGCCAAGGCGAGAGGATTACCTGAGCCCAGGAGTTTTAGACCAGCCTAGGCAACATGGTGAGACCTTGTCTCTACAAAAAAAAAATTTTTTTTTAAGTTAGCCAGGGCCAGTCTCGGTGGCTCAGCCTGTAATCCCAGCCCTTTGGGAGGCCGAGGCGAGTGGATTGCCTGAGCTCGCGGGTTCGAGACCCGCCCGGGCAACTTGGTGAAACCTCGTCTCTACAATAAATCAAAAAAATTAGCCGAGCCTGGTGGCACGTGTCTGTAGTTCCAGCTACTTGGAAGGCTGAGGCAGAAGGATCGCCAGAGCCCAGCAGGTTGAGGCTGCGGTGGCCGGGAGCGTGCCGCTGCACTCCAGTCTGGTGACAGAGTGATACTTCAATTCAAAAAAGAAAGTTAGCCAGTCCTGGTGGTGTGCACCTGTAGTTCCATCTACTTGGAAGGCTGAGGCGGAAGGATCGTCGAAGCCCAGCAGGTCGAGGCTGCAGTGGTTATGATCATGCCACTGCACTCCAGCGTGATTGACAGAATGAGCCTCCAACTCAAAAAAAAAAAAAAGTTGCCTATTGTGTACAATTTTATTATCTGAAAAATGGGTCACCTAAAATCCAATTCCCATCACCACACAATATGTCCACATAACAAACATGTACTTGTACCCCCCAAATCTAAAATTAAAAAATAGGCCATTGCCACCATTGCCAGGCCATTGTGGCCAGTGCCTTGCTAAGCTATGGTGTGGCCATGTGCTCTCTGAGCTATGGCCAAGCCGTGTTTTCTTAAACTTTGGCCTCCTCCCCTACTTTGAGGAGGTGAATCACCTCTTTCTCTCTCTCTCTCCCTAATTTACTTTCTAAATAAACTATATTTTCTAATCTAAAAATAAATAAATTAAATAATAAAAATCTACATATTACTTTTGACTTTCCCAAAACTTAACTACTGACAAAAAAAATAACATGGCATGACGATGTATAAATGTGTCCACCATATGTGTGGATGTGTGTTTGAAACATGAGCACAGACACCTATGACGGGAGACTCAAAAATAACCAGAATTATCTTTTGCAAGGTGGGCCCCTTATAGTACAGGCTTTCCCACTAGGTAAGTGTTCTAGGAACCCACTGGCATCAGTGTACCAGCTAACGTTGTGGTGAGAGGCTGTGTTTGGCGTTAGTGAAAAAAAAAATTTTTTTTGGAGATGCTTTCAACGTGTTTTCCCATTTCATGATGGGTGAATTACAAGCACGCCTGCCTACACCACGCTGAGTGTTCAGCAGTTTTTTTTTACCAAAAATGGCATGACCTCCCATGCCCACCCTCCCTATTCACCCAATATCACCCCAGTGACTTCTGTTTTGTTTCCCTGGAAGAAAAAAATCCTCAAAGGGAAATATTTTGCCAATATGGAAAAGGTGAAACCAAAAACAGCAGAAGTACTAAGAGGCATCAAAATGGACAAGTTCAAAAACTTTTGAGCAGTGGAAAAGTGTCTTCATAAGTGTATTACATCACATAGTACTTTGACGGTGACTGAAGCTTAAACATGGAAGAATAAATACACAATTTTTAATAAATTCTGGGGTTTTGGGGGTCCCCTCTCAAACATATGTGCTATACACACATGTCCATCATAAGTGAAGACTTCCCCTTCCTTACAGTTGGAATGGAAGACAGTATAATGCATAACACAGCATATTCTCTCTGGAACAATGTGGACTGTGTACAACGTGGTGTTTACACAGGTCTGCAATGGCGAGCACAGAGTAGATCCTTGGTATATTTGCTGGCCAATCAGTTAGAGAATCAGCTTCATATATCTGTAAGCCTTGTCAGTAAACAGGACCCTCAAAAACTCTGGAGTGAGAAGATTGAGAAGAGAATCTTGCAAAACTTGATACAGTTTGCTTAATATTTCGAGTCAGTAGAGTGTCCGGGAGCAAATTGTATTTGCTTCCAGTGATCAATGGCAGACAACTATGGACAGTCAATCCATTCATTCCGTTTGAGTCTTAGTAGTTCAGTGACAATCAAGTAATTGACGATGCTGCCCCAGTACAGAACAGACAGCGAGCTCAACCTTGGGGCTGGAGAATGAACTTCACATAAAGACCCCTTACAATGATCATGGAGGCTCTTCCTCTCCCTCTTCCCTTTCTTTATCTCACTTTCCTGAGCAGTTCAATGCTAAAGCCATTAGGTGTGTAATGCAAAGCGGTTTTCTATGTAGCCGCCTTCCACAGTGGCCCAAGCAGGGCATTGGACCCCAGGCAGGGAGAGGAGGGTGTCAGCACAGGAGGGTTGCCCAGCATGGGTGTCAGAACCTAAATGGGGTGTGGATGCAGCCTGGCCTGGGTATCAGAACCTGAGTGATTCGAGGATAATATTTATGTGGCAGGGTGGCACCATGTGTGGTGTTGGAGCACAGGCTTGGTAGGAAGGTGTCTACATAGGGGAAGGGTGCTGGTGGAGATGAGAGATTGGTTACGTACAGGGAAATGATCAAATAAGTAGATAATGGGAGACAGGCTTGAAACTGTCAGAGAAGGGAGTTGCAACTAAGGAAAGGAGAGGAAACCCACTGGTGTTGACCTGGAATTGGAGTTATCGATGTTAGTCTGTGATTTTCAGTATGTAAACCCAGAGAGAAAAGAAGTCCATGTTGTGAAAGATTTATTTTCATAAAATAGAAAGAAGTCTACTAATGTGACCAAGAGCACATGCTAGAAGCTGATTAGAAAGGGAAGCATAATGATAGTCACATCGTCTTAGGAAAAATAAAACTTAGAAATAAGGAAACTGAAGTTCTCCAGTCAAATACCAAGTACTTACTTTTACCTTATTTGGACCAAAAACTGCTTAGGTGATGTCCGGGAAAAACTGTGACCTCTGTATTACTCAGTCAATGAGAAACCGGGGGAGGAGTTCACACACTAGGATATAAAAAACTTGTTGTAACCACCTTGGGTGTGCCTGCCCACCAGACACCCTATCTTGCAAGATCATCATTAAAGTCTCACTTCTGGCCAGGCTTGGTGACTCAGCACTTTGGGAGGCCGAGGCAAATGGATTGCCTGAGCCCGCGGGTTTGAGACCCACCTGGGCAACTTGGCAAGACCTCGTCTCCACAATAAAATAAAAAATTAGCCGAGCGTGGTAGCGCGTGCCTGTAGTTCCAGCTACTTGGAAGGCTGAGATGGAAGGATTGCCAGAGCCCAGCAGGTCGAGGCTGGGGTAGCCTCCAGCCTGGGTGACAGAGCACTCCAGCCTGGGTGACAGAGCAAGACCAACTCAAAAAAAGAAAAAAGAAAAAAGAAAAAAATCTCGCTTCTGCTGCACTCCACGTCTCTATGTCCATCCTTTGATTTTGGATGGGTAAGTTTGTTTCTCACAATGTGGAGGTAAATGTGTGTGTGCCTGCATGTGTTCCCTAGCTTGGTCCGCTGAGGGGGTCTGGGACACCTCAACAGCACATCTGGCATCCAGGTCTTGGCTTTTAATTACCAGTCTCTAATAGAAGGAATAGATATTGCTCAGAGAAATGGCTGTTTCCAGGGTTGGGGCAGGAAAAGTACCCAAGGAGCCTAGGATATCTTGCTCTGCCAGAAAGTGGGGAAATGCTCAAGGAATGATGAGGATGGGTCAA
Organism: Cephalopachus bancanus; assembly: GCA_027257055.1. NCBI lineage: Eukaryota > Metazoa > Chordata > Mammalia > Primates > Tarsiidae > Cephalopachus > Cephalopachus bancanus. Next base: position 988,394 of record JAPVLO010000639.1, read on the forward strand.
AAAGACACAGAAGCCAGCTCGAGGGTGCTCCCACTGGCCAAATCCGGAACCACTTGAGAATCAAAACAAAGGATGGTGGTAACATTATAACCCGTGAAATAAAATAGGAAAACATACTTCATGCCAAGAAAAGTAAATACTTGATAAATTAAAAGTTTATACTTTGGGAGGCGGAGGTGAGAGGATTGCCTGAGCTCAGGGGTTCGAGAGCAGCCTGGGCAACATGGTGAGACCTCATCTCTACAATAAGTCAAAAAATTAGCCAGCCCTGGTGGCACATGCCTGTAGTTGCAGCTACTTGGAAGGCTGAGGCAAGAGAATCATCTGAGCCCAGCAGGTCAAGGCTGCGGTGGCCGTGAGTGTGCCACTGCACTCCAGCCTGGCAGTAGAGTAAGACTCCGACTCCAAAAAAAAAAAAAAAGAAAAGTTTGATGAGGAATAGGATATTTACAGTTTCAAAGTACTTTCCCACAAAATGCATATGATTAATTACTAATAATATTACATATATGTGATACCAATCGGGATGATTCTGCCTGTGCACAATAAATCAATCACCATGACAACGGATTTTGCAAAAGAGAAAAGATTGGTTCACAAGGCAGCCCAGCGAGGAGGCAAGAGAACAGCTCTCAAATTTACCACCTCTAAAATAAGATTTAGGGATATTTATGGGTTAGAGAAGCCAGGTGGTCCAAGGTGTAGGGAAAGGTGGCTGGCAGCAGGGAAAATGAAGCAATTGGTGATCTGTGCAAGTGTGGTCAGGGTTCATGGCACTTCATAGGACACATGTTCAGAAGATGGCAGTGTTGGCATGACCTGAGGGTGGAGTCTTTGGCCTTCTGAAATCAAAAGGCCATCTCCTGGGCCCAGTTGCAGGGTCGATAGTCTCCACCAGTTTGAACTGAGTGGTAGCTGCCCAAGTGCCCGAAATGACTTAAGCTACTGTAGCGACATAGAAATGTTATCTACAAGGAAGCTAGTGAAGGTTAAGTTACAGTGTTCAGCAGTGTGGCCTTCAGCTTTGTGGAGTGGGGGGAGCAAGCAACCAAAAGCAAGCAGGGTAGTCTAAGTGTGGCAGACCTAATCAGATTAACCCTTCGGTTTCATATGTAGTACTATGTTTCAGCTCCAAGTAATGTAATTGATGCAAATATTCATTACAAAGGGAGAAAGAATACCTTCACATCATCAGCGATGGGATCTTTGAAATTGTGTGTCACCTGATAGGACAAAGTGAAAAGACCACTTCTGTGATATTCCTGTCCAAAATAAATAACCTGAACCCATTTATGAAGAGACAGCTGACTAGTCCAAGTTAAGGAACTTTCTAAGAAATAACCGGTGTGAAATCTCTAAAAGTGTCAAACTGACACTTTTTGGTGTGATGGCTCACACCTGTAATCCCAGCACTTTGGGAGACCACAAGTTCAAAGTTATAGTGAGCAATTATTGTACCACTGCACTCCAGCCTGGGTGACAGGGCAAGGCCCTGTCTAGAAAGAAAGAAAGAAAGAAAGAAAGAGAGAGAGAGAGAGAGAGAGAGAGAGAGAGAGAGAGAGAGAGAGAAAGAAAGAGAGAGAGAGAAAGAAAGAAAGAGAGAAAGAAAGAAAAGAAAAAAATTGGTTAGATCAGGCCAAAGTTCCAAGAGGAAAAAAAAATCAGTGGCTGGGATCAGTAAAATAGAGATAACAGAGGAAAAGTTAGTAAACTTGAAAACTGAACAATAGAAACTACCCAACATTAGCAGCAAAGAGAAAATAGACTAAAAAAATTAACAGAGCCACAGTGATCTGTGGGAATAAAATGAAGGATCCAGCATCATGTTATCAAAGTCCCAAAAAGAGAGAAAAAAACATGAGGCCAAAAAATATTCAAAGGTATGATAACTCAATTTTTCTACAAATGGTAAAAGATATAACCCAGAGATTAAAAAAAAAAAAAACTGAACAGACTTCTAACAAGATAAGTCTAAGGAAATCTACATACATATATATATGTCAAACTTCTTAAAACTAAAAGCAAAAAATAAATAAATAAAAACTTTGAAAACAGCAAGACATAAATTATATCATAACTATAAAGGAAAAACATTTTTTAGACAACAGCATATTTCTCCGCCAAAATTGTTGAGACCAGAAAGAAGTGGCACAGTATTTTCAAAGAGTGGGGAAAAAAGGCATCATCAATCTAGAATTCTATTATCCAGTGAAAATATCTTTTAAAAATTAACAGGATATCAAGACATTCTTAGATAAAGGAATACTAAAAATTTGTCACCAGCAGACCTACCCTGAAAGAATGACTAAACAAAGTTCTTGAAATGGAAAGGAAATGATAAAACAGATAAATACACTAAACAGTCTTCCTGTTGAGTTTTTTAGAGTATCTTTGATTGTTGAAGCAAAAAATTATAACATTATCAAATGTGGTTCTTGAGGTAGGCAGAAGAAATGTTCAGACCATTAAAAGTGAGGGAGAGTAAAAAGACTTAAAGTAATTATAAGGTTTCTACACTTCAAACTGGTTAAAATGACAACTCCAGTAGACTGAGATACATGTCATGTAATCTGTAGAGCAGCCATTAAAAAATTTACATGTAGGCAACCCCTTCAGGTCCCCTCCCACTGTGGGAGCTTCTCTGTCCTCTCAATAAAACCTGCTTTCTAAAAAAAATATACATGCTAAATCACTATAGATAAATCGAAATGGAATTCTAAAGAAGGTACAAGTAGTCCACAGGAAGGCAGGGAAAAAAAAAACAGAAAACAAAGAACAGAGGAAACAGAGGGATAACAAAAAAATTAAATGGAAGACCTAAGCCCTAACATACCAATAATTACATTAAATGTAAATGGTCTAAATACACTAATGGAATGATCATTGGTAAACTTAACTTCCAGGGACCCAAAGTCCAAAATTGCATGTTCTCACTCATAAGTGGGTGCTAAAAAATGTGTAGGTATGAACATAGTGAAGGACAGAGGATGGAGACTTGGAAGGGCGAGGGAATGTAAGGGGGGGCATATAATGGGAAATTACTGAATGGGTACAATGTACATTATTTGGGTGATGGATAGCCTAAAAATCTTGACTTGGCCTCTCTGCAACCTACACCTGTAACAAAACTTTGCATGTGCCCCATAAATCTGTACGTATAAAAAATGAAATATATATATTTTAAGACTATGCAGGCCAGAAAGAAAGAGGGAGGCAGTGCAAGGAGTTAAGAGCCAAGGCAGTAGTGGCCATGAAAGTGGGGAGTGGTGGTAAGGATCAAGTATGCTGTTAAAAAAAGACAACAGTAACCCAAGCATAAGGAAGGCAGATGCCACGTCCACCAGGCCTGAATGCAGCCATGAAAGCAGAGTTGTCAGGAGCCACAGGCAGGATTTGCAGGAGCCATGAATCCATTCAGGTTCACACTGAACCCTGATTTTCCCCTACCCACCAGCAGCTATTCAAGGGCATACCTAATGTCGTTCGCAAAGCCTGTGGGCTTTCATTTTAAGTCTTTAGAAAGAAGCGTGTTTGCTGTGACTGCAAGAATTTTTGCTTCGCTTGTTCAGACTTACAAGAAAATCTCCGTAGATGTTCTGCTTGTCACCTGTTACAAGAGACAGGCTTTCAGCACCTTCAATGAATGCGACCAAAGACCAAAGGGAGAGCTTATGGTGGAGACCGGACCCCCAGACCTCGAACCTTGCCAGAGGTACAAAGTGAAATAACTTCAGCAAACACAGGAGAAGAGGGAGAAGAAGGAGGAGAAGGAGATGAAGACGATGCACTGAAGAAGAAAACATGGAGAAGCACAGCCCTGGGCCCTCCAGAGAGACCGTGAGAGCTTCCCTGTCTGAGTCATCGAAGCTTAAAGATGTGGACAGGATGAGTGTGCGCCAGCTGAAGGCAAACCTGGCTCAGAATTTTGTCACCTATTCTGACTGTTGTGAAAAATGGGAGCTGGTAGAGAAAGTAAACTGGTCGCACCAAGAGAATGAAGAAAATCAAAAGTCACAGGGCAAGCGACTGCAGCTGCAGGACGAGGAAGACGACAGCCTGTGCCGCCTCTGCACGGACACCATCATCAACTGTGGCCGTCTCAAGTGCAGGCACACAGTCACCCACCCCAAGTGCAGCAAGTGCAGGAGTGAGTGTCCCATCTGCCGGCTGTCCTGATGTGAGCCGTGCACGTGTTCAAGTCCTGACTCCAAGAGATTCCAATCAGGACCCTCATCTCCAAATTGATCCCAAACATTGCAAGGCACAGAAGGAAGAGGAACTTGCTGTTCAAAGGCTGAAGCTATTTTAAAAATTATTTCACTATGTATTGGGAACAGAAAGTTTCCTCCTGAGTTGTGGAAACACTGATCCATGCCATGAGCCTGTCGCGTATGGACACATGACTTACCGGATTCAGCCAGGGTTTGTCACAAGTTCCATAAACACCAACTTGTTGAAGTCAGATTGCTTGTGACATGTGGGGAGGTACCACTGTCTTCTTTTTTTTTTTTTTTTTCAGTTGGAGTCTCTCTCTGTTACCCAGGCTGGAGTGCAGCGCACGCTCATGGCCACTGTAGCCTCAACCTACTGTGCTCAGGCGATCCTTCTGCCTCAGTCTTACAAGTAGCCAGAACTACAGGTGCGCACTACCACACCCAGCTAATTTTTGATTTATTGTAGAGATGAGGTCTCGCCAAGTTGCCCAGGCTGGTCTCGAACCCATGGGCTCAGACAATCCACTGCCTCGGTCTCCCAAAGTGCTGGGATTATAGGCTGAGCTACCAAACGCCAACCTTTTTTTTTTAAATGGGAGTCTCACTCTGTCACCCAGGTTGGAGTGCAGCGACAGGCTCATGGCCAGCACAGCCTCCACCTGCTGGGCTCAGGCGATCCTTCCGCCTGAGCCTTCCAAGTAACTGGAACGACAGGCATGCGTCATCAAGCCCAGCTAATGTTTTATTTATTGTAGAGATGAGGTCTTGCCAAGTTGCCCAGGCTGGTCTTGAAACCGTGGGCTCAGGCAATCCTCTCACCTAAGCCTCCCAAAGTGATGGGATGATAAGGGTGCATCACCATGCCCAGCCGTACCACTGTCTTTGGAAGACACTTAGCCTGTTCACTTATTCCCCTCTCATCTCATTTTTAGCTTAAACCATTCAGATGTTTGAAACTCCTGTTCTCTCTGTCCATTGTCCACAAGTGACCGACCTGGAATATGCCGAGCATGGCCTCTCTGAATGTTCACTCTATTAGTCACATATACATTAAATGCTAATATTTGATGAATGTAAATTTCCATATTGTTGCTACTTCTGCATTGAAACATAATTGGAAACCGGCATTCTATAGTCAACTGCCAGGGCCTTAGACTAAACATGTCCATTTTTGTTCAGGTACAGCTTTTTATAGCAAGGGCTGCATCTAGCTTCTTTAACTAGAAGTGTATGCTAAATTCTTTATGAATGTGTGATTCGTTTACACAGTTTTGTATGGTGAAGGCGTATTTTCAGTGCTGGCCACTAGCTGATTTCAACTTTAGGCATAAAATTAGATTTCAAAAGCTAAATAAATAAAATAAAATAAAATAAAATAAATAATAAAAGACTCTACTGGAACATTACAGATTATTCTAGGATACTATGAATGAGAATAAGACACAAGTTGCAAACTAACATTTCAAAGCTAAGTTTATTCCATGTTGTTGCCCATATGTCAGAAAAATTGTAAATGTATATAAAAATCTAGATTTTCCATTTTTAAATAAATAATGTAGCAGGTCAGGTAATATTTGTTCCCATTTCCAAATGACAGCAATCATGTGGAACTGGGAAGTAGATTCCCTTCCAGTTTATCAGTGTCCCCACCGTCACATGGGCATTACTATGTGCTTACACTCAGTCCTTCACCCATTTACCTGCTTGGTCCATCCAAATAGTTTTAATTTTTAATTCTTAACTTTTAATTTTTAATTCTACCAAATAGTTGCATTTGCTATACCTTGTGTAAGGTATTTGCACAGACAGAAGGATACTGCCTTGAAGCTTTAATGCAAGAAACCATTAGCAGGTATTTATAAAAGTCAGATAATGTCCCTTCTTTGCTCACAGCCTTCTGTTGGTCCCACATCTCACAGCAAATGGAAGCCAAAGGCCTTAAATAATACTAGCACAACCACAGCTTCCAGGCCACAGGCTCATCTTCATTCCTGTGGCCCACTGGATATTGTTTGTTTGTTTGTTTTTTGAGTTGGAGTCTCACTCTCTCACCCAGACTAGGGTGCAGTGGCATACTCACGGCCACCGCAGCCTTGACTTGCTGGGCTCAGGCCATCCTTCCTCTTCAGCCTTCCAGGTAGCTGAAACTACAGGCATGCATTACCACATCTGGCTTATTTTCTGGTTTATTGTAGAAATGCAGCCTCACCCAGTTGCCCAGGCTGGTCTCCAACCCCTGAGCTCAGGCAATCCTCTTGCCTCGGCCTCCCAAAGGACTGGGATTGCAGGCTTAAGCCACCACGCCCAAGTTTGAATATTCTTAATATACACATTTTCTTCGTAAAAGCGATACATGTTCACCGCAGGAAAGTTGAAAAACATAAACCATGTAAAGGGAAAACATGGCTTAAAATTCCCAGTCTAAGATAATCACTGTGATGATTGTTTTTAATTCATATACCATTTTGTAACTCTATTTGCAAGAAAGGCAGTGATAGTATGATGCAAACTGTCAAGTCAATAAACATTTTGAAAACAAGAAAATAAAAAGATTGGTACAGTGGGTTTTTAAAAAAAGAACCAACTATATGCTGTCTATAAGAAATTTCAAATATAATGACATAGATAGGCTGATAGTAAAACTGAAGAAACATATTCTATGCAAACATTAACCAAAAAACAAGGAGCAGTGGCTTATTAATATTAACAATTAATATCAGCTAGAGTAGAAAATTCCAGGGGACAAAAGGAATGCTATGAAATGATAAGAGGACCAATTCACCAAAAAGACACAGAAATCATAAATGTACATATCACATGATATCATAAATATTTATGGTAGCACAGATACCAAATATGTGAAGCAAAAACTGATAAAACTGAAAGGAGAAATAGATTAATCTACAATCATATTTGGAAAGTTCAGTACTTCTCTCAACAATTGATAGAACAGCTAGACAGAAAATCAGCAAGGATAATAGAAGAACTCAACAATGCAACCCACAGGTTGTAATTGATATTTATAGAACAATTCATCCAGCAACAACAGGATACATATTCTTTTCAAGCATACATGGAGCATATACCAAAATAGATGGTATCAGACCATTGATACAACATATCAAAATTTGTGGAACATAGTTAAAGTAGTGCTGAGGAAGAAATGTTCAACACTAAATTCTTCCATTAGAAAAGAATAAAAATCTTGCTAGGCATGGTGGTTCAAGCCTATAATCTCAGCACTTTGGGAGGCAGAAGTCAGAGGAATACCTGAGCCCATGGGTTTGAGACCAGCCTGGGCAACTTGGTGAGACCTCGTCTCTACAATAAATTAATAAATGAGGTGGGTGTGGTGGCACACACCGATAGTCCCACCCACTCAGGAGGCTGAGGCGGAAAGATTGCCTGAGCTTAGCAGGTCCAGACTTGCAGTGACCGTGAGTGTGCCACTGCACTCCAGCCAGGGCAAGAGAGTGAGACTCTGACTCAAAAAAAAAAAAAAAGAAAAGAAAAGAAGAAAAACCTTGATAGTTTAAGCTCTCACTATAAGAAGCTAGATCATGGAGTAAATAACAAAAATAAGAGCATAAGTCAATGAAACTGAAAAAAGATACACAGTGGTGAAAAATGAATGAAACAGAAAGTTTATTTTCTGAAAAGATCAACAAAATTGACAAACTTCCAGCTAGCAAGACTAACAGAGAAAAAGAGAGAAGACACAAAGGGGGCTAGTACTACAGACCCTACAGTCATAAGAACATACACAGAATGCTACAAAAACTCTGCACACATAAATTCGACACCTTATTTGAACTGGATCAGTTCCTTGAAAAACACAAAATTTCACAACTTACCAATGTGAAAGAAGCATTTGAATAAACTTATAACTATTAAGGAAACTGAACTTTTAATTTTTAAACATCCCAGAAAGGAACTCTCCAGGCCCAGTTGATTTCACTGGAGAATTCTACCAAATGTTCAAAGAATTAACATCAATTCCACACTCTCAAAAAATGGAAGAGGAAGGAACACTTCCCAACTCATTTTATGAAATGAATACTACCCTGCTACTAAAATCAGACAGAGACAGTACAAAAAAGGAGAAACTACAGACCAATATCCCTCATGAATATAGACATAAAAATCCTTCACAAAATATTAGCCAACAGAACTCAGCAAAATATAAAAAGGATTATACACCTTGACCATGCAGGGTTTATTCCAGGGATAGAACGCTGGTTGAGGATTCAAAAATCAATGTGATCCATCCTATTAACAAGCTAAAGAAGAATATCATGATTGAATCAACTGAGTCAAATAAAAAGCATTTGAAACAATTCATCACCTATTCATGATTGAAACCCCTTAGGAAACTAGGAAGAGAGAGTAACATATATTGTATGATTCCATTTTTATAACAATTGTGTCTTGAGGTGACACAATTATGGAAATCGAAACAGATTGGTGGTTGCCAGTGGTAGGGACGGTAGAGGAAGGGGGTGAGTTTGAGTAGTAAGAGGCAGCAGAAAAGAGATCTTTGTGGTGATAGAATAGTTCCTTATCTTGATGGCTACAGTGGTGACACAAACCTACAGATGGGATAAAATGTCATGGAAGTATGCACACACATTGTGATATTACTTTCCTGGTTTTGATATCATATAAAATGTTAACCATTGGTGAAAACTGGGTTAAGAGTACCCTCAACCTCTCTATACTGTTTTTGTAACTTCCTATGGATATAATCATATCAGGATGAAGGATTTTAAGAAAACAAAAGACGTTTTTATTGGGTTGTGTTTGTATTTATATATTAACCTAGGTCGGGCCAGGGGCAGTAATTCACACCTGTAATCCCAGCACTTTAGGAGGCCAAGGCAGGAGGATTGCTTGAGCCCAGGAGTTCAAGACCAGTCTGGGCAACATAGCAAGACCTCATCTCTAAAAACAAAAATTAAAGAAAGAACTAACTTAGGGAGGATAATGTGTTTATTTTGTTGAGAAATATTGCGCAATAATAATGAGTATCTTTAAATTTACTCATCTATTTTTGTGTATTTGAGTTTAAAGTTTTTCTCATAAAGGCTTTTAACATTTCCTAGATTGTTATTTTTAAGTATCTAAACTTTTCTTTGTTATTATTAATGGAAGTTTTCTTTTTCTTTTCTTTTCTTTCTTTTTTTTTTTTTTTTGAGTTGGAGCCTCACTCTGTCGCCCAGACTGGAGTGCAGTGGCCGCTCCCGGCCACCGCAGCCTCGACCTACTGGGCTCCGGCGATCCTTCCGCCTCAGCCTTCCGAGTAGCCGGAATTACAGGCATGCGCTACCACACCTGGCTGATTTTTTGATTTATTGTAGAGATGAGGTCTCGCTGCCCAGGCGGGTCTCGAACCCGCGGGCTCAGGCAATCCACTCACCTGAGCCTCGCACTTTGGGATTACAGGTTGAGCCACCGAGCCTGGCTTCTTTCTTTTTTTTCTTTTTTTTTTTACAGACAGGGTCTTGCCAAGTTGCCCAGTCTGGTCAGGAACCCCTGGACTCAAGCAATCCTCTCATTTCCACCTCCCAAAGTGCTAGAATTACAGGTGTGAGTCATTGTGCCTGACTTGGAGGTTTTTTCTTCCAGTATATCCTACTGGTTATTATGTTTATAAAATGAAGGCTACATTTTGTGTAGTTTTATCACTGATTCCATAGGATTTTCCGAATATCCCGTTATATCATCTACAAATAGAAATCACTTTTCATTATCATTTCTAATTATTATTCTTTTAATTATTTTTATCTAATTGCATTTGCTAACATTTTCAGTATAACTCAAATAGTAGTAGCGGAAAAAAAAAAAAAGACACATGGAATTTCTAATATTGAACCATGGTTGAATTCTTAGAATAAATTCTTCTTGGTTGTGCGTGTGTGGTTTTTGTTTGTTTTTATAGATGGGGTCTTTCTATGTTGTCCAGGCTGGTCTCAATCTCCTGGGCCCAAGCAATTCTTCTGCTGCAGCATCCCAAGTAGCTGGCACTGCTAGCACATGCCCTCTATGCCCAGTTGTTTTTTATTTTTTTATTTTTATGTTTTAGGGACAGGGTCTTGCTATATTGCCCAACCCTATGTGGTATGGATTCTGTTTGTTAACCTTTTACTCATTATTTTTGCATTGACATTTATAAGGGAGCCATTTTATGTATTTTTATCCCCTACCCACCGCAAGGTAACAGAACCTGCTTAGACAGTCCATGTTCCAGCTCATTAACCATGAGCCTTACAGTTTTAGACTTTAGTTTAAATACAGTACAGAAGCCCCAAAAACAGCATATAGAAGGTTCCCTAGGGGTTTCCACACTGCATGTTTATGAGAAAATGTGGTTGACTGAGAACTGGCCTTCACTCTTGAGGATTGTTGCAGAAGGGAAGAAGAATACACAACACCCTAACACGTGTAATTCCTAACAGTATTGACCGCCCTTTTTTCGCCCCACTCACCCTCTCACTCTCATTATCCCTAAAATGGCCAACATAAATTTGCCACAAGACCCAAAGAAAACTCATCATGGGGCTTTTAAAAACGTGGACAGGCCAGGCTCAGTGGCTCAGCCTGTCATCCAGCACTTTGGGAGGCCGAGGCGAGTGGATTGTCTGAGTCTGCCAGTTCAAGACCAGTCTGGGCAACTTGGCCAGACCTCATCTCTACAATAAATCAAAAAATGAGCTGGGTATGGTGGTGCGCGCCTATAGTTCCGGCTCCATGGAAGGCTGAGGCAGACGCATTGCCAGAGCCCAGCAGGTCGAGGTTGGGGTGGCCGTGAGAGTGCCACTGCACTCCAGCCTGGTGGCAGAGTGAGAATCCAACTTAAAAAAAAATAAAAATGAAAAGAGAAAAATAAAAACGTGGACAGCTTGGACTCACAACAAAAAAAAGGGTAGTTTTCAATCTCATGAGGGTATACATTTGCATTGTAACAGGAAGGCAATGCCATTGGGGTTGACCCAGTGGTTTTTAAAAACTCAGAATAGGGCCGGGCACAGTGGCTCACACCTGTAGTTTCAGCACTTTGGGAGGCTGAGGCAAGAGGATTGCCTCAGTCCAGGGTTTCAAGACCAGCCTGGGCAATTTGGTGAGACATCGTCTCCAGAGTAAATTAAAAAATTAGCTGGCTGTGGTGGTGCATGCCTGTTGTTCCAGTTACTTGGAAGATGAGATGGAAGGATCACCTGAGCCTAGCAGACTGATGCTGCAGTGGCCATGAACGTGCCACTGCACTCCAGCCTGGCCAACAGAGTGAGACTCCGACTCAAAAAAAAATAAAAGAAAGAAAAACTCAGAATAATGCCCAGCTCAGTGGCTCATGCCAGTAATCCCAGCACTTTGGAAGGCTGAGGCAGGGGGATGGCTTGAGGTCAGGGGTTCAGGACCAGCCTAGGCAATATAGCAAGACCTCATCTCTACAAAAAAAAAAAAAAAGAGCCAGACGTGGTGGCTCAGGCTGAAGCAGGAAGATCACTTGAGCCCAGGAGGCTGAAGCTGTGGGGACTGAAATTATACTGCTCTCCAGTCTAACTGACAAAGTGAGACCCCCAACTCAAAACAAGCAAAACAAAAACAAACAAACAAAAAAAATCCTCAGGAATGTGGGACTAGGTCAAATTGCTGATGGAACCAGCAAGGTTAGAGACATTAAACTTACTGGCTTCTTCCTTAGTATGTTCATTTTGGAACCAAACTGATTTCTGTCAAAAGGCTGGAGGTGAGGTCAGCCACGGTGGTTCACACTTGTAATTCTAGCATTTTGGGAGACTGGGGTGAGAGGATTACTTGAGGTCAGGAGTTTGAGATCAGCCTGGGCAACATAGTGAGACCTCATCTCTAATATATATATAAATTTTTTTTTTTTTTAAGGGACTGAAACTGTCCTTCTTGCCAGGAATTCAGGACCGTAAATACCAGAGTAGGATATATACGAATCCCCATTTTCCCAAACGAGAGAACCAAGATATACATTTGAGAAACAGGTGGGAAATGAAAGGGAATATCACTAGGTATTATGGCTTCTTCTACTCTTGGGGTAAAGTATAAAAAAATTTTAAAAATTTTCTTGGTAGATAAATAAGACTTGGGACATCCCTAATCAAGCTGAATTAGGGTTATCACTGCGCTGAACAATCAATCCACCAAAAGCTGTTGCACAATGCTCTTTCCTGACACCTGACCATTTTTTAGTGTTCGCCAAACTTGCTTTACAATCTTAAGAGTCTCCAGCCAAGCCGGGTGCGGTGGTTCACACCTGTAATCCTCGCACTTTGGGAGGTGGAAGCAAGAGGATTGCCTGAGTCCAGGGTTCGAGACCAGCCTGGGTAATTTGGTGAGACCTCATCTCTACAGTAAATTTTTTTTTTTTAAAGTGAGCCTGATATGGTGGCATCCCCCTGTACTTCTTGGAAGGCGAGGCCTCACTATGTTGCCCAGGCTGATCTCAACTAGTCCCAGCTAGTTGGGAGGGTGAGGCGGATGAATCACCTGAACCCAGCAGGTCAGGGCTGTGGTGGCTGTGTGCATGCCATTGCACTCCAGCCTGGGCAGAGACTCCCACTGAGGGGAAAAAATTAGCGCTTATCTGAAATCCATCAGTAGGTCAACAGGTCTCTCACCTTTGTCAAGAGAAAAGATGCCTCTTCCTGAGATGGGACTGACAGATCCTTACCCTAATTCTCTGCTACTAGGTTTGTCTGTGCAGGCACTCTATGGAACTTGGTGCAGGAATGATCTCCAGCAAGAGTGGTCAAGTGATTGGCAGTGGTGGGAGACTGTCAGGGGTGGTGGGGTGGGATTGGCAGTTGAGGGAAACTGCTAGGGGAAGGAGGGGCATACCTCATCAACAAGGGTACCTGCATGATCAATGTTTATATACCTAACCCTGAAATGTACCCTGCATCTTTATAATAAAAATTTTTTAAAAAAGAGTGGTCATGGTGGACAACAGATCCGGGCCTCCTTTCTTAGCACTACAAATGCCTTCAGAGAAGAGCAAAAGTGTGTGGTTTATCTGAAAACAGCCCTCTAGACGTGATCGGCATTGCTTCTTGTCTAATCTTCCTTTCTTGGAACATTTAATTGTCTCTCAGGACTTCCAAGGAAAACAAAATAGGAATTGGGAGGCAGAGGCAGGAGGATAGCCTGAGCCCAGGGATTCGAGACTGGCCTGGGAATTGGCAAGACCCTGTCTCTACAATAAATAAAAAAATTAGCTGGGTGTGGTGGCGTGCGCCTGTAGTCCCAGCTACTTGGAAGGCTGAGAAGGAAGGATTGCCTGAGTCCAGCAGGTCGAGGCTGTGGTGAGTTGTGATCCTGCCACTGCACTCCAGCCTGGGTGACAGAGTAAGACCCCGACAAACCAAAAAACAAAAAACCTACCAGGTGCTTCTGTTTCACTTAGGAAGAATCTAAACCCCTTTCTTTGGTCGCTAAGCATGGACATGCTCTGACACCTGCTTGGTTTTAAGCCTGATATCCTCATCTCTTCCCTTCTTGCAATCCAGGGGCTCTCTGACCTCCATTCTGTTCTTCAGATGCTCCAAGCTTATCCCCACATCTGTGTTTTTTTTTTTTTTTTTGCTTTGTCTTGTTTTTTGAAGCAGAAGTCTCACTCTGTCACCCAGGCTGGAGTACAGTTTGAAGAAGAAAACCATCACAGTTCACTAAAGCCTCAACCTCCTGAGCTCAGGCGATCCTTCTGCCTCAGCCTCCCAACTAGCTAGGACTACAGCATGCACCACCACACCTGGCTAAATTTTTTTGTCTTTTTGTAGAGATGAGGTCTCGCTATATTGCCCAGGCTGGTCTCCAACTCCTGGCCTCAAGCAGTCCTCCTGCCTCAGCCTCCCAAAGTACTGGGATGACAGGTGTGAGCCACTTCAGTGTTTTTGTACCTGCCTCTACCTACCCCAGTGCGTTCACTACAGAGCCTCATGGCACCCAGGCCTCCCAAAGCCTTCTCTGACTACCCAGCACTCCCAGGACACCTTCTTTCATTTCTGCTCTGTTTCCTAGCTCTCACCACCTTCTGATATGATCTCATTCGTGGATGTATATATCCAAGAGGGCAGGGAATGTGTCTGTCTTGTTTACCGATAGCTCTCCAGCTCTTACAGAACAGGGCCTAGGATAGGGGTGGTGGATGAGTGGATGCATGAAGTCTAGCTGAGGCCTGGAGCTCACGACACACCCACTAGTGTGAACGTCTGCTCACTCCCTGCCCAGAATTCTCCCTACGCCCGGCTCTTTCCTTTCTCTGAGTGTCTTCCTGTTCTGCAGCCAGCAGGCCATGTTCTGGGGTTGGATGCAGCCTATTCTAAAACGGAAACTCCTGACCAGGCCTCCTCCCATGTGTCACTCGGCTTCACCCTCACCCAGTGAGCCTCACTTTGTTTTTTTTTGTTTGTTTTTTTTTTTTGGGGTTTTTTGAGCTGGAGTCTCACTCTGCCGCCCAGACTGGAGTGCAGTGGCTCACTCCTGGCCACCGCAGCCTCACCTGCGGGGCTCTGGCGATCCTCCCACCTCAGCCTTCCAAGTAGCCGGAACTACAGGCACACGCTACCACGCCCAGTTAATTTTTGATTTATTGTAGAGACGAGGTCTCGAACCTGCAAGCTCAGGCAATCCACTTACCTCGGCCTCCCAGAGTGCTGGGATTACAGGCTGAGCCACCGAGCCCAGCCTCGCTTTGTTTTTTAATTAATTCTTTTTCTTTCAAGTCAGACTCTCACTCTGTGACCCAGGCTGGAGTGCCGTGACACCATCATGACTCACCCCAGCCTCGACCTTCAGGGCTCAAGTGATCCTCCCGCCTCGGTCTCCCCACCTTCACTTTCTGTAAAAGCTGCTCTTCCCCAAAGGAGGAGGGTTGGTGGGCTTAGCGTCCTCTTTGGCCCAGCTGTGTCACCCCTGTGTACCAGTGTCCGGCACCTCCCTCCTGTGTCAGGCAGGAGACGGGCTGGGGTGGGGAATGGCCTGTGACTCTCGAAGGGGTACGTGTGCTTTGCATGGAGCGGCATAAATAAAGAGACACAGCCAAGGGGAAGGCGTGTATTTAAAACTCCTCCCCTTCGTTTTCTTCTTCAAAGGAGTCGGTCCCCACTTCTTCGTAATCCTTCTCCAGGGCGGCCAGGTCCTCCCTGGCCTCAGAAAATTCTCCTTCTTCCATTCCCTCGCCAACATACCAATGCACAAAGGCCCGCTTGGCGTACATGAGGTCAAACTTGTGGTCGAGGCGGGCCCAGGCCTCCGCGATCGCTGTGGTGTTGCTCAGCATACACACGGCCCGCTGGACCTTGGCCAGGTCCCCTCCGGGCACCACGGTGGGTGGCTGGTAGTTGATGCCCACCTGAGGAACAGAGACAGGGGAGGGGCCGGACAAGAAGACGCAGGTCAGCCAGAGGGTAACTCATGACGGGGGCAACACGGTGCAGCTGCAAGACAAGGTCACGGGTGTGGAAATGGGGCCACGGGAGGCATGTGGAAATAAGGTGGTGGGGGGCTGGGGAAGCCGGCAGGTGGAGGAGGCGAGAGCCGAAGAGAAAGTGGAAGCAGGTGGGGACAACGTAACACGACCTTGTCTCTGCAAAAAAGTGAAAAATTAGCTGGGTGTGGTGGCACATGCTGGTAGTCCCAGCTACTCGGGAGGCTGAGGTGGGAGGATCGCTTGAGACCCGGAGTTTGAGGCTACAATGAGCTGTGATCACACCACTGCCCTCCATCAGAGGTGACAGAGCAAGACTCTGTGCCTCTCTCTCTCTTTCTCTCTCTCTCTCTGAGGCTGCAATGAGCTGTGATTGTGCCACTGCACTTTAGCAAAAAAACAAAAATCCTTCCAGATGCTTGTGTTTCGCTTAGGAAGAATCTAAACTCTAAATTATCTAAATCTAAAGTATGCATTTAAAGCAGGTGGATTGGGTACAGGTGAATTCAAGGGGAAGGCTAGAGAAGAGAAGAATGAAGCCGCTAATAGGGAGAAATGTCGGCAGAGGCAGCAAGTAGGCAAATGAGAATCCTGAGCGCAATCTTGACTAGGTGGGAAGGGTCTAGGTCGTTTCCTTTTTGAAGCAAATCCATTTCTAGACTTAAAGTTATTGGAAAGTTTACCCTTAGGCCAGGCACAGTGGCTCACGCCTATAATCCCAGCACTTTGGGAAGCCAAGGCGGGCAGACTGCTAGAGCCCAGGAGTTCGAGACCAGCCTGGCCAACATGGCGAGACCCTGGCTCTACAGAAACATTTAAAAACTAGCCGGGCATGGTGGTGTATGCATGTAGCCTCAGCTTCTCGCCGGCCGAGGCGGAAGGATCGTCTGACCCAGGAAGCCTGTTATGAGCAGTGATGGTCGTGATCTAGCACTCCAGCCTGGGCGACATAGTGAGAACTTGACTCAAAAAAAAACAAAAAGAAGTTGATTCTTTCCCAAGTGGCCATCTGAATTTGCTCTTGGTTGTGTTGCCAAATGATTTAGGGAAGTTACTCTGCCATGGGTGAAGGGCTATTGAAGAGGTCCTGGGAATGTTCCAGAGCAGTAAACAAAATGGGACAAAAGCCCCAGGAATGGTGTTGGGAATATCAGGCTCCAGGTTTTTGGGAATAGGGGCTTCTTAGAAGAAAAGCGGGGACTCCAATCCAAGAAAGTTAGTTAGATCTTGCCCGAAAGAGCCAGCTTCCCAAGTTCTGGTAGCAGTCGGGGTCCTCCAGGCTAACCCAGTCCCATCCTATGGTGGGGTGGCTTTCTCAGAAATGTTTCTTCTCCCCACACTCATATCCCAAACCAAAGCCAACCCCAGAAACTGTGGGAAACTGGGAGAAGTCTAAGATGACAAACTGTGATATTATTCATGGAACACTGAGACCCGTGGTGATGTCCAAAACTACCTCTCCTACCCAGGCCCCTGTCCCTTAATTGCCAGTCTCTCAAATTCATAGCTTTTTTTTTCAATCAGTCTCACTCTGTCACCCAGGCTGGAATATAGTGGCTTGCTCATGGCCACTGCAGCTTCAACCTGCTGGGCTCAGGTGATCCTTCTGTCTCAACCTTCCAAGTAGCTGGAACCATAGGCATGCACCACCATGCCCAACTAACTTTTTGATTTATTGTAGAGACGAGGTCTTGCCAAGTTGCCCAGGCTGGTCTCGAACCCCTGTACTCAGGCAATCCTCTTGCCTCTGCCTCCCAAAGTGCTGGGATTACAAGCGTGAGCCACCGCACCCAGCCAAATTCATAGTTTTTAAATGTGTGTCCTCTTGGGCCAGGCCCAGTGGCTCACGCTTGTAATCCTAGCACTTTGGGAGGCTGAGGCGGGAGGATTGCTTGAGACCAACAAGTTCAAGATCAGCCTGGGCAACATAGTAACACCTCATCTCTACTACAATAAATAAATGTATGTCTTCTTGACATGCGGGGGGATGGGAGTGGCAGCAGGCCATGGCCATCAAACGAATCCACAAAATTCTATGATTCCTCTTGGACACAAGTGGCGTCTGGGTGGTGGAGGTGACACTGGGATAGGGCAAAGGACCAAAAGCGAGAAGGGGAAAGGCAGTGACTATGAACTTGGCCACATCCCATGTTTTGCTAGATCTGGCCCTGACCTTGTGCCTGGAGCCAACGCACCCTCTTCTAAGCAATAATATCCTTGACCCAAGTCAAGTGGGAACAAAAGCCCTGGGAGAGAATTCCAGAGGCTGAAGCTTATCAACTTGTACTTTTCTGAAAAGCAGCTAAAGTTTATGCCCACACCACCTTCTTTATCTCTCTGGACATAGCCCCAGAGGTTCAACTTAAAGGAGAGAAGATGAAGGGACATCTTTTTTTGGTGAATTCCCCCATCACCTCCTGATTTTTTCTCTTTTTCTCCCTACTCATTCTCCTACAAGCTTGTTGTGCTGTTGGTTTCCATTTGAATGACCAAAACAAACTCCATTTTTTGGAAGATCTTGACAGGTTTTGCCAGAATGACCAAAGCTGCCACATAAAAACAGGCATAATCTGGGGGGAATAGAGGATGTGGTGTGTGTAGCTAGGAGCAGAGCAGCGAGAAAGATTATTCCACTCCCTTGCTTAGCAGGGAACTGCTGGGTCAAAGCCGTGCCCTGATAGGTTACCCACGAGGCTGGCAGGCGGTGCCTCACTTTGTAATTCCCGCCATGAAACATGCTCACCTCCTTATCTCCAGCAATTGGCACAAGTCCTGGGACATAACAGGTGTTCAGCAAACCCTTGAATTATTAACAGCATGACTAGAGGGTGCTAACTAACATGATTAGTTACTGTGATGGTGTGACCTAACAGAAGACCCCAGGTAAAGTGGTCAAGACATTCATGTGCTCAGAGTCAGGCTACATGACTGGCCCAATCCAGCTCAAAGAGGTGACTTCTAACATTCAACATTCCCAAGTTTGGAACCAGGGGTCTTCCCCGGGTATTCTGCCCTTCCACACTAACTCTCAGATTCTGGCATTTTTCAGACCACAGACATCTGGTCTACCACTGGCCACTCAGTTCTGGTTTTTGCTCCTGGTTAGTGATAATGAAAAATGTCAGGGCTTCATAATATGTGAGCCACAATCACATACCAACTATAAAATCCTCTTGTTGTTACTTCAAATTGACTAAGACTTAAAGGATAGAAATTTAATTTTTCAAGCTAAATTAGGAGAACACATCTTTCATTAGAGGAGGAAATTATACTTCTCTAGAAATCTGAATAGTCTGGTTAATTCTAAAATGAAAAAGAAGCCAGGCACGGTGGCTCACGCCTGTAATCCCAACACTTTGGGAGGTGGAGGTGAGAGGATTGCCTGAGTCCAGGGATTCGAGACCAGCCTGGGCAACTTGGTGAGAGCTCATCTCTGCAATAAATCAAAAAATTAGTTAGGCATGGTGGCGCATGCCTGTAGTTCCAGCTACTAAGAAGGTTGAGGCCATGAGCATACCACTGCTCTCCAGCCTGGGTGACAGAGTGAGACTCTGATCAAAAAAAAAAAAAAAAAAAATTTAAATGGCTACAAAATCATGATGCACCAGAAAGTGTAAAATATCCATTAAAATGAACTTTAGGCAAACTAAACTGAGTCATGAACCCCCAAAACTTTGTTATTCGGGTCAATAGCTCTAGAACAATACCAAATCAATATTTATTCCTCAGTAAACAAAATCAAAGGTGTCTGACCAATTAATCAATTTAAAATAGTACCGGGGGCCTGGTCCTGTGGCTCATGTCTATAATCCCAGCACTTTGGGAGGTGGAGGCAAGAGGATTGCCTGAGCCCAGGGGTTCGAGACCAGCCTGAACAACATGGTGAGACCTCTTCTCTATGATAAATCAAAAAATTAGCTGGACAGGGTGGCGTGCGCCTGTAGTTCCAGCTACTTGGAAGGCTGAGGTAGAAGGATCTCCTGAACCCAGCAGGTCAAGTCACGGTGGCTCACACCTATAATCCTAGCACTTTGGGAGGCCGAGGCAAGAGGACTGCCCAAGCCCAGGAGTTCAAGACCAGCCTGGGCAAAATGGCAAGACTTCATCTCTACAATGAATTAAAAAAAAAAAATTAGCCAGGCGTGGTGGCACACACCTATACTTCCAGTTACTTGAAAAGCTGAAGTGGAAGGACTGCCTGAGCCCAGCAGGTCAAGACTGTGGTGACCATGAGGGTGCCACTGCACTCCACCCTGGGAGACAGAGTGGGATTCTGACTCAAAGAAAAAAATTTTTAAAAGTAGCAACAGGCTGGTGTGGTGGTTCATGTCTGTAATCCTGGCATTTTGGGAGGGCAAGGCAGGAGGGTTGTTTAAGCCCAGGAGTTTGAGACCAACGTGGGAAACATAACGAGACCTTCTCTCTAC
Organism: Cephalopachus bancanus; assembly: GCA_027257055.1. Classification (NCBI taxonomy): domain Eukaryota; kingdom Metazoa; phylum Chordata; class Mammalia; order Primates; family Tarsiidae; genus Cephalopachus; species Cephalopachus bancanus. The sequence continues at coordinate 1,008,490 of JAPVLO010000639.1, forward strand.
AAAAAAATTAAAACATTAGCTGAGCGTGGTGGAGTGCACCTGTGGTCTCAGCTACTCTGGAGGCTGAGGCAGAAGGATCGCCTGAGCCCAGGAGCTCAAGGCTATGGTGAGCCATGATCATGCCACTACACTTTAGCCTGGACGACGTTGTGAGACCCTCAACTCAAAACTAAATAAAATATAAGCCGGGTACAGTGGCTCACGCCTGTAATCCCAGCACTTTGGGAGGCAGAAGGCAAGAGAATTGCCTGAACCCAGGGTTCAACACCAGCCTGGGCAACTTGGCGAGACCCCATCTCTACAGTACATTTAAAAAAAAAATGAGCCAGGCATGGTGGCGCGGGCCTGTGGTTCCAGCTACTTGGAAGGCTGAGGCAGAAGGATCGCCTGAGCTGGGCAGATCAAGGCTGCGGTGGCCATGAGTTTGCCATTGCACTTCAGCCTGGGCAACAGAGTGAGACTCTGACTCAAAAATAAACTAATTAATTAAATAAAGTAGCACCAAACTTTTCTAAAATGGATTAAAGCTACTATACTTATGCAGCATTTGTGCCTCAATCAAAGCAGAATCAAGCTAGCATCCCATCTGGCTTGACTCCCATGTCACCACATACAGTCGGAAGCACTCAGGGATTATGCAAGCAGTCCTCCCCGTGGCTTTGTCATCCCCTTCCCTCTGCTCTTGTTATCCATTCCCTTCCTAAGGTGTCCGCTCTCACCTTGAAGCCTGTGGGACACCAATCCACGAACTGGATGGTCCTCTTGGTCTTGATGGCGGCAATGGCGACATTCACATCCTTGGGCACCACGTCCCCCCGGTAGAGCATACAGCAGGCCATGTACTTGCCGTGTCTCGGGTCGCACTTCACCATCTGGCTGTTGGGCTCAAAACAGGAGCTGGTTATCTCGGCCACGGAGAGCTGTTCGTGGTAGGCTTTCTCGGCGGAGATGATGGGCGCGTAGGTGACCAGCGGGAAGTGGATGCGGGGGTAGGGCACCAGGTTGGTCTGGAACTCGGTGAGGTCCACGTTGAGCGCCCCGTCGAAGCGGAGGGAAGCGGTGATGGAGGACACGATCTGGCTGATGAGGCGGTTGAGGTTGGTGTAGGTGGGGCGCTCGATGTCCAGGTTCCTGCGGCAGATGTCATAGATGGCTTCGTTATCCACCATGAAAGCGCAGTCGGAATGTTCCAGGGTGGTGTGGGTGGTCAGGATGGAGTTGTAGGGCTCGACGACCGCGGTCGAGACCTGGGGGGCCGGGTAGATGGCAAACTCCAGCTTGGACTTCTTGCCATAATCCAGGGAGAGGCGTTCCATCAGCAGGGACGTGAAGCCAGAGCCGGTGCCCCCGCCAAAACTGTGGAAGATCAGGAAGCCCTGCAAGCCAGAGCAAGCGTCTGTCTGGAGAGAGGAGGGCATGAGAAGAAATCTTGAAGACAAACGAGGTTCTGAGAACAGCCCCCAGGGGAACAAAGTCAAGCAATTCACTCTCTTCCCTCCCTAACCCTCAACATTTTCATGTGGGTGAAATTCTAATGGCTTTGAAACAGTACGGAAACAAACAAAAGCGGTGGTATGGATCTCAGGAGGAGTGGCTAAAATATGAGATGACAAACCACACAGGCACACATGCCTCTGAGTCCATGAAGACTTCAGCCCAGCAGCTTGGTTGAACCAGGGATGAGAGTTTCAGAATCACTGTGGTTAGTGACCTTGACCTTTGAGCACCCCCGTTCCTTGTCCACCTCCCCTGCCCTTGTCATCTAATTTTGTGGGAACTGCTCCTGACACATCTCAGCCCAACCTTGGAAGGTGATTCAGGGCACCAATTTCAGAAATGGAAACAGAGTCAGAGAACTTGAGTTCTTTTTTTTTTTTTTTTTGAGTTGGAGTCTTGCTCTGTTGCCCAGACTGGAGTGCAGTGGCCATTCCCGGGCACCGCAGCCTCGACTTGCTGGGCTCCGGCGATCCTTCCGCCTCAGCCTTCCAAGTAGCTGGAACTACAGGCGCGCACTACCACACCCGGCTAGTTTTTGATTTATTGTAGAGATGAGGTCTCGCCAAGTTGCCCGGGCAGGTCATGAACCCGCGGGCTCAGGCAATCCTCTCACCTAGGTCTCCCAAAGTGCTGGGATTACAGGCTGAGCCACTGAGCCCGGCCAGAACTTGAGTTCTGATATCAACTTTGCCACTTCCTGGTTGTAAAAACATGGGCAAGTTATTGAGCCTCTCCAAACTCTGTTCCTGCTTGGTTAAAGTGGGGGCAATAAAAAATCCTTCTCTTAGAAGGCTATTGGGATAATTAAATGAGATTGCATGGTGTGCTGGCGAGGACCTGACATGTAATAAGCACTTTGTGTTAGCTCGTATCGGAATGCAGAATCACAGAATGTTCCCACTGGGTGTGATATGAATTTGAGGGGGGCACAGATGGCTTTAAAACTTATGACCCCTACGAGCCCCTCCTCTAAACAGAAAAAAGTGAACATCTGCAGAAAGGTGGCATCCTTAGCTCCCAGATGAAGAATCTCAATCAAGTCCAACCTGCCAATTGCACAGGCAGGCAAATGGGAGCGTAAGGAGACAAAGTGACTCAACCTACAACTACGAGCTTTGTAGTCAAACCAACCCAGTTCAATTCTACCGCTTTCTAGCTGGGTGACCCAGGCTAAGTCATTGAACCACCCTGGTCCTCAATTTCTTTTCCTGTAAAGTATAGAGACGAGACCTCCCTTGTGTCATTATTAAGGATTAAATGGAGAAATGCATTTAACACTTGTAATGGCTTTTGTAAGTGCTCAAACATATCACCCATCTCTCCCTCTCCTCTCCCAAGTCAAAGGCTTTGTTAAACTATGCTTCTATCAAGCAAAGACCTCAGCCTTCCTCATACCTAGATTCCTCATTCCCCCAGATACTACCACTGAGTGTCAATAAGTATGACTAGGGCATCAGTCTATAATGTAGTCTGATGCCAAGGTGGGAGAAAGGGCATCGTCTGTGTGATGGCTTCTTACCAAACCAAAGCAGAAACCTTCAAACCTTAGGATCTCCATCCTGTTGCTGGGGTCATATGCCTCTGACCTGAGGTCAGAGATGTGAGTCCAAGCTTGTTCACTCTAGCCTGACTCAAAAATCCCCTGACGTTTTTTTTTTTTTTGAGTCAGCGTCTCACTCTTGTCGCCCAGGCTGAAGTGCAGTGGCATGATCACAGCTCACCACAGCCTTGACATCCTAGGCTCAGGCGAATCTTCCACCTCAGCCTCCTGAGTAGCTGGAACTACAGGTGCATGTCACCACATCCAGCTAATTTTTTTTGTAGAGTCAAGTTCTTGCTAGGTTGCCCAGACTGGTCTCAAACTCCTGGACTCAAGCGATTCTCCCACCTTGGCCTCCAAAGGTGCTGGGATTACAGATGTGAGCAATCCCCCTGCCCCCGCCAATCCTCCCTGACATTTACCAGCTTCCGTATGCGGTCCAGCACCAGGTCGATGCTCTCCTTGCCCACTGTGTAGTGACCCCGGGCATAGTTGTTAGCTGCATCCTCCTTTCCAGTGATCAGCTGCTCGGGATGGAAAAGCTGGCGGTAAGTTCCTGCCCGAACCTCATCTGCCAAGAGAAGGAGACCATTAGGTCCTGCCACCTGATCTCCAGGGGAGAAGCGTCCCTCCCCAGTAGACAACTACATGACACTCTTCTGGTTTCCCCTACCTATAAAATACCACCAAGCTCAAACCCTATAATAAGTCTGCAAAAGGCTAAGAGAATTCCTGGGTAGCAGAGGTACGAACAGAGCCAGGGCCTGTGGGTCAGGCAGGCAGTGAGAAGCCAGATGCTCTGCTGGCTGGGACTTTAAAAAGCCTTAGCTTTGCCACGTGCAGTGGCTCACACCTGTCATCCTAGTACTTCAGGCAGCTGAGACAAGAAGATTGCTTGAGACCAGGAGTTCAAGACCAGCTTGAGAAACAGAGTGAGATCTCATTTCTACCAAAAAGAAAAAATTAGCCGGGCATGATGGTACACACTTATAATAATCTAGCTACCAGGGAGGCTGAGGCGAAGAATCGTCTGAGCCCAGGGGGTCAAATCTGCGGTGGCCGTGATCACTCCGCTGCACTCCAACCTGAGTGACAGAGTGAGAGCCTGACTCAAAAAGAAAAGTCTTAGCTTTTCAAAGCTCACCAAGCACCAGAGTTATTACCTCTCCTTCCTTCACCTTGACCCCTCAAGGCTTCCCTTTTGTTCTTTTCTTTCATGCTGCAAGGTTATCCCTAATACCATAATACAATGTCTTTTTTCTTTTTTTAGCTGGAGTCACTGTGTTGCCCAGGCTGGAGTGCAGTGGCACACTCATTGCCACCCCAGCACCAACCCGCTGGGCTGTGGCAATCCTTCCACCTCAGCCTTTCAAGTACCCGGAACTACAGGCACACACCACCATGAACTACAGGCTCACGTTACCATGCCCGGCTAATGTTTTTATTTATTGTAGAGACCAGGTCTCACCAAGTTGCCTGGGCTGGTCTCAGACCTGTGAGCTCAGGCAATCCACTCGTCTCGACCTCCCAAAGTGCTGGGATTACAGGCTAAGCCACTGAGCCTGGCCCAATAATGTAATTTCATGTGCATTAAAATTTCTAGGGACCCAAATCCTGGCCCTCCCAGGAACTGTCCCACCTCTCACCTCCACCTCCACGTGGCAATAATAAAAGCCAGGCATTGGACATACTTTGGAGTGACTGAAGCAAAGCTGTGCTCCGGATCTTAGAGAAGCAGGAGCCCTGGAGAGGTTTACAAGGGGGCTCTGCTCACCTCCAAGGGTCTATGCTAAAGAGACCAAGAGGCATCAAGCCACAACAATATCACCTCCTCTTTTCAGGGTTCCTCCATTCCCTCCACCCCCACAGAAAATCATCCACTTATGCAGCAGCCTGGGAGGGTAGCCTGCGCTTTCTGCATTTGTACAAAACATCCAGAGTGGGGAGTGCCTGTTGCCTGTTGCTACTAGAAATTCGTGCTCAGTTGGTGAGACCTTATCTCTACAATAAATCAAAAAATTACCAGGCATGGTGACGCCCAACCCTAACCCTAACCCTAACCCTAATCCTAATTTTAAGCGAGCAAAGATCTTTATCCCATTAGACAAAAGTCATTTCTTTATTAGAATAGCTCTTCAAACTCACTCTTGCAACAACTCTGTAGTTCCAGCTATATGGAAGGTTGAGGCAGAAGGATTGCCTGAGCCCAACGGGCTGAGGCTGTGGTGGCCGTGAGTGTGCCACTACACTCCAGGCTGGGCGACAGAGTGAGACTCTGACTCAAAAAAAAAAAAAAAAAAAAAAAAAAATTCATGCTCAGGCATCTGCCCCGATGCCTCTGGGAACTGTCCACCTCTTGCTTGATGAGCCAGCCTTATAACTGAGGAAATCCTGATATTTAACTGAGAATTGACCCAGGGGCCAGACCCAGGGGAAGTGATGCCACTGGGAGTGGGGCAGGGGGAGGCTTCCAGGGAGGAGGGACTGCCCATCAGGAAATAAGCCCCTGTACAAGTCAGAATTCCTCTGTGTTTTCCTAAACCAGAATGAGCTTCACTCTAGAATTTCAGCAATCCCCAGCTGTGAAAAAATGTGCCTGCTGTCATACCATTCTGTGTGTGACACACCGCAAGGTTATACCATACCCAGGAAGACAGACCACAATCATTACAGAATCAGAAACCTAAGCTGGGCGCGATGGCTCATGCCTGTAATCCCAGCACTTTGGGAAGCTGAGGCAGGAGGATCACTTGAGGCCAGCAGTTTGAAACCGGTCTGGGTAACATAGCAAGACTCCATCTCTGCAACAAATTTTTAAAAATTAGCTGGCTGTGCCAGTGCGTACCTATAGTCCCAGCCACCGGGAGGCCGAGGCAGGAGGATCACTTGAGCCCAGGAGTTCGAGGCTGCAGTGAGCTATGATTGCACCTCTGCACTCCAGCCCAGAGAACAGAGTGAGACCTTGCCTCTAAAAAATAAAAAATAAAAAAACCTATACTTTGGAAATTGACTATTTTAGGGTCTTCTTATAATTTCCAAAATTATCTGGAATTTTTTATCCTTAGTATTTAGTAACAGCCTTGACCATTTAAGTCTTTCAGCAGGTTTAAGAGGTTTTGTGTGTTTGTTTTGTTAATTTTTGAGTCAGAATCTGCTGGAGTGCAGGCATGATGACAGCTCGCTATAGCCTCAGGCAATCCTCCTGCCTCAGCCTCCCAAGTAGCTGCGACTACAGGTGCCCAGCTCTTATTTTGATTTTCTGTAGAGAGGAGGTCTTACTATATTGCCTAGGCTAGTCTCGAACTTCTGGGCTCACACAATCCTCCCACCTCAGCCTCCCAAAGTGTGGGGAACACAGATGTGAGCCACTGTACCCTGCCAGGCTTAAGAGGTTCAAGCAGAGGGTACTTTGTTTCACATAGATGATTGATCACTAATATGAGATTGCCCCAAGACCATGGAGATCCCAAGGACCTGACAGGTCACATGGGGTAGGAGGCTTTGACTGAGCCACCTCTACCTTCCAGTTAGAGACTCTGCCTAGTCTCTAACTGGCCATCGAAAGCCAATGCCTCTGTGGTCTCATCTTGTTTCCTCTGGAGAGGGCCTTGGCCCAAACTCACCCACTACAGTAGGTTCCAAATCTATCATGACAGCCCGGGGCACGTGCTTCCCGTTGCCAGTCTCGCTGAAAAAGGTGGTGAAGGAGTCGTCATCGTTGATCTGCTGGCTTGAGCATCAAAGGTGCCATCTGCCTGGATGCCGTGTTCCAAGCAGAAGAGCTCCCAGCAGGCATTGCCAATCTGAACTCCTGCTTGGCCCACGTGGACGGATATGCACTCCCGCTGTGGAGAGAGTGCAGCATCAAGGTCAGAGAGCCGCAGGCCACCCAGCCACGCCTCGGCCTTCCATCCCCCACACATCAGAACGTGTCTGTCACTGGCATTCAACTTGCAGGCTTTCCAGCTGCCCAGCCATGCCACCCCATTGCCAGGTGGTGTCTGAGGTTTCAGGGGCCTGGTGCTGTTGCAGCCAGACCAGGACTTGGCTCCAGAGAAGACACAGTTAGCCAGGTATGGTGGCTTATGCCTGTAATCCCAGCACTTTGGGAGGCTGAGGCGAGAGGATTGCCTGAGCTCAGGGGTTCGAGACCAACCTGGGCAACATGATGAGACCTTGTCTCTGCAATCAAATAAAAAAATTAGCGGGACTTGGTAGAGTGTGCCTGTAGTCCTAGCTACTTGGAAGGTTCGCCTGAACCCAGCATGTCAAGGCTGCGGTGGTCATGAGCATACCACTGCACTCCAGTCTGGGTGACAGAGTAAAAAAAAAAAAAAAAAAAAGAAGACACAGTTGTTTTGTGGTTTGCTCTAAAGAGGGTTGCTTCCCAGGGTTAATTCCTTATACTAGGAAAAGAAAAAAGGCAGCTGCAGAGATAAAAAGGGGCAAGTTCCAAACCATAAAACTCCTGCAAGGGTAAAGAAGGCCCAAGGAGAACTGGTGATTACTGCAGAAACTATCCCTCAATATACTACCACATACAGAGGCAGTGTTGACATTCGTTCCAAACCCTGATTTTCTGAGACATCTCTCTCTCTCTCTCTCTCTCTCTCTCTCTCACACACACACACACACAAAGAGCAAATGAATACTCACAAAAGAAACATGCTTTGCAAGTACATATCATGGGTGGGTGTCAGTGTTTTGGTTACAAATGTGGAAATAAGACAGGATTGGTACATCAGCAAGGGAAGCTTGGGAGGGTATAAATTAGGCCTTTCCTGAATGCTGAGATGCTGAGAAGCTGGAAAATCTTTGTAGTCACCATAACCTTGCTCCCTAGCCCATGCCAGGCCATGTGTTAAATCAAGCGAACCCTTGTAATGTCTTTCATCTCTGTGTTACTCTTTTTTTTTTTTTTGAGTAGGAATCTCACTACTGTCAGCCTGTCTCCCAGGCTGGAGTGCAGTGGCACACTCACGGCCACCATAGCCTCAACCTGCTGAGTTCAGGCTATCCTTCCGCCTCAGCCTTCCAAGTAGCTGGAACCACAGGTGCACGTCACTGTGCCCGGCTAATTTTTAAATTTTTTTGTCGAGACAAAGTTTTGTCAAGTTTCCCAGGCTGGTCTCGACTTCCTGGGCTCAGGCAATCGTCTGGCTTCAGCCTCCTCAAATGCTGAGTGTACAGGTGTGAACCACCATGCCTGAACATCTCTGTGTACTCTGCTGTGAAGCCACAATTGTCCGATTTGTCCTAGTACCAACAGCTTAAGATGGCAAGTGTATCAAGTAATCAGGTATCCATGAGAGAGAGAGAGAGAGAGAGAGAGAGAGAGAGAGAGAAACCTACCGTGAAGTTTCCCTGGGAAGATGGACTCATCACCCCACCCACACCTTGCCTGGGGGGACACAGTGGCCCACAGGAGGTGGCTCTGTGCCTGTGGTACCTGCCAGAGACCAGCAGGGAAGCATGTGTCCAGCCTGTGGGTTTCTATTCTTATCCATGACCTGACTTGGCATTTTCCAGCTCGGGTAACCCAAGCCAGGAGCAGAGCCTCCAGGGAACATGGCTGGGCACAGAGGTAAGTGGAGTCCACGTCCAAGCGCAGGGCTCCTGAGAATTTGTTAGTTTCTCTGGGCATGGTGAGTGGGGCAGCTGCCCTGGGGAACGGCTCGAAGTCTCAGAGGTGTCAGGACCTGTTGCTCCCGAATGCAGTTTTACAACTGAGCTCTGGTTCTACACCTTGAGCTGAGTGTCAGCCCTTGCCTTGGGGTTAGAGTCCAGGTATTCACAGCAGCCAGCATGTAACACAGTCCAACACAGATGTGACCTGGCTGTACTTACATGAGCCTGGTGACCAGGGAAAGGCTTCACTCACAAGGTTGCCCACACCCAAGAGTTCTCTTGCCTTCTCAATGTACTTGCTGTGCTGTGTGGCCTTGCCTGGGTTCCTTAACCTCTCCTTGTCAGAAAAATCATGCTAGCTATGAATGTTGTGGCTATTTCTGTCTTTACCATGTATCATTTTCATCGTGATGCTACCTTGTAGCTTTTTTCTCCACTGGGAAGAAGCCCATTTAGAAAGTTAGAGATCTTCTGTCCTTTATTGTGGGGTCTATCTCAGGACTCCACTCAGTTCTAAGAAAAGCAGCATTCTGAGGCGAGTGGATTGCCTGAGCCCCTCAGATTCGAGACCCACCCAGGCAACTTGGCGAGACCTCGTCTCTACCATAAATCAAAAATTAGCCGGGCGTGGTAGTGCGCACCTGTAGTTCCAGGTACTTGCAAGGCTGAGGTGGAAGGATCGCCGGAGCCCAGCAGGTTGAGGCTGCGGTGGCCGTAACATGCCACTGTCCTCCAGCCTGGGTGAAGGAGTGAGACTCTAACACACACACACAAAAAAAGCAGCATTCTACAACCAGGAAGCACGCCACCACCAGTGAGTTAGCAGCCCAGACCACATCGTGACCCTCACCACGCAGCCGTGGCTTCCTTGGGAGGTGTCTGAAGCTGAGGGGACACTGGAGAGGCCTGAGGGAGTCACCCAATTGCCCTCCAGTCCTGTCTGTGGTACTGTTTGGCTCCCAGCCTGTCTTCCCTTCTGGAACATTCTAGGGTTTTCCTGGGAGAATGCAGGGATACTTCAGGAAGCTCATGGGGGAAAGAGTCAAGAGTCTTGGGGACCTGAAGACCACCAACGTGGTGATAGCCATGTCTTTAGTCTGTTTGGATGCTGTTTTTATTCTCATACTAACATGCCTATCTTCATAAAATTTCTCTCTTTCTGTCTGTCTCTCTCTCTCTCTCTCTCTCACACACACACACATCCCTTAGGAAGAGCTAATTTCCCCAATAAATTAATTCACAAGAGTAACTGGAGGTATAAAATAGACTCCGAAACGACAGAAGACTCCGTAGTTTCTCCCAAAAGCCAAAAGCAGTTACACCAGTCAAGAGAGCAAGAACGCCTTTCAATACTGTTCCCCACAAAAAGGAACCAAGACTCCTTCGAGAAACGGAGGTTTCCAGGTCTGGGGTGAGGATCACAAGATGAGCCTGGAATATCTTACAGAGCCTGCAGGCACAGAAGCTAACAAAGACTGGGGTGACGGCTCAGCCACCTGGAAGAAGCTCCCGCTGCAAAAGAGGAGACCATCTGAGCATCAAAAAGAATGACACTACTCAATTGAAGCCAGAAATACATATAGAAATCCACAAGTCCTTACTATTACTCAAAAAAGAAATGAGAGAAAAGCTTGTGTGTCCCCATCCACATGGCCCTGTTCATTGGGAAAGCTCTTTTTGATAATTGAAGAATGCCCACTAAGTGATGCAAAAGGAATAGTAGATTCTGAAATATTGCCTATTACAGTCTCTAATTATGTAATTGATTTGGACAAGAATGCAACATCATTAGGTGAGAGGTTGATAGGAAGCTGGATATTCAGAGAGCCCAAGAATTGCTGTCACAATCCCAAGAGGGAAAGTAGCTATAAGGGTCACCAACCTAACACTGCAATCAGTCCTAATGTCACTAATAGTGAGACAACCAGACATCGCAGACCTCCTGATGTGACACAATGTGAAACACACACCACCCATGAGGAATTCTTGTCAAAAGCACTCAGCCTTCATCTACCAAACCCTTTGGACTTAGCTTTCATCTCACAGAGACTCGGGGGTCACAGGGAGAGGTGACCTCGGAGAAAACAAAATAAATTCAGAAGGCGGGACATTCAACAGAGCAACTGGTAGAGTCTTTTTAATTCACACACACAAAAAAACACCAAAAGATGGCAGGAGGGACTGTGTCATAGCAAAGGAAACATAAGAAACACAACAACCCCATGTATTACATGGACTCTGACTGAATTTTGACTTGGACAAATCAAAATATTTGGGAGGAAAATAAAGAAGCATTCATTCTGGTAAGGATGAGCATAAAAATGTGGAGAAGTATGAAAATGTCTTTATTCTTTAGAGTCATACCTGGAGCATCTAGGGTAAAATATCATGATAGCTATACTTTAAAATACTTTCAGTAGGCCAGGTGCAGTAGCTCACGCTTATAATCCCAGCACTTTGAGAGGCCAAGGCAGGAGGACTGCTTGAGCCCAGAATTTTGAGCAGCCTGGGCAACTTAGCAAGACCCTGTTGTCTCCACAAATATAAAAATTATAAAATTAATTAATTTAAAATGTCTTGAAGAAATCACAAGTGAAATCAAGAATTATATGAGGTTTCAGGAGCTCTGAGATCTGTACATGCCCTCAGGATTCTGCTGGGCCTCTGACACCTGCTTCTGGTAGGAAACAAGAGTCCAAATCTCCTCCACTTGAGCTCCCCTGGCTCAGCCATGCTGTGCTGGGCTGCCTGATCCCTATCCCCAGCTTCCTGCCTGGAAGTCCTCCATGGATAAAGCACAGAGCAGACCCAAAGCTGATGCCCTGGGAGGCATCCTCATGCCCCCAAAAGCCATCTATCTATCACAACCAGGAAAGTGACATTAGCTCAGAATATTCAGGATAGGAGAGCTGGACCAGCCTCGTGGACCACCTAACACAATTCCCTAATCATCATTTTACCGATGAAAAGACTGAGACTCAGAGAGACAAAGGAACACGTTCAAGATTTCACAGCTTTGCAGCCAAAGAGCCCAGACAGACCAGAATGCAGGGCTTCTGACCCTGGTCTGAGCTCTTTCCTTCACGCACATAACCTCCTGCCTCACTTGCAGCTCTGAACTTCTAGGGCCCTGGGGTGTGCCCATATCTTCGTCAAGGCAAGGCCAAGCCCGTAGAGCAAAGCCCCAAACAAGAAAAACTCCTGCGCGAAGAGAAACAGAGGGTCGGTCGCGGGGGTAGCCTCTTTGAAAATGGGTCATCATTCTCTAACAGAACCAGGAGTCTGTTTGTCAGGGCCAGGGTGTGCAGCCGGGGGTGCGGGAAAAGGGCAAGCTGACCCAGCAGAGTATATTTAAGTCATACACTTGCTCAAAACTCATATTTCAGAGTCCTCTCTCTAGCCAGTCAGAGCTTGCACTATTTCTCTCTCTTAGTTCTATTTTGAATCTGTGGCTGCAGAACTCAGAACAGCTCTGTTCTCCTGGGACCCTGTGAGATGAGGGGGTCCCTGTGTGCTGCGAAAGCCCCTCTACCCAACTCTTTGGGGGGTGAAGATGAGGGAGATAAAGAGACCTGGGGGGAGATAGAGAGACCTTTCCTCAAGAAAAGTAAGACGCCCTCTCACGCAGAGCTAGTGCTGAGATGACTGCAAAAGTCACCCGCTCCACTCATTCCTACAACAAATATTTTTTGTGTGATGACGTATAAGAAGGTACTGGGCGAACTCCTATTCATCCTTCAGGTCTGGAGGTAAATGTCCTTCCCTACAGGAAGTCGGAAAGCTCCAAGCCAGCTTAGGGATCTATCACGTGCTCCCACCGACCCCTCCATCCCTATCAGTGCATTACGTGCACCATGTTCTAGTTGCTTGTTCAATTTTCTGTCTCCTTGGGGAGAGAGAAAGCTCTGTAGGGGCAAGAAAGCTTTGTTTCACTTACTGGATCCCCAGAACCACTCTCAGAGCTTGATTGTAGCAGATGCCCAATAAATAGAGGGGTGCTTAGAATGAAAACCCTCAACAGCCAGGTGGGCGCAGTGGCTCACACCTGTAATCCCAGCACATCAAGGCAGGAGGATTGCTTGAGTCCAGTAGTTCTAGAACAGCCTGGACAACACAGTGAGATCTCGACTCTATTTAAAAAATCAAAAAAATCAGCCAGGCATGGTGGTGTGTGCCTGCAGTCTCAGCAACTTGAGAGGCTGAGGTGGAAGGATCACCTGAGCCCAGCAGGTTGAGGCTGAGGTGAGCTGTGGTCATGCCACTGCACTCCAACCTGGGCGACGAAGTGAGAATCCAACTAAAAAAAAAAAAAAAATCCAGTCAGGCTCGGTGGCTCAGCCTGTAATCCCGCGTCTTTGGGAGGCTGAGGTGAGTGGATTGCCTGAGCCCGCAGGTTTGAGACCCGCCTGGGCAGCGAGACCTCATCTCTACAATAAATCAAAAAATCAGCCGGGCGTGGTAGCACACGCCTGTAATTCCGGCTATTCGGAAGGCTGAGGTGGAAGGATCGCCGGAGCCCAGCAGGTCGAGGCTGCGGTGGCCGGGAGCGGCCACTGCACTCCAGTCTGGGCGACAGAGTGAGACTCCAACTCAAAAAAAAAAAAAAAAAAAATCCCTCAGAAACTGGCCAGTGCCTAAGACGCGCCCAGGTCAAGTGCAATGGGAGCTCAAAGGAGAAAAAGACAACTAGCTTAGTTTCCTAAAGGAGGAATAAAGGAGGTGGATGTCGGAGTGGTGTGAACGAGAGGCAGGGACGTTCAGGACAGGTCCCATAGATCGCCCAGTCCGTCTAGAATGGAGGCTTACAGAGGGCAGGGCCAGGGAGACATCTGGGCTGCTCGCAACACTCCTCCCTGGGAGGAGAGCCTGTGTCTTACAGAGCACGAATAAAGAAAATGCTAGAACTCTGCAGCTTTTTTTTTTTATAATTGCACCGCAATAAACCGTTTCTGATGTCAATCTTATATTCTTTCTATTTTTAATATTGCTCATTTCCTTTTGCTTTGTTCTCAGAGGCCTAAGATTAGCTAATCACTACCCTCAGCAGAAAGAGGCCTGCACGCTTCAGACATCGTGTTGAAGCATCACAAGACAGGACAACTGGCATGTTAGCAAGGCAGGACCTGACACTGGCCACAGTGAATGCCGTGTGAAAACCCGAGACCCATCCACAGTCCCCGGCCCACCTGTGTGTTCAGATGCCACACAATTGCTTGTAAGAAGCATATGATTACAGCAAATTATTTCTAGTTGTCAGGCTGGGATAATAAATCACTTATATTTTAGGACCTTGGTTGGGGATGGCAGGCGAAATGCTTCGGAGGGATAATTACAGTAAGAACAAATGCGGTTCGTGAAAGATGGCTCGAATTATCTCTGCTCAGAACCCTTCAATAATAGAGTGCCTCTGGAACTAACTCAGAACAAAGAATAGATAGCAAGGCAGACGAGGAGTCGACCTAAATTCATGTTAGTGAATGAAGGTGACTTGCGAGAGAGGCTCAGGTGACAGATGCTGCAGTTAGGGCAGCAGTAGGGCTCACACGAGACCGACGTTGGGACCCACAAGGGTATCTGTAAGGAGACCCCAAGCAGAAGGGACCCTGTGATAGCAAAGGCCCTGGGACTGTGGCTGACACTGGGCAAAGCACAGAGATAATCAAGGAGTTTTAATCCGGTGCACACACATCCATTCCGTTTCCGTTCTCTTCCACAGCTTATCTTCTGGAAGAAATTCTAACAGGAAGATACTGACCGGAGAAATGCCAACCACAAAGGCCACAGATAGTGTTATCGGCCCCCTGGTGGCCCTAGGGAAAGTGAGTAGGGGGTCAACTTCCTCCCCCGAGAGCATCACCTCCTCCCACCCATCATTCCCCATCCCTGGCTGGTCTTGTATTCACCAGCTATTTTCCGCTCAAAAATTATTTTTCACTTTCCATCTTCCTTTGAAGGTCACTCAGGAGTTCCCTCAGAAAAGACACTCCATAATGGCACTAGCCCTGCAGCCCCACAGCCCTGCATGGACTGCTGCTCTGTGTATCAAGGGCCCCTCCCTCAGAGACACACCTCCCCATGTCCTCTGGGAAAACATGCACTCAGTGATGCGAATCTGCAGCCCCCTGGGAACCCCACACGGTTTTCTGAAGTCAGGACGTCCGTCTTGCCCCAGAGCACCCTCCCCACCCTTCTAAGTACCCGCTTTTGCAGGAGACCCGCTCTGGGTTGACATTTGGCGCTGATTTCCATCCGAACTCAGCTGACGCACGCTCCCCAAAGCAGAAGACCTGGGTTTACAGAGGCTGTGTTGGTGTGATGGGGTGTCCCCGCCTCCCCATAAATCACAGAAATAGCTGGGCTCAGTGGCTCAGCCTGTCATCCCAGCACATTGGGAGGCCGATTGCCTGAGCCCGCGGGTTCAAGACCTGCCCGGGCAACTTGGTGAGACCTGTCTCTACAATAAATCAAAAATTAGCCAGGTGTGGTGGTGCACGCCTGTAGTTCTGGCTACTTGGAAGGCTGAGGCGGGAGGATCGCCGGAGCCCAGCAGGTCGAGACTGCGGTGGCTGGGAGCGTGCCACTGCACTCCAGTCTGGGTGACAGAGTGAGACTCCAACTCAACAAAACAAAACAAAAACCACAGAAACTTTCTCTGTGCGCCAGTATCACGGACATGGGCTTGGCTTGGGGTGCTTGGGCAAGATTCTTCATACCACATCCCCAAAAGGGTGTCATAGCCTCAGTGCCCAGGAGGGCTCCTCGCTAGGAGGACACAGGGAGCAGATGGGGATGCTAAATTATAGGATTAGCCTGCCGGTCCCCGGGCACAGTCTGGTAGTTAAGAACAGAGGCTTTGGGGCCAAGCGGATGTAAATTCCAGTCCCCACTCAGCTTCTGACCAGCTGTGTGACTTTAGGCTGCAGTGCGGAAATGCTAAAGGATATTAGTGGTGTTGGTGGGTGGCTGGGGTTGGGGGGAGTCACACAGAAAAAAATGCCCATCTGCTGGTAACCAGAGGAATGCATTTAAAAATACACATAAGGATTAGTTGTATATTTCTTACCCAGTGCCTACCGAAATGCCAAATCGAATTCTCCTGAACACCATGGCAGCCTTCCCCAAGCCCCCACAGGGGAAGGGGAGCCGGGGAAGACAGCTGGCTGAAATTTAATCTTTGGAAGAAGGAAAGTCGATTTGGCGAGGGTGGGATTCTTGGGGTCTAGGTTCATAGATGCGTCATTGTAGCCTTTCAGGAATGAGTCAAAGGATGTTTAAAAAGAGGTTCTGTGAGTGTGAAATGTTCAGCGAAAAATGTCTGCCCATCAAGACAGTGTTCTCTACACAAGTCAAGGGTTCTAGATAAAGCCTCCTGTACAAAATGCAGGGTCTCAAAATAACTCAAGGGTACTCCCTTTTCAAAATATTTCACCACAAGCTTTCAGTTAAGCACCCAAATCCAGAAGCACATTAAGGTTTTACTGTTTAGATTTTTTAAAAATTTCCAGGTATTTTCAGAAACTTGCCACTGAATGCACACTGAAACTTGCTCCCAGGAAAAGAACAAGACCTTCGAGGCCCCTGCAAGCTTCCTCTTGGCTCCACTCTGGGAGTCGCTGTGGCATGCAGGCCAAAATTAAAGCATGCAAGAGAAAGCACTTTGAACATTATAAAGCACTACCTACATGCTACATATTATAAATATCAAATATCAGCCCTAAAGCATGCAGCCTGGGATCTGCTTTGAAACAATGGAGAGAGGGAACAAATGAAGTGAGACTCATCACAAGCTAACAACGGTTGAAACTGGATGACACATGTGGTTCATGACACAATTTGTTCTTCTTTTGTATATGTTCAAAATTCTCAATAATAAAATTTTTTAAATTAAAACAAAACTATGTGAGACTTGGAAATTTGAACTACATATAACCCCTCTTCATTTTGTAGATAAGAGTCAGTCCAGAGAGGTTACCCGACCCTCTTGAAGTCACACAGCTAGCTGCTCAGCCAAGAGCCCACATTCTGAACTGCCAGTCTGGCCCCCTTCTATGGCCCCACACCGGGAAACTCAGGCAGAAAAGGGCTCCTCTGGCTACTCTCCCTGAGAGTCCCAGGTTCTTCTGGAGAGGGAGGGTGCTGGACAAAGTAGAGCTGGAAGAGAAGCCCTCTGGCCTGAGCCAGAAGGCCCAGGGTGCTGTCCCAGGCCAGCAGGGGCAGGGAAGGAGGGGGCTCTCGCCTGGCCTTCTAGATCACTGACACCTCGAACAAGTACCCCGGAGAACCTGAGCTTGGCCCTGAGCCTGACCTTGGCCCAGAGCCTGACCTTGGCGGGAGCCAGGGGCTTCTTTCGTCTGCCCCTCCCTCCACCCACAACCTTTCCAGCCCACCTCGCTCCTGCTGAAAGATCTGGGCTCCGGGAGACATTCCCGGCATGCCAGCGTCCTGGAAAGTGAATTGGAGGCGAGTTTGGGCCACCCCAGGGCGCTGGGGGGCGAGGGGGAGACCGGAACCTCGGACTTGGAGCGGCAGCGGACGGAGAAGACGCGGGGAGAGGGGTGGAAGGAAAGTCCCGAGGCCTTCGGGGAGGAGGTCACTTCTGGGGGCCCAAGCCCCTCCGCTCGAAAGACTGAGAAGTTAGCGTGAGGACCGGGTGCCCGAGACGCCGACTGCGCCAGGATGCGGACGGAGAACGACGCCCCCAGCGTGGCGGGGGGGGAGTGTGACGCCCTAAGTCCCCTGTCACATCCCGGGGGCCTGCCACGTGCGGGTGGGTTTGGAGACCTGACTGCACGCGCATCCCCAGCCGCCCGGCCCAGACCCCCTGGCCGGGCTCCCGGGACTCCGCCTCTGCTCCCACCCCGGTCCACGAGCCGCCCGCCTGGGGGTCCCCCGGAGCCTCGCCCGCTTCTCCGCCGGGCTCCCACGTCCCCCCTCCCCTCCCCTGCGCGCGCGGGTCTCCCTCGGGGCCCCGGAAGCGGCGACTCGCCCGGTCTCCCCTCCCCGCGCCGTAAAGGGCGGCGGCACCTGGGGGGTCCCCGCCCGGGGGTGCGGACCCCGCGCCCCGACCTCGCCCCCAGCCCCCAGGAGACCGCGCGACGGCTCTGACCGGCCCCCGCGCGGCCGCGTGCGCCCGCAGCCCCGACCCCGACCGCGCCGCCGCCCCAGCCCCGGGAAGCCTCACCATCGCGGCCGCTCTCCTCGCCCGCGCGCCTCCCAGCTGGGCCTCCCCACCCCGCCTGCTCCAGATTCGGCCGCCTCCGCCGTGGTGACACGCCGGGAGGGAGGGGGCCGGGGACAGACATGCCGGGCGACAGCTGCCCGGCGGCATCACAGTGCCCGCGGAGGGCGGGGCCAGCGGGTCACAGTGGCTCCGCCCCGCCCACGGCGGCTCCAGCCTCTGCCCCGCCCCGGCCTCCCGCCCCGGCCTCCCGCCCCGGCCTCCGCCCGGAGGCCCCGCGCCGCGGCGACCGAGCTCCGCGGGGGAGGCCGGCCCCGACCAGCGCGCACGTGCACGCGGTGTCAACACGCCCCCTGCGCGCTCAGCCGCGGCGACTCCAGCCGCTCCGGAGAGCCGTGTGCAAAGGCTGTCGGCAGACCGCTCCGGTCTCCCACGCTCCCAGCCTCCTCCGCCCGCCGGCCGGCAGGGGGGCCACCCGGCGGGGGTCAAGCGGTCGGCAGCCGCCCTGCGCCCAGGAGCTGGCTGGAGCGGCCAGGGGTCGCGCGGGCTCGTCTCGGCTCTGCCAAGCCTGCCTGGCTGACACACACAAGGTTCCTGGTACACAGCAGGTGCTCAATACTTATGTTCCTGGTTTGACCACTCTATCAGTGCACCTCCTACCTCCACCATCATTTCCAAATCTCTACCCCTTGGTCCCTTGCTACTTTTTAAATTCTTTTTTTTTTTTTTTGCGTTGGAGTCTCACTCTGTCGCCCAGACTGGAGTGCAGTGGCCGCTCCCGGCCACCGCAGCCTCTACCTGCTGGGCTCCGGCGATCCTTCCGCCTCAGCCTTCCAAGTAGCTGGAACTACAGGCGCGCGCTACCACGCCCGCCTAATTTTGTTTTTGATTTATTGTAGAGATGAGGTCTCACCAAGTTGCACGGGTGGGTCTCGAACCCGCGGGCTCAGGCAATTCACTCACCTCAGCCTCCCAAAGTGCTGGGATTACAGGCTGAACCACCCAGCCCGGCTTTTTTTTTTTTTTTAATTCACTTTAATTTTATTTCAATGGCTTTAGAGGGGGTACAAATAGTTTTTGGTTATATGTTACATTGTATGGTGGCAAAGATGTCTGGACTTTAAGTGTGCCCACCACCCCACTTGGGCACAGATGGATGATTTTCTGCCCCTCCACCCCTTCCCTCTTTCCCCTTCCCTCTTTCCCCTTCTGGGTCGCCAGTGTGCATTAACCATTCTCTGTGTCTTTGCAGATCCTCAGGTCGGCTCCCACTTATAATTGAGAACATGTGGTGTTTGGGTTTCTCTTCCTGAGTTGGTTCGCGTAGGGTGATGTTCTTCCATTCCATCCAAATTGCTGCAGAAGACATTATTCATTCTTTTTGACGGCTCAGTAATATTCCATAGTGCTTACATACCACATTTTCACTGTCCACGGATCAGTTGATGGAGGTCTAGGTTGATTCTACATCTGCAAATGGGAATTGTGCTGTGCCTTGCTACTTGCAAGCGCCAAATGTACCCGCATCGCCTCTCCTCTGGACGCCAGGAGTTACACTGGAGTTCCCATACATGATATTGAAGGATAAGGGACTGGTTCTCTTCACTCTCTAGTTGGGGAGGGATGGGGAGAACTGGGCCTGGCCTTTTGGTAGGGAGAGCCCTTAATCACACTCATTGGTGTGGGCCACATTATCCAAAGCCCCTTCGGTTTCCCCTCCCCCCAGCTGGGTGTGAGACTAGAAGGTTATTGCTTCTTGGTCTCACTGTAGAATACACCTCCCTCCAGGGGACAATTTAATTCACACTCAAGGTATAACCCAGCTTCTCTCTTCCACCTTCCCCAGACTGCTGACCACCCAACACCAAATCACTGCAGGCAAGTTCATAGTTTTTCTCCAGATACTACCATAGGAAGCTAAACCAAGGATCTGCAAAGGCATGTAGAATGCTATCACGGACACTGGAGACTCAGGGGGAACTTGGGAGTGGGTGGAGGGATGACAAATCACCTCTTTGTAACCTCTAAAGCCATTGAAATAAAAATAAACAATAAAATAAAAGGAAAATTGAAATAAATTAAAAAAAAAAAGATTCTACTACATAGAGCTGCTTTGACCAGACACGGTAACCCTCCAAGTTTCCCATCCACTCCTAAGAGGTGCTTATCTCTGATCAAGAGAGAATGAAAACAGATTTTTCCTTATCTCTATAGCCATTTGTTCTGCTGACCACCCATTCATATATTTTCTTCTTTATATGAAGAGTTTCTAGAGGATGGCACATGTGGGTTCATCATCTGCGAAAGAGAGGGTACCAAACACAATGCCTTACCTACTGATACAGACAGTGCTTAGTAAATGAGGAACTGGATTTTTGTCTATCTCATACTGTAAGATCATGAGCATTAAGACTCATGATTGGCCAGGCTCGGTGGCTCAGCCTGTGGGAGGCTCGGTGGCTCAGCACTTTGGGAGGCTGAGATGAATGGATTGCCTGAGCCCGTGGGTTCAAGATCAAGCCGGGCAACTTGGCGAGACCTCATCTCTACAATAAATCAAAAATTAGCCAAGTGTGGTAGCGTACGCCTGTAGTTCTGGCCACTTGGAAAGCTGAGGTGGAAGGATCACCAGAGCCCAGCGGGTCGATGCTGGGGTGACTGTGAGTGTGCTACTGCACTCCAGCCTGGGCGATGGAGTGAGACTCCAATTCAAAAAAAGAAGACTCATGATTAAGCTAATTGTGCTGAGCACACAATAAATGCTCCATAAAGGATTGTTGCCATATAACTCTGTTTATTTCTCTTCCAAATTCCCATTGCATATTCTATTATTCCTTCCATGGTATTTATCACTTTTTAGTGTGGATTGTAGGGGTAGGGTGTGTGTGTTTAAACACCCTGCTAATCTTAGTGCCCTCCCTACCAAAAGTGGCTAGTTGAGTGCAGCCGACGTGCTCAATAAACAAGACTGAATAAATGCGTTTTTCGACTTCTTTTGGTGAACCACCAAATACATTATGAACAGGTTCTTAAAGAAGTCTCAAGATAAAGCTGACAATGATGATGATACCAGTAACGATGATGGTGCTGAATTGCTTTTCATTATGATGGCACTCTTAAATCACCTCATCTTTGCCCTTCATGGAGTCTGGGGCTGCTGGAAGCCAGGACAACACCATAAATGCTGCATCTAGCATCTTCTGGTTTCAGGGAGCTAAAAAGAAGGCTGGCTGTTATGGACTGGCTGGTGTCCCCCCCAAAATTCCTATGTTAAAGTGCTAACTCTGTAGTTGGGCTCGGTGGCTCAGCCTGTAATCCCACGCCTTTGGGAGGCTGAGGTGAGTGGATTGCCTGAGCCCGTGGGTTTGAGACCTGCCTGGGCAACTTGGCGAGCCCTCATCTCTACAATAAATCAAAAAATCAGCCGGGCGTGGTAGCACGCGCCTGTAGTTCCGGCTACTTGGAAGGCTGAGGCGGAAGGATCGCCGGAGCCCAGCAGGTCGAGGCTGCGGTGGCCGGGAGCGGCCACTGCACTCCAGTCTGGGCGACAGAGTGAGACTCCAACTCAAAAAAAAAAAAAAAAAAAGCGCTAACTCCCAATATGACTATTTTTGGAGGCAAGGTCTTTACGGAGGTGATTAGGATTAAATGTGGTCATAATGGCTCCAATCCAGTAAGACCAGTAAGTCCTTATAGAAGAGGAAGAGACAGCAGGAAAGTACAGGCCCAGAGTAAAGGCCAAGTGAATCACAGCAAGAAGGCAGTCATCTGCACACCAAGGAGAGAGGCCTCAGAAGAAACCAACCCTGCCCACCCTTTGACGGTGCCCTTCCAGCCTCCAGAATCGTGAGAGAATACATTTTTGTTGTTTAAGTCACCCAGTCTGTAGTATTTTTTTAGGGCAATTGCAAGCAGACTAAGGCAGTGGCCTTGGAGTGGTTGCAGCAAAAAAATGTCTACTTCTTTTTGTTTTGAGCCCTCTCTCTTAAAATTATCTGACTTGTGGCATTCCTGACTGATTTTTTGAGTTGAGGGGACACAGTTTCATTCTGTCACTCAGGCTGGAGCGCAGTTGTGTGATCACGGCTTACCACAGCTTCAATCTCCTGGGCTCAGGTAGACTCACAGGCAATTCTTCCACCTCAGCCTCCCGAGTAGCTGGAACTACAGGTGTGTGACACCATGCTCAAATAATTTTTTTGATTTTTTTGTAGAGAACAGGGTCTTACTATGTTGCCCAGGCTGGTCTTGAACTCATGGCCTCAAGCGATCCTACCACCTCAGCCTCCCAAAATGCCTGGATTATAGGTATGAGCCACCACACCCAGCCCAGGACCTATTATTGAACCTTCCCCTATCCTATCCCCATTCTATGCTTTCCTCCCTGAGTAGAAGTTTGGAAAGGAAAAAGAAAATATTTCTTACCCCTGTGATATTTAATGTTATGTGTCAACTTGACTGGGTCACAGGGTGGCCAGACATTGACAAAACATTATTCTGGGTGTGCCTGTGAGGGTGTTTCTGGATGAGGTTAACATTTGAATCTGTAGACCAAATAAAGCCGATTACACTCAATGTGGACGGGCCTCAACCAATCAACTGGAAACCTGAATAGAACAGAAAGGCTGAGTAAGAGGGGACAGGTGCCTGCCTGACTGTAGAGGTGGGACATTGGTCTTCTCCTCCCCTTGGTCTGGAACTTATAGCAGCGCTTCTGGCTCTCTGGCTTTCAGACTCGGACTGGATGCACAGCACCAGCTCTCTTGGGTTTCCAGCACGCTGACCACAGAGGCTGGGGCTTCCTAGCCCCCATACTTACACGAGCCACTTCCTTATAATAAATCTCTAGACAGCTAGATTGACAGGTATCTCTACTGGTTCTATTTCTCTGGAGAACCCTAGTATGGTCTCCTTTTTGCAGGTGGAGAGAATAAAGTAAAACCCAGGCTGTTTAAGAGACAGCAACCACCCATACTGTATGGTCTAGAACTTTTTTTTTTGAGTTGCCCGGGCTGGAGTGCAGTGGCACACTCATGGCCACCCCAGCGTCAACCTGCTGGGCTCCAGCGATCCTTCTGCCTCAGCCTTCCCAGAAGCCAGAACTACAGGCACGCACTACCACGCCAGGTTAATTTTTAATTTATTGTAGAGACGAGGTCTTGCCAAGTTGCCCGGACTGGTCTCAAACTGGTAGACTCAGGCAATCCACTCACCTCGGCCTCCCAAAATGCTGGGATTACAGACTGTGATCTAGAACTTTTAAAGAAATTACCCACCTCTGCCACATGCCAGTTAGTATGTACAAGTGTATTTCTTCTTGTAAAACTTTTTGTATATTATCAAATATAATAACTATAGTTAGGGCTTAAAAAGCTGAGCTACACTCATATAAGCAGGAGGTAAGAGAGGCCATTTCTTTCTTTTTTCTTTCTTCCTTTTTTTTGAAAGGCAGGGTCTCACTGTTACCCAGGCTGGAGGGCAATGGTGCAATCATAGCTCAATGCAGCCTTGAACGCCTGGGTGCAAGTGATCCTCCTGCCTCAGCCTCCAAAGGAGATGGTGCTACAGGCACACGCCACCACACCCAGCTACTTTCTTTTTATTTTTGTAGAAATGAGGTCTTACTATGTTGCCCAGGCTGGGTAAGGTAATTTCATTAATCACCTAGGAAAAGAGTTAGTCTTATAAATTCATTATCTAGTCAACATTTCCTGACACTGAGCACTTTATGCCAAACACTGTGCTAATGACATTTACGCCTCACAACAACCTCTGAAACTAAATGTGCATTATTCCCGTTTCACAAACGAAGAGTCTGAGACTTAGAACTGTAAACTCTGGGCCAGGCTCAGTGGCTCCGCCTTCCATCCCAGCACTTTGGGAGGCCGAGGCAAGTGGATTGCCTGAGCCCATGGGTTTGAGACCAGCCCAGGGAACTTGCTGAGACCCCGCTACAATAAATTAAAAACAATAAACCAGGTGTGGTAGCATGCACCTGTAGTTCCAGCTTGGAAGGCTGAGACGGAAAAATCGCTGGAGCCCAGCAGGTTGACGCTGAGGTGGCCACTGCACTCCGGCCTGGGTGACTGAGTGAGACTCCAAGTCAAAAAAAAAAAAAAAAAAGAAGTGTAAACTCTGATTCCTGATCACATAGCTGGTAAGAGGTGGAGCTGGGCTTTACTGTCAGGGAGTCGACACCAGAAGCCGAGTGCAAATGGAACTCCAAGGGCAAACCTCATACAGAGAGGCTTCTCCTTGTCCTCTTAGCTTAGGTTTTGAGAGTTCAAATGTCTAGGGCAGTGCTCCAGGGTGAGAGGGTTGTGGGTGTTAGGAGCCCAGAGGATGAGACACAAGGGAAGTCTGTTTACCTCCAGGCATCTCACTGCTGGGGTGAGCAAACAATATCTTACAGATTATCAGGCACTTGTCATATGTATTGAATCCTGGCTATTCAAGCTCCTTGCATGCATTCATATTTAAATATTAATATTCCAGCCGTGTGTCCCAGGTGCTGCAGGACATTAAGCGTGAGCATTTTGGCCACAGCATCACAGACAAAGTGGTCCTCCTTTTTTTTTTTTTTCAGTCGGGTTCTTGCTCTGTCCTGGCTGGATCACGGCTCATTGTAGCCTTGACCTCCTGGGCTCAGGCAGTCCTTTTGCCTCAGCCTCCTGAATAGCCGGGACCACAGGCACTCCACGACACCTGGCTAATTTTTTTATTTTTTGTAGAGATAAGATCTCACCATGTTGCCCAGGCCTGGTCTTGAACTTCTGGGCTCAAGCAGTCCTCCCGCCTCAGCTTCCCAAAGTGCTGGGATTACAGGTGTGAGCCACCCTGCTGGCCTGTTTCCCTTTGAAGTCTGTGTGGTTGCAGCAGCTATAAGCATCAGGAAGCCACCAAAGAAAAGGGACAAACTTGGGGCCACACAGTCCTGCTGGCCCTTCTCCCAAGCAATTCTCCTTCCAAAGCCAACCCTGGAGGGCTGGGGTTGTTTCGTTTTAAGTTGGGGAAGATAGTCTCCCCCTGACCCTGATCCTGCCTTGACCCCACTCCTCCCAGCTCGACAGTGTCAGAGATGGCAACTTCCAGAGCATCCGTCTTGTAAACATTCACATTGGTCCCTGTTAAACTCAATTTCCCCAGGAGGAGGTAGGGGTTTCAAACTAACGTGGGTGAGTCCCAAAGAACTCAGCAGGAGCGTGAAATAGAACAGGGGGCAGTGAGCCCAAGGAGCTGGAGTCAGGGACAGACTTTAAAAATGCAGTGAAACACTGATGCCGGGGGACTAAGAAAAAACTCCTCTCCTTCAAATATGGGTTGAGCAAACAGAAGTCAGTGCCTGGGCCCTTCGCTGCATCCAGGGCTCTATTACAGATCAGGTAACCAGGCTCTTCCGCTGCCAGTTCCTAAAAAAGCACCGAAAAGGTCTGGGTGGGGTAAGGTGGCATGTAGGACAGATAAGATGGCCAGACGTTATCTCCTTCTCTCTGAGACACAGGTATGCTGTCCACGGTTAACCCTTCGCCCTTCTGGGCATTTCCCTCCTGTAAGACACTGAACAATTGATCCATTTGTCTCTCTCTTTTTTTTTTTTCAGTTATTTCACATATTGTTATGGCGATTGCGAAACGATCCAATCTTTCTGGACCACATCCAGACAGTATGTTACAATACAAGAGCAGGAGAACGACTCTCACCATTGATGTTGGAAAGCCACTTTCAAAAACTAGCCCCAAGGTCGGGCTCAGTGGCTCAGCCTGTAATCCCAGCACTTTGGGAGGCCGAGATGAATGGATTGCCTGAGCCCGCGGGTTCAAGACCAGCCCGGGCAACTTGGTGAGACCTTGTGTCTACAATAAAATAAAAAATAGCCGGGTGTGGTAGCGCACGCCTGTAGTTCCGGCTACTCAGAAGGCTGAGGCTGAAGGATGACTGGGGCCCAGAAGGTCGACGCTGGGGTGGCCTCGAGCGTGCATGCCACTGCACTCTAGTCTGGGCAAAGGAGTGAGACTCCAACTCAGGGGAAAAAAAAACTAGCCTAAGAAGCCAGGCATGGTGGCTCACCCTTGGACTCCCAGCACTTTGGGAGGCTGAGGTAGTGGGATCACTTGAGCCCAGGAGTTCGAGATCAGCCTGGGCAGCAAAGTGAGACCTGTATATACAGACAATTAAAAAAAATTAGTTGAGCATGGTGTTGCATGCCTGTAGTCCTAGTACCTAGGAGACTGAGGCAGAAGGGTCGCCTGAGGCCAGGAGGTCAAGGCTGCAGTGAGCCATGATCATGCCACTGCACTCCAGACTGGATGACAGAGTGAGACTCGAATAAAAAACTAACAACAACAAAAAACTAGCTCAAGAAAATAATAATACTGTCTTCTTAGTTTACCCAGCACTTGGTGATTTCATACCATTTTTATATACAATCTATTCAGAGCTGTGTTATTCATATTTGCAAAAAGTTGGGGGCAGCGCTCGCTGGCACGGACTGCTAAGTCCTCACTGTGGTTGAGGGTCTGCGGGGCAGAGTGGAGGGTGAACCACCGGGCTATGGGCAGGGTAAGGGATTAGCAGCCAATGGATGCCTTAGAGAAAAAACTTCTCTTCCACCTCTCTGATGTAGAATTTGATGCTGTGCTTGGTTATTTAGAGGATATTATCATGAATGACAAGTTCCAGTTATTACAAGGAAATCTCACAGACAAGCACTAACAGGAATTTGAAGACACACGAGAGAATCAACTCACCACATACCTATTTCATTTTTCTGCCCCTTCCCATAATCAGCGTGCCTATTTTTTTTTTTTTTTTGAGTTGGAGTCTCACTCTGTCGCCTAGACTGGAGGGCAGTGGCTGCTCCCGGCCACCGCAGCCTCGACCTGCTGGGTTCCGGAGATCCTTCCGCCTCAGCCTTCCGAGTAGCCGGAATTACAGGCGCGCGCTACCACGCCTGGCTGATTTTTTGATTTATTGTAGAGATGAGGTCTCGCTGCTCAGGTGGGTCTCGAACCCGCGGGCTCAGGCAATCCACTCACCTCAGCCTCCCAAAGGCGCGGGATTACAGGCTGAGCCACCGAGCCCAGCTTGCGTGCCTATTTTTAAAAATGTATTTATTGAAACATAATATTTTATATATTTATGGGGTACGTGTGATATTTTGGTACATGCATAGATTGTACAATGATGGAGTCAGGGTATCAGGGGTATTCATCGCCTTGACCTTGAGTGTGTATCATCTGTGTTGGGAACATTCCAAATCTTCTCTTCTAGGTATCTTGAAGTATTCAATACATTGTTAACAACTGTCAATTCCCAGTGTGTACCTTTGATTTTTTCAAGTAAAATGATAAGTAAAAATAAGAATCTGTATTGACTTTTCATTTGGTTATTCTAGTTTTAAAGAATGAGCTACAAGCTATGTGTTTTTCGTATCGATGCTTTGCTTATTAAATACTTTTGTACTGAGTAAAATTTGAGATGTTTTGCAAGAACCATAATTTTTTTTTTAAGTTAGAAAGAACTGAAATGGTCAACATGGAAATAAGAAGGAGCACTGCATGACAGTTAATATGGATTAGTGTGGTGAATTGTGGGCCCCAAAAGCTATGCCCACCTGAAACAGCGGAATGTGATATTATTTGGAATAATGGTCTTTTTTTTTAAAGTCAGATCTCACTCTGTCACCTAGACTGGAGTGCAGTGGCATGCTCACAGTCACCATGCCTCGACCTGTTAGGATCAGGTGATCCTTCCACCTCATCCTTCCAAGTAGCTGGAACTACAGGTGCATGCCACCACACCTGGCTAATTTTTAAAAATTATTATTTGTTGTAGAGATGAGGTCTTGCCAAGTTGTCCAGGCTGGTCTTGAACCCATGGGCTCAGGCAATCCTCTTTCCTCAGCCTCCCAAAGTGCTAGGATTACAGGTGTGAGCCATCAAAAAAATTAACCAGGCATGGTGGCACACACCTGTAGTTCCAGCTACTTGGTAGGCTGAGGCAGGAGGATCACCTGAGCCCAGCAGTCAATGCTGCGGTGGCCATGAGCATGATACTGCACTCCAGCCTGGGTGACAGAGTGAGACTCCAACTAAAAAAAAAACAACAAAAAAAACCACACTTCTTCAAGAAACTCTATGAATGTATTACACATTTAGAAAATTAAATATGTCCTCAAATAAACATACAAAAAATGTTTGTTCTTCAGGACGGGCTCAGTGACTCAGTCTGTAATACAGCACTTTGGGAGGTAGAGGCGAGTGGATTATCTGAGCATGTGGGTTTGAGACCCACCTGGGTAACTTGATGAGACCTTGTCTCTACAATAAATAAAAAATCAAGCTGGGCTCGGTGGCTCAGCCTGTAATCCCGCGCCTTTGGGAGGCTGAGGTGAGTGGATTGCCTGAGCCCACGGGTTCGAGACCCGCCTGGGCAGCGAGACCTCATCTCTACAAAAAATCAGCCAGGCGTAGTAGCGAATGCCTGTAATTCCAGCTACTTGAAAGGCTGAGGCGGAAGGATCGCCAGAGCCCAGCAGGTCGAGGCTGCGGTGGCGGGAGCGGCCACTGCACTCCAGTCTGGGTGACAGTGAGACTCCAACTCAAATAAATAAATAAATAAATAAATAATCAGTCGGGCGTGGCATGGTAGCACGCACCTGTAGTTCCGGCTACTTGGAAGGCTGAGGTGGAAGGATCGCTGGAGACCAGCAGGTAGAGGCTGTGGTGGCCAGGAGCCTGCCACTGCACTCCAGCCTGGGCAACAGAGTGAAACTTCCACTCAAAAAAAAAAATGCTTGCACTTTTTAAATAATTAGAGCCATTTGCAAAGCCTGGTTCCTAGGCTGAGATCCATGAGTCAAAGGAGGTTGCCTCTTCCATGGTGTGACATACATGTGACACTGGGTTCTACGAACCCTTCTGACTGTCCCCTCCCTGTCTCATCTTTAATTAAAAGCAACAGTAATGATAACCGGCACCTGCTCACTACCTGTCATGTACCTACCATGCATTAACACCACTGAATCCTCACCACAAAGCTGTGTAGTCAGTGCCATTATCGTCTCCATTTTACAGATAAAGAAACTGAGGGATAGGAAATTTGATTTGCCCAAGGTCAAAGTAGAGGAGTCGAGATATGAACTCAGGCATTATAGTCCCCAGGGTCCACACTCTTTTTTTTTTTTTGGAGTTGAAGTCTCACTCTGTCGCCCAGACTGGAGTACAGCGGCATGCTCACGGCCACCACAGCCTCGACCTACTGGGCTCAGGCAATCCTTCTGCCTCAGCCTTCCAAGTAGCTGCAATTACAGGCATGCACCACCACACCCGGCTAATTTTTTTATTTATTGTAGAGACAAGGTCTTGCCAAGTTGCCCAGGCTGGTCTCAAACCCCTGGGCTGAGGCAATCCTCTTGTCTTTGCCTCCCAAAGTGCTGGGGTTACAAGTGTGAGCTACTGCACCTGGCAGGTCCACACTCTTTTTTTTTTTTTTTTTTGTTGTTGTTGTTGTTGTTGTTTTGTTTTGAGTTGGAGTCTCACTCTGTCGCCCAGACTGGAGTGCAGTGGCCGCTCCGGCCACCGCAGCCTCGACCTGCTGGGCTCGGCGATCCTTCCCTCAGCCTTCCGAGTAGCCGAATTACAGGCACGCGCTACCACGCCCGGCTGTTTTTTTTTTTTTTTTTTTTGATTTATTGTAGAGATGAGGTCTCGCTGCCCAGGCGGGTCTCGAACCCGCGGGCTCAGGCAATCCACTCACCTCAGCCTCCCAAAGGCGCGGGATTACAGGCTGAGCCACCGAGCCCGGCAGGTCCACACTCTTAAAGCACCATCCCCACTGCCCCTCACTGACACAGCAAGATTACTCCATTGCATTTAGGCCTTGATTCTAAAAGGAAGGAAGGAGGAAAGGAAGGGAGGGAGGGAGGGAGGGGAGAGAGAAGGGAAAGAAGGGAAGGGAAGGGAAGCCCTCTAAAAATTCATGTGTTTCCTGGAGGATGCATAGGACATGTATTTCAGCCACTGTCTTTAGCACCTCTGAAGACAGGCAATTGTCACCTAGGAGACCAGGAAATCCACAAAGAGTAACGATCACTAAGAGGGGAGGGGGTGGGATCTCCAGAATGTTCCAGAGCAGTGGGTACCTCCTGGAAGGAGGATGCTACCCTCCGTCTGAGCCCAAATACTGTGAGAGACTGGGAATGGGCAGCGTGTATCTTGTAGGGTGACAAAGCCATTTTACCAGCTTCTCAACTTGGCCATGGACTAGGGAGAGTGAGCAAAACCCTCAGACAACACTTTGGAGGGGTTCAAAGACACAAGTGGCTTCTTTTCAGAGAAAGCAGCCCATCTGCTGGGATCCAGCTAAAGTCACTGGTAACCAAGAGCGTGCCTTATCTGTGTGAGTTGTTGGATGGACCACCAGCAAGTGCTTGGACCTACACAGAAGGATGCCCGCCAGGCTTTGTCATTGCCAGTATATTTGAGAAGGAACACCTCCTGCTCTGTCTCTGCAGAGAGCTGAGCACTGATACTGCTAAAACAGATGCCAAAGTCGCAGTGTCCTTCCTCTCCCCCACCCCCATCTTCCATCCTGATGCTGGCCTTCACTGCTCACCAACTTTTGCTGCTTGTATTTCTTCCTTCTCAAGGCCAAAAACCAAGTTCATGCAACAAATCTTTATTACATGACTTCTTACATGCATGGCCTCCTTCTAGGGGATACAGGAGGGGCGGGCAGGGGCAGATGAGAATCATAATTCTTCTTCCGATCTGCCTGGGTTCAATCCCAGCTCTACCACTTAATAGCTATGGGACACCAGACAGGTGACTTAGCCCTTCTGTGTCTGTTTTATCATCTCTAAAATAGAGACAATACCTACCTCATTGGCTTGTTATAAGATGCAATTGGAAGATGGGCACAGTGGCTTGTGCCTGTAATCCCAGTACCTTGGGAGGCTGATGCAAGAGGATCACTTGAGCCTAGGAGTTCAAGACCACCCTGGACAACATAGTGAGACATTCATCTCTTAAAAAAAAAAAAAAAGGCCAGGTGTGGTGGTGAACGCCTATAGTCCCAGATACTCATGAGGTTGAGGTGGGAGGTTCGCCTGAGCCCAGGAGGCTGAGGCTGTGGTGAGCTGTGATTGTGCTACTATGCTCCAGCCTGGGTAAAAAAGTGAGATCCTGACTAAAAACAAACAAACAAAAAAAAACCCATAAGACATAATTGGTTAATACATGGAAAATGCATAGGCGCCTTGCACACAGTGAAAACCCTGCAGGCCAGGCTCGGTGGCTCAGCCTGTAATCCCGCGCCTTGGGAGGCTGAGGTGAGTGGATTGCCTGAGCCTGCAGGTTTGAGACCCACCTGGGCAACTTGGCAAGACCTCATCTCTACAATCAATCAAAAATTAGCTGGGTGTGGTAGCACACGCCTGTAGTTCCAGCTACTTGGAAGGTTGAGGCGGAATGATCGCCGGAGCCCAGCAGGTCGAGGCTGCGGTGGCCGAGAGCAGCCACTGCACTCCAGTCTGGGTGGCAGAGTGAGACTCCAACTCAAAAACAAACAAACAAACAAACAAACAAACAAACAAAACCCTGCAAATGTTAGCCATGATTATTACTGTTAGAAGACATAGCCCCTGTCCCGCACAAAAGGCTTTCATCCAGTTGGAGAGACAACTCAAATAAGTTAAAGAACAAATTTCTATTGACTTACTGAAATGAATGGTTTGACTAAGTGCAAGAAAGAGTCCCAAAAAGCAAAATATCATTCTAATAATTAGAGTGGCCAGCAAAGGTGTCATAGAAATAGAAATTTGGGCAAGTAATAAGTTGAAATCTAAAGGATAACGAGGCTGGACACGATGGCCCTCACCTATAATCCCAGCATGTTGGGAGGCCAAGACGGGAGGATCACTTGAAGCGAGGAGTTCAAGACTAGCCTGGACAACATAGTGAGACCCCCAACTCTACCAAAAAAAAAAAAAAAAGTAGCTGAGTGTGGTGGCATGCATCTGTAGTCCCAGCTATTCAGGAGGATCTCCTCTTGAGTTCAAGGCTGCAGTAAGCTGCCATTATACGCCTGGGGAACAGAGTTCCTGTCTCTAAAAAAAAAAAAAAAAGATAAAGATGAATAGCAGGAAAGAGCTCTGGGCCTAAGAGGGCTTGGGGCAAAGCTGACCAGCAGTAAGAACAAAGGCCAAGAGTCCTGATGGGAATGGAGGAGAGGGCATGGGTTCAAGCTGTCTTTGCAGTTAGAAAACTAATCATCAGCCGGGCTCGGTGGCTCAGCCTGCAATCCCGCACCTTTGGGAGGCTGAGGTGAGTGGATTGCCTGAGCCCACGGGTTCGAGACCCGCCTGGGCAGCGAGACCTCATCTCTACAATAAATCAAAAAATCAGCCAGGCGTGGTAGCGCATGCCTGTAATTCTGGCTACTCGGAAGGCTGAGGTGGAAGGATCGCCGGAGCCCAGCAGGTTGAGGCTGCGGTGGCCGGGAGCGGCCACTGCACTCCAGTCTGGGCGACAGAGTGAGACTCCAACTTAAAAAAAAAAAAGAAATCTAATCATCTCTACACCCTGAGAGGTCGGGTGGAGTTGAGGCTGGGAGTTACTCAGATAAAGGAGATAGTTGAATCCACAGAAGTAAAAACATCTCACCAAAGGAGGGGGCCTGCAGGATTAGAAGTGCTGTCAGCAGAGCCCTGAGGGGACACTCGGAAAAGTCATTCCTGGGAGGCGACAGACAGGCAGGCAGCCAGGGTGGGTCGACACTACTGCATTTGGAGAACAGGCTTTCCACATACAAGTATGGATGCTTTTTTATCCCTCCCAGAATTTAAGATCTCGAGAGGGAGAGACCCAGTTGGTTACATTCCAGGGACCATATAAACTGGTTTTCTGCCTAAGAAACCTCCCCAGATAAATAACGTTGATGTGGTTATTAAGGTAGCTTTTTTTCTGAGCTGACACATCTACAAAAATCCTTTAATTTCTCAACCAAGTCCCAAAGACAGAATGAAACCCCAACTGAAAAAACATAGTGATTATTTCCGAGTGATGGGACCACGAGTCTTGTATGTTCTATATAACTTTTAATATTTTCTAGAACATACACATACACGCACATTGCTTTAAGACAATCCCTACTTCACCGTGGGAGAAATGGCGCAGGAAGGGGCTTGACAGGCTAAGGCACTGTGCCCACTGCCTTTCACGCAGCTTCCTACCAAAGTACTGAGGTTTCCAGAGGGCGAGAAGCAAAAGGGCCCTACATTTTTGTGGTAAACACTTCATGTATTAAATTCCAAAGAGGTGCTGGGACGGAGCGGCCAGGAAGACCTTGGCCAGGTCACAGGCGGCAGCGTGACTAAGCCAGAGAGTCAAATCAGCCCAACCACCACAGGCTTCACCTGTGGGAGCCAGAGACCAAAGTCCACCAACCCAGAGGCTTTTCCACACAAGGAAGGGAGTGGTTGAGTTCATAGATAGATGCCCTGTCTGCAGTTCATGACAAGCCTCTCTATGCCACCTCCTCAGGCAGCTGTAACTGGATGGCAGAGGCTGCCGGAGTGCCAATCCAGATTCAGAAATCGGTGTTCAGAGTGTGACCTGGCTGGCTCTTATCTCCCCAGTGCACTGGTGGTTGTCACCAGGCTGAGCAGCTTGCTGTTTGCCCAAAAGTAATGGTAAAGAGGTTTGACCACTCCTCTTAGTCTTGAACTTGGGGTTGCTGTGCTTCTAGGCTTTGGAAAGGGGTCTCAACATATTAAAAAAGGAAAAGGGTACCAGGTGCTCTAACATCCCCTAGGTCCCAGGTGCAAGGCTACGCCTGGCCTCCGTCCCTCTGAACTTGCTGACATGAAGAGCCCTGTACGACAGGAATAGAATGTGAGCCGCGTGTGTAATTTTAAACATTCTAGTGGCCCCACTAAAAGAGAAGCAGCTGAAACTTATTTAAATAGTAGATTTTATTATCCCTGCATATCCAAAACATTGTCATTTCAGCACGCAATCAATATAAAAAAGTACTGAGTTTCCAATCTTCTTCAGTCCCAAGTCTTGGAAATCCAGTGTGTGTCTTAGATTCGCGGAACATCTCGGTTTGGACTAGCAAGTTTTCAAGGGCTCAAAGCCACCTGTGACGAATGACCAACATCCTACAGTGCAGGTGTGAGTCTAACAGGAAAGCCCCTTTTCCCCAGACTTCAGGAAGAAGACCAGAGCTGAAGGCTGAGACAGGCACCAGCCTACATCTTTACAAAAGGTCAAGGTTGGCTGGGTGTGGTGGCTCATGCCTGTAATCCCAGCACTTTGGGAGGCCAAGGCAAGAGGACTGTCTGAGCCCACGGGTTTGAGACCAGGCTGGGCAACATGGCAAGACCTCCTCTCTACAAGAAATCCAAAAATTAGCCGGGCATGGTAGCGCGTGCTTGTAGTTCCAGCTACTTGGAAGGCTGAGGCGGAAGGATAGCCAGAGCCCAGCAGGTTGAGGTTGCAGTGGCTGTGAGTGTGCCACTGCACTCCAGCTTGGGGGACAGAGTGAGACTCCGACTCAAAAAAAAAAAAAAAAAAGAAAAAAGGTCAGGGTCACAGGAGCAGCTTGGGTTCCAAGTTCCTCGCCTGACTGGGCAAGCTATGGGGTTGGTTACCAGACAGCACTGCAGAGCTTAGGGTCATAAAGAGACGGCGAAGGCCTGCCAGCAGGATAATACTGAGAACTTCCGAGACAGCAGAAAACGAGTCGAACATAATCAGCTCTTGTATATATTGAGGGTTTTCACAATACAAAATCCCAAACTCACCATAGCTACACAGCCCTCTTGTCCCATCAGTAATATCACCTTTTACTTCCCGGGCACTCAGTGGGCACTGGGGACACAGCTGGCATTGGGGACACTGACCACTCACAAGAGCTCTGACTGGAGGCCCTTCATATACACAATGTCATCTACTCATCTAAAAGTCCCATGTGATAGGGCTGAGAGGGGAAAGTACGTCCATCACACTGCGGTGGGACAGGGGTCTGACCCCGACTTACACACGGCACGAGCCACACTCCCCAACTTCAGAGCTCACAAGTACTGGACACAACAAAAAACTTTGTAATTATAAGGGATCACTGCCACAGAAGGGATATGGAACAGGGTGAGGAAGCGGGGAGGAAGCTGAGAAGGCTGAAGAACTAGCTCACCAGGCCAAGAGTAGGTGCCAGGCCACCAGAGGCCTGGCAGCGCATGTGGCGGTCAGAAATTGTGACAGGGTGGGCGGCTGGAAGGGAATGTGCACAGAGAACAGAGGCCCCACCTCAAAGGGAGGTGTTAGCCAGAACCACTGCATAAGGACCTTCTATTCATGAAGAATCTGGATTTTACCCTGTGGGCCATGGGATACCACTAAAGCATTTAATCTAAAGGGAGTGAATGGGACTCGATCTTCACGTTAAGAAATCATTCTAAGGCTGAGGCGGAAGGATCGCCGGAGCCCAGCAGGTCGAGGCTGCGGTGGCCGGGAGCGGCCACTGCACTCCAGTCTGGGCGACAGAGTGAGACTCCAACTCAAAAAAAAAAAGAAATCATTCTAGGCTGGGCGTGGTGGCTCACACCTACTACAATCCCAGCAGCTTGCAAGGCCAAAGTGAGAGGATTGCTTGAGCCCAGGAATTTGAAATCAGCCTGGACAACATAGCGAGACCTCATCACCAGAAAAATAAAATTTAAAAATAAAAAAATCGCGCCTTTGGGAGGCTGAGGTGAGTGGATTGCCTGAGCCAGCGGGTTCGAGACCCGCCTAGGCAGTGAGACCTCATCTCTACAAAAAATCAGCCGGGCGTGGTAGCGCACGCCTGTAATTCCAGCTACTTGGAAGGCTGAGGCGGAAGGATCGCTGGAGCCCAGCAGGCGAGGCTGCAGTGGCCGGGAGCGGCCGCTTGCACGCCAGTCTGGGCGACAGAGTGAGACTCCAACTCAAAAATAAAAATAGAAAATAAAAAAAATTAGTTGTGCATGGTGGCACACACCTACAGTCCTAGCTGCTTGGAAGGCTGAGGCTGAAGGATCACTTGAGCCTGGAAGGTGGTGGCTGCAGTGAGCCGTGATCATGCACTGCACTGCAGCCTGGGCAAGAGTGAGACTCTGGCTCAAAAAAAAGATATGGTGGCTCATGCCTGTAATACCAGCACTTTGGGAGGCCAAGGAGAGAAGACTGCCTGAGCCCAGGGGTCCAAGAACAGCCCAGGTAACATGGTTCTAGAGCAAATAAAAAATTAGCCGGGTGTGGGGACACACACCTACAGTCTCAGCTACTTGAAATACTGAGGCAGAAGGATCATCTGAGTCCAGCAGGTCATAGCACTACAGCCTGGATGACAGAGAGATTCCAACTCAAAAAAAAAAAAAAATCATTCTATAGGAGGGTCTCAAACCTTACCTAACTCCCTTTCTATCCCTAGGGTTCTAAGCGCTATTTAAAGGCCCATATCAAAAGAACAGACTTGTTTCCTACAAAGTTGGACCACACCCTAGGGATTTAATTCTAAGGGCCTTAGAGCTTACTTCATCCATTTTTCTAGGTTGCAGCCCCTGAAAATCAACCAACAAAAAGCGAGCAAGCAGCCCCAACATTCCTGGCCTCCATACTGACTGAGGTCCCAGTCTCCACCCGTCTGGCCTTTTTGGCTGCAGAAGGCTGGCCCTGCTGGAAGCCTCACAATCCTGGGAGCATAGCAACGCTTGATACTGACTTGCAGGAAAGCGTGTAAGGCGCTGTGGCCAGTGAGAAAAAACACCAACGCATTCGGCTCTTCCCAGAAGGGCCCAGCGTGTCCCCCCCCCCCCCCCCGCTCTATTGCCCCTGCAGAACCCAGTCTCCCTCTGCCCACCCCACCCCCACCCCGCCCAGCTCACCTGATTACTCAGTTCCATTTTCAGCCCAGCTGCCTCTGAGGCTGGCCTACTTTTCAAGGCCACACGAGCAGAAAAATTTGGGCATTATACATACAACAGAAAGCACATAATTAGGACAACGGGACACAGAAGGGGGTGAACTTGCAGCCGTGGACACCAAGGAGGCAAGGAGGCAGGCAGCACCTGGTGCAACAGCCGTCAGCGAAGGGGCGGGGCCGGAGGGAGGAAAAGAGACACGGACGCAGCAGGTAACAGAGCACGGCTTGGCCACTGAGCCTGGAAAACCGAGCTGGAGACCAGGAGGCACCAAGCGCGACCGCTTGACCCACGACAAGCAGCAGGCAGGCCCGTTTGGCTCTAGCAGTCAGTGAGTGGTTCTGGCCGCTTCGCCCCCACTGCCCGGAGCCGTGTGTGACACAGACTGGCAGGGTCCCCTCACCCCTTACTCCAGCTAAGATGCCGCCCTGTGGGCGATTCTCCCGGGTACGGTCTTCAAGGAAGTCAAGGCCAAGGGTCCCTCCACCAGGTCCTTCTGAACTTCCAGCTCCATCAACACCCGACCCGCAAAGCCAACGCCTGGCCTTTGCCGAGAAGACGGAATTGCAGTGTAGACGCTCCAGTTCCCAAGCCCCTCCTTTCCGA
The DNA here is from genome assembly GCA_027257055.1 of Cephalopachus bancanus. Taxonomy (NCBI): domain Eukaryota; kingdom Metazoa; phylum Chordata; class Mammalia; order Primates; family Tarsiidae; genus Cephalopachus; species Cephalopachus bancanus. The sequence goes on from JAPVLO010000639.1 coordinate 1,045,882, forward strand.
GGGGGCTCCGGCGGGGGGCGGGCTGCGGAGGGGCTGCGTCCCCTGGACCCGCTGGGACTCCACCTCGTCGGCCAGGCCAGCCGCGCAGGGTGCACGGGGCAGGGCGCCCGGCACCAGACACCGCGCTGGCGAGCCCGGCCTCTAGATGCGGCAGGCCGCCCCCGCGGGGCCCGGCTGGCGGCAGGGAACGGCCCACGCGGTGCGACGCTCTGCTTGGTCGAGGCAGACCGGAGAGCAGAGGCCGAGGAGCTCGGGAAGGCCCTCAGTCGCGGACGCGGAGCTGGTGGAGGCGAGAAGACACGGCCTTGCGGGCCCAGCGGAAGAGGCGAGCCAGCGTGTGGATGAAGGGCAGGGAGGACGGCGACGCTGCGGGGCAGAAGCGGGGCTGCCGTGAGCGCCCTCCCTGCCTGTTCACTGCCCCCCGCCCACGCCCGGGAAACCCCACCAGCCTCCCACCCCTCGGGGACTCGACCCACCTGCCACTTGCCCTCCCTCCGCCCAAACTAGACCGCATCTCCCACTTCCCACCCCCCCAGGGGACTCTACTGCCCTGCGTTTTTTTAAAGCACATTTTGGTGCCTAGGATAATTCCTATCCTCTCCAATAAGAATTCCACTGTCTAGGATATATTCCCGGGGGTACACCTTCTTCGCTTGAATGACAGTGCCTTCAATTTGCTGAGAAAAAGATCCAAAGGTATTATGCTTTAATCCAACGTTTTGCTATACAAGGAACTCGTATCAGTGGCTGCCTCTGGGAGATGAATGTTATATTATTTTATTCTGAGTTGGAGTCTCTGTTGTCCAGGCTGGAGTGCAGTGGCACACTCACAGCCACCACAGCCTCAACCTGCTGGGCTCCGGCAATTCTTCTGCCTCAGTCTTCTAAGTAGCCGGAACTACAGGTGCGCGCTATCACACCTGGCTAATTTTTTAATTTATTGTAGAGATGAGGTCTCGCCAAGTTGACCAGGCTGGTCTTGAACCCCTGAGCTCAGGCAGTCCTCTTGTCTCGGCCTCCCAAAGTGCTGGGATTACAGGCTTGAGTCACCCACAGTACCCAGACGAGATGAATTTTAAATAAGACTTTTTTACTACATTTTGTACTTTTTGTACCTTTTAAATTTGGAGCCAAATGATAGTACTACCTATTTCTATTGTAAGTTAATTATATTGAAAATAAAATCAAGCAAAATCTACTGGACTTGTTTTTTCCCTTATTTGAATTACATTTTTTAAAGGGCAACCCCTTCAGGTCCCCTCCCATAGTGGGACCTTCTCTGTCCTCTCAATACTGCTTTCTCATTTAGAAAAAAAAAATTAAAAAAAAAAACAGGGAAAATATATTTATTAAAAGAAAAAAATGTTATTTTTAAAAAAGCTATCGACAGTCTACCCTCGTTATATTCCTTCTACCAAGTTTTCTATCTTATTTTTTTTTTAATTGCAGCCTTACTCTGTCACCCAGGCTGGAGTGCAGTGACACAATCACAGCTCACTGCAGCCTTGAACTCCTGGGCTCAAGAAGTACTCCCACCTCAGCCACCCAAGAAAAATTAGGTGGGTGCACTACACGCCCAGATAATTTTTTGATTTTTTTGTAGAGATGAGGTCTCACTATATTGCCCAGGCTGGACTCGAACTCCTGGGCTCAAGCAGTCCTCCAGACTCAGCCTCCCAAAACACTGAGATGACAGGCGTGAGCCACCATGCCCGCCCCCTTCTTCCAAGTTCTAACTGCAGCGCAGGTACAGGTGCCTTTCTTCAGGCCCCACCGCCTCCATGAGCCGAGCTGTCACGGGGGCCAGGGCCTTCAGAAGAAGCTTCGAGCAGTCCTGGAAGGAGCAAGCTCAAAGGGCCTCATGCTGTCTCCACTGGAGATCAAGGCTTATGAGAGCAAAGGGCTTACAAAACCACAGAAAACTTCTAAATGTTTATCAAGTCTCTGGAACAAAGCAGAAAGGCAGAGGGTAGACAGGAATATAACTAACCTCAGGATTTCTGAAAGCAAACTGGCTACTTTTTGTAAAGCAAACAGAGCTGTTCAGAGGGGATCCCTACTTAGGGCTCACCAAAGGGGCTGAGAGGCCAACTCTGAGCCGTGTGCAAAAAGCTAGCTGGGTAAGAGAAAGAAAGATGCGGGACACTGGGGAGATTCGAAGACTATGTCAAGAAGTGGCTATTTAAAACAGACAAATCGTTTGTGTGACCCTCAGCTGGTCACTTTACCTCTCTGGTTCTCAGGTTTCTCAACCAAGAAAGAAAAAAATGAAGGGACTAGTATAAGGGTTTCTGGGTCTTCCCTTAAGTTTTGAAAGTGATATAATTCTAAGTCTAAATTCGTGAGATGAGTAGAGATTGGATCACAACTCAGAGCAACACAAAAAAATCCACAAGAATGAAACCTAATCCTGGTCCGGGACTCCTGCACCTGAGGGACTCATCCTTGGGAGATAACAGGGCTGATCCCAAATGTCACCCTGGGAGCTCATTTCTACTTCAAGACAGGCAGAAACAGACTCATCATCAAATGTTCAATGATGGGTGCTGTGATATCAACTCTGGAAGTTTCTGCACACTGGGATACGTAGCATCTAAAGCCAGGCTTGAAGGCATGCTGACGACATGCAGCAGCCCACAACCTCCTCATTCTTAGAAAGGGCAGAAAGCACAGCAGCAGGTTTCTGGTTTCTTCTTTCTTTTTTTTGAATTAGAGTCTCACTCTGTCGCCCAAGCCAGAGTGCAGTGGCACGGCACACTCACAGCCACCCCAGTGTTGACCTGCTGGACTCCAGCGATCCTTCCACCTCAGCTTTCCAAGTAGCCAGAACTACAGGCACACGCTACCATGCCTGGCTAATTTTTGGTTTTTATTGTAAAGATAAGGCCTCACCAAGTTGCCCAGGCTGTTCTCACAAGCCCGGGCTCAGGCGATCCCCTCACCTCGGCCTCCCAAAGTGCTGGGATTACAAGCTTGAGCCACCACGCCCAGCCTCTGGCTTCTTCTTTACACTTTTCTCCATTTTCCACATTTCCTAAGATGGGCATTTCATGTGCAATTTGTGTTTTAAATGAACACTTCATTAGACACTAACACTTGAATTAACACTTTTATAGACATTATGATGAGGAGGAAGTGTTTTGGCTTCATTCTGAGGTTCTAGTCAGAGTTCATCCCTAGAAGAAACCGATGACTGAATAACTCAGCTCCTGCTCGGGGGCCAGCAGGGCAGTGGGCCTTTCTTGGACTGCACACATGGACTCAGGCTTGGCCTCTCCTTCCAGGTGGGGCTGGCTCATGCTTGGGTCCAGCAATGCTTCTTTGCGGAAGAGACAGGGAAATGTCACAGGAAGGACCCCCCCCCGTGGGGCTCTGACAAGCACATACTCCCTCAGACCCAGCCTGCCAAGGACCCCTTCCCCAGGAAGGGAGGGGGGAGGCAGGCTCCATCACTCACCTGGATCAAACCTCACCACCAAGAGACAGAGGATCAAGACGGCCAGAAGGCTCTTTTTGAAGGGCAGAGAAAGGAAGTGGCTCATTGCTGAATCCCAAAGCTGGCGGAGCAACATCGACAGTGACAGGAACTTGTGGGAGAGAGAGCCTGGTCAGGAAGACAGAGCCCAGTTTCAGGGAGGTCAGGGGAATCTGCTTCCCCTGGTAAGGGTTCAGCAAAGGGGATTAAAGGACTGACTAAAGGTGTTAACCTTCCCCGCAAGTACTGTTCGCAAATCTCATGCATATAAATTGCTTTCCTCATGTTTATCACTTATTTTGAAATGATTTTATTTTGCTGCACTGAGCACATCTTTGACAATACCATATCATGAAGGAGGAAAGAAAAAAAAGAAATGAATGCATCTTTGTAAAAGTTCTTTGAAATCTTTCAGAACAAGATTTGAAATACATAAACTTACTACATGCTGGTTAAAAACAGTGAAGGGAAACACGTAAAATACTTTTCAAACTCTATAAAGGGTATGACCTGACCCAAAGCAATTGCAGTGAAAGAGAAAAAACTTTTACTTTTCCAAAACACAAAGAGCTGAACTAGAGAATGAGAATGATTTTCTCATGTAGCTCATAAAGTAGATCTAAAAAAGTCCAAAAAGGTCAGATGCGGTGACCCACACCTGTCATCCCTGCATTTTGAGAGGTCGAGGCAGGAAGAATGCTTGAACCCAGGAGTTTGAGTCCAATCTGTGCAACATAGCAAGACCTCACCTCTAAAAAAAGAAAAGAAAAGAAAAGAAAAGAAAAAAAATCCCCAAATGTTGTAAGGACAGACCACGTCACCACACCTGGTGTCTTTTTAAATGGCCTCATTATTTTCTCAGGTACAACCCCTCTACAGATTGGCCCAGGAGTTTTGATTTGCTCTATTTCTGATCTGGGCTGGTTCACCCCTCCCTAGGCAACCTGGTAACTCCCAGGAGGTTACCATATTGATGCCAAACTTAGGGTAGACACCCAATCAGCATAGTATACTACAGTCCAGGGCTCCTGGACTCAAACAATTCTCTCACCCCAGCCTCCCCAGTACTAGCACATTCTACTGTGCCTGGCATTATTTTGCAGCATTCTTTATACAGAGGGAGTCCCCAAAATGTATACACATTTTAGGAAAGGAAAAAAAAACTGTATTAAAATTGTAATACTCAGTATATACCAATAATAAAAGATGAATACAAGTCACGTTTGACTTCTGCAATTACAAGAGGTGCTCAAAGTGGTTACCATCAGTGTCCAGACACTTCTGATTACAGAAAACATCTCTTCACATCTCTTAAAACGTCTATACATATTTTTGGCATCTCCAGTATTCTGGTCTAAGATGCATGCATAGTTATAATAGAGAGCAATCTGATTATCACACCAATGTGGGAAATGAGAGGTACTTAATACATGCAGTGAAGAACTCAAAAGTCTCAGACTATGAATATAAACATGAACACTATGAACAAGTGATGCCATGTCCTGACAGAACCACCTGAACTTACCATCAAACCCCATCCCCCACCCCCAGAAAGTGCAAGGTAGAGGGCCTGGGTGGCCACGGGAATCCCTAAAGCCAACAACCTGCTTGCAAAGAAGTCATGCAGTCATTCTGTCTCCCTCTGCAGATGCATGCTCTGAAGCACACAAATAAAAACACTTTGGAGAAGAGAATTACAGTCTCCAATTAAATTTAAAAAAAAAGGAATAGGCTTATTCTGGACACTATCAAAAGAAAAAACAGGGATCAGTAAATAACAACTACCAGGAGAAAAACTTCAATCAGCATAAGAAGTACTTCCTTACAGAACTGTGCACAGCTGGAATGTGTTGCTTCAGGATGCAGGGGCTTTTCTGTCCTCGAAAGAGTTCACACATAGACTAGTCACTCAAGGAAAAGGGCTGAAAGAATTCAGGGACCAGAGAAAGGATTTGCAGTAGAGGACAGAGGACTACTCGTGTCCCCTGTGTCCCTTGTGTCACAATAATCCCCATACCCGCCCTGTGTAGGTGGCCCCTGCATGACGCTGGCTGGGTGTACAGTGTTGGGTCTTCCATGGTTCCCTGCAGAAGCCCTTCTGTAAATGTCCCCTGATGGGCAGGGTGCACCTCGACCACTGAAGAGAAGCTCTAGGAGGTGAAGGCAGACAGGAAGCTGGGCAAGTGGAGGATAAGGAATTTTTATCACATAAATCAATTTACCAAGCTTTGCTCATGTCCTGTCTTCCTTTAGCCATCCCAGCTTGTCTCAGCTGTGTCTGTATCGGGCCAGCATTTAGAGGGGGAGTAATGCCCCACCAGGCCAGCATGGTGAACGCAAGAGATCTAGTCAGAGGACCCCAAGGGAAGGGTGTCTTCCAGAAGACAAAAGCCAAGGCCCCGAGACCCGGCAACACCTCCCCATATGAAGATCCTCCTCCCATCACCACCTTCCAAGGCTTGGCTTTGTCAAGCAATTCAACAGTCTTCCTCGTCTCCAATTTGGGAGTGAGTCTCACAAAGAATTGCTCCTAAGCTCCCAGGAATGTCATGATGGACCCAAGGTGCAGGGAAAGCCCGCAACTCCCCCTTACAGAGGCCAGATGGATGTCAGCCTACCTTCCTGGCTTGGCTTCTGGGCCTCCTCAGAGCCTGGGTTCTCCCGCTCCTGCTGCTGCCTTGCTGTGTGAATGGCCTGCAAGACATTCAGCCTCTGCTCCTCACTGAAGGCTGCAGAGCCTACCACGAGCTCCTCAGCCTCCAACAAGCGGCCCAGGGGCAGCAACACTCGCTGCACATGAAGTTCTGCCAACGCTCCATATTCTGGAAGGTTCTGGTTGGCTGGGTCTTGGAGCCAGGCACTGACCACATCCAGCACGGCTCCGGGCTCTTGCATTTTGCTGTATAAAAGAATGCTGCAGTCCCAAAACCCAATCCCAAGGAAAGAAGAGTCAGTGCTCCACAGGAGAGAAGAGTTAGTGCCAGTTTCCCCATTAACCACTCTGCTCTCTTATCCAGCCCTCTTGCATCTTCCAGCCTTTCCCGATGGAATGCAGACACTGCAAAGAATTAGGAATTTCTTATGGCAAACCCACAGCTAACATGGTATGGACCAGAGAAAAGTTTCTCCTCTAAGATCAAGAACCAAGACAAGCATGTGCACTTTCATCATGTCTATTCAACACAGTACTGTAAGTCCTAGCCAGAGCAATCAGGCAACAGAAAGAAACAAAAGGCATCCAAATTGGATAGGAGGAGGTCAAACTGTCCTTGTTCGCAGACAACATGAGTTTATATAAAGAACACCCTAATGACTCCACCAAAAAACTACTAGAACTAATAAATGGATTCAGTAAAGTTGGAGGATACAAAAATCAACAGTGTTTCTATGCATTAATAGTCAATTATTGACAGGAGCTACACACACACACACACACACACACACACACACACACACACACACGATATTCAACCAAGGAGGTGAAAGATCATTACACAGAAAACTGTAAAACACTGATGAAAGAAATTGCAGAGGACACAAATAAGTGGAAAATTATCTTATGTTCACAGGTTGCAGGAATTGTTAAAATGGCCATACCAACCCCAATGATCTACAGATTCAATGCAATCCCTATCAAAATACCAATGATATTATACAAAGAAATAGAAAAAAAAATCCTAAAATTCATATGGAGCCACAAAAGACCCCAAATAGCCAAAGCAATTTTGAGAAAAAGAACAAAGTTGGAGCTATCATATTACCCGACTTCAAAATATACTACAAAGCTACAGTAACCAAAAATAGCATGGTACCAGCATAAAACAGACACACAGTCCAATGGAACAGAACAGAGAACCCAGAAATAAATCCACATACATACAGCCAACTAATTTTTGACAAAGGTGCCAAGAACACACACTGGGGCAGACAGTCTCTTCATATATGCTGCTGGGAACATTGGACATCCACATGCAGAAGAATGAGACCAGACCCTTACCTCTCACCATATAAGAATCAAGACTTAAGTCTAAAACCTAAAAATATGAAACTACTAAAAGCCATACAAGGAAATGCCTCATGAAATTGGACTGGGCAAGAATTTTTTAAATGAGACCTCAAAAGCACACACAACAAAGGCAAAATAGACAAATGGAATTATAACAAGCTAAGAAGCTTCTGTACGAGAAAGAAAATGACTAACAGGGTGAAAAGACAACCTACAGAGTGGGAGAAAATATCTGCAAACTAGATATCTGACAAGGGTTTAACATCCAAAATATACAAGGAACGTAATTCAACAGCAAAAAACAAACAAGAACCAACCGTACTAAAAAATGAGCAAAAGACCTTAGTAGACATTTTCCCAGGCCAGGTGCAGTGGCTCCTGCCTAGAATCCCAGCACTTTGGGAGGCCGAGGTGAGAAGATTGCCTGAGCCTAGGGATTTGAGACCAGCCAGGGTAACTTGGCAAAACCTCATCTCCACAATAAATCAAAAAATTAGCCAAATGTGATGGCACATGCCTGTAGTTCCAGCTACTTGGAAGGCTGAGGTGAAAGGATCACCTGAGCCCAGCAGGTCGAGGCTGCAGTAGCTGTGAGTGTGCCACTGCGCTCCAGCTTGGGCAACAGAGTGAGACTCTGACTCAGAAAAATAAAAAGACATTTTTTCAAAAGAAAGAATACCAAAAGGCTAACAAGTATATGAAAAAAGTGCTCAACATCACTAATTGTCAGGGAACTGCAAATCAAAACCACATGAGACACCACCTCATATTCTAATTAGAATGACTATTATCAAAAAGAAGGGGAAAAGTGTTGGCAAGGAAGTGGAGAAAAGGAAACATTTTCACACAGTTGGTGGGTATGTAAATTACTAAAGACATTCTGGAAAATAATATAGCGGTTCCTCTAAAAAATAAAATGATCATATGATCTGGCAATCCCAATACTGGGTATATAGCCAAAGGAAAGGAAATCAGTAGGTTGAAGAGATGTCACATTCATTTTAATGCAGCCTATTCACATTAAGACATGGCTTAAGTGCCAACACGGATGGATAAGAAACGTGTACACACACAACACACACACACACACACACCACCACACAAACACAGTTGTATATAGCCAAAGGAAAGGAAATCAGTAGGTTGAAGAGATGTCTACATTCCCATGTTTAATGCAGCCCTATTCACAATTAAGATATGGCACTTAAGTGCCCAACAACAGGATGGATAAAGAAAACGTGTACACACACACACACACACACACACACACACACACACACACACACTAGTCAGCTTAAGTGCCCAACAACAGGATGGATAAAGAAAACGTGTACACACACACACACACACACACACACACACACACACACACACACACACACACACTAGTCAGCTGTAAAAATGAATGAAATCCTGTCATTCCTGACAACATGGATGGACTTGGAGAACAGCAAGTTAGGTGAAATAAGCCAAACACAAAAAGAAATACCACATGGTCTCACTCATATGTGGGATCTTTAAAAAACGGTGCCGGGCTCGGTGGCTCAGCCTGAAATCCCACGTTTTGGGAGGCTGAAGTGAGTGGACTGCCTGAGCCCGCAGGTTCGAGACCCACCTGGGCAACTTGGCGAGACCTCATCTCTACAATAAATCAAAAAAATTAGCTGGGTGTGGTAGCATGCGGCTGTAGTTCCAGCTACTTGGAAGGCTGAGGCGGAAGGATCATCTGCGCCTAGCAGGTCGAGGCTGTGGTGGCCCGGACCGTGCCACTGCACTCTAGTCTGGGTGACAGAGTGAGACTACACCTCAAAAAAATAAAAATAAATTTAAAAATTTTTTAAAAGTTTAGGCCGGGCTCAGTGGCTCAGCCTATAATCCCAGCGCTTTGGGAAGCCGAGGCTGGTGAATTGCCTGAGCCCGTGGGTTTGAGAGACCCACCCGGGAAACTTGGTGAGACCTCATCTCTATAATAAATTTAAAAAAATTAGCTGGGTGTGGCAGCGCGTGCCTGTAGTTCCGGCTATTTGGAAGGCTGAGGCAGAAGGAATGCAGGAGCCCAGCAGGTTGAGGCTGCAGTAGCCGGGGGGCGTGCCACTGCACTTCAGTCTGTATGACAGAGTGAGACTCCAATTCAAAAAAAAAAAAAAGTTAAGCACTTTGGGAGGCCTAGGCAAGAGAACTGCCTGAACTCAGGGGTTCGAGACCAGCCTGGGCAACTTGGTGAGACCTCGTCTCTACAATAAATCAAAAAATAAGCTGGGCGTGGTGGCGCACACCTGTGGTTCCAGCTACTTGGAAGGTTGAGGTGGAAGGATCACCTGAGCCCAGCAGATCGAGGCTGCAGTGGCTGTGAGTGTTCCACTGCACTCCAGGCTGGGTGACAGAGTGAGGCTCCGACTAAAAAAAAAAAAAAAAAAAAAAGTTGATATCGTAGAAGCAGAAAATAGAACAGTAGTTACAAGAGACTGGGGAGGGGAGGGAGGTGAGGAAGACAGGGAGATTGGTTAAGGATTACAAATTTAAATTAGACAGGAGGAATAAGTTCTGGTGTTCTACTACACAACAGGGTGAGGATGGTATTCTATGTAACAAAATACCTAGAAGAGGTTTTCAATGTTCTCATCACAAAGAAATGATAATTGCATGAGGTGATGGTTATGCTACCTGCCCTCATTTAAACATTATACAACATGTACGGTATGCATGGAAACATCAAACTGCACTTCACAAATATGTAAAATTACAATGTGTCAATTAAAAAATTTTTTTCCCAAGAACTAGGGATTCAGGCCAGGTGGTAGCTCATGCCTGTAATCCAAGTGCTGGGGGAGGCCAAGGCAGGAGGACTGCTTGAGCCCAGGAGTTTGGGAGCAGCCTGGGCAACATAGTGAGACCCTGTTTCTACAAGAAAATTTTAAAAATTAGCTGGGTTTGGTGGCACGTGCCTGTAGTCTCAACCACTTAGGAGCAGAGACAGAAGGATCGCCTGAGCCCAGGAGGCTGGGGCTGCAGTAAGCAGGGATCGTGCCACTGCACTCTGGCCTGGGTAACAGTGAGACGCCGACTCGCGAAAAGGACTAGAAATCCTTAGAGGCAGCAAGCAGCTCCATCAGCTCTGTCATCTCATTCACTCTATTCCCTGTGTCCCCTCTCCTCATCCTCTCTTCCAGCCCACTCCTACACTCTTCCCCCTTCCCCGGCCTTTATTGCTATGTTTTGAGGGCTGAAAAAAAAAAGCGGGGAAAAGAGATGTGGAGGAAAATGGCAGGGAAGGAGAAAAGAGTAGGTATTAGATCTGATTTAGGAGAGGACACGAAACTCCTTATTCCTATACTGATCTGATGAGTCAGCAACAGGGACCTACCACAGCTCCAGGACTTTGGGGGGCAGCTTTTCAGGAACCTGGTAATACTGAAGGACCCAGGAGAGGGCTTCACGCCACCGATCCATTTCTGCCAGGGCCTGGATCCCCACAACACACAGGGAGCACTTCACCTCCCAGGAGCTGTCAACGGAGACCAATTTGGGTTAGAAGTGGCTCCCCTCCGTTTCCATTCCCACCTCCATCCTGGGACTGCATTCTCCAGCTCCCAACTTAGCAGCCACCACCTCTCCTCCATTCATATTCACGGGAGCTTCACAATCAGTCTCTTGGCTGCCCTTCCCCCAGAAACTAGACGTTCCTGTAAACCACTTAGAGGCAAATCAGCTGTTGCTCAATCAGGTTTAAATGAGCAGGAAGGGAGAGCCTGAGGGGACAATGCCAACGTGCAGCACGGCAGTGTGGGTCAAAAAAGCTGCAGCTAAGCGTTTGCCTAGTGAAATGGACTTGGGGCAAGGTTTCTGGCTGAGCTGTAGGAACTCAAGTGGCCTTCTAAGGTTCCTCCAGACATCCAGAGGCAAAGCCTTCAGCATTCTCTGTAACAAGCTGTGGGGTGTTGTCTGGATATAGACTGTTTTCCCCCATATCTGGCTCCTTTCTGCCCCCTTCCTCAGGGAGCAGCTTCTGGTCAAGGCTGGTCTCTGACGGGTATCCATTTTCCCAGTTAGGAGTCAAGGGATGCAGTGACTAAGCAAAACTGAAAACACTGTAGTCATCACTCTTCATATAATAGTAAACACCATAAATTTAACTGCTTGACTTGCTTGCCTATAAAAGTGCTTGCCATCAGTGCCTCCCTTAAGAATAAAACAGGCAGCCGGACTCGGTGGCTCAGCCTGTAATCCCGCGCCTTTGGGAGGCTGAGGTGAGTGGACTGCCTGAGCCCGCGGGTTCGAGACCTGCCTGGGAAGGTGAGACCTTATCTCTACAATCAATCAAAAAATTAGCCAGGAGTACCTCCAGCAACTTGGAAGGCTGAGGCGGAAGAATCACCTGTGCCCAGCAGGTTGAGGCTCAGTGGCCATGAGTGTGCTTACTCCAAAAAAAAAAAAAAAAAAGAATAAACAATGTCTCCCTACTGGACCTCCGGGTGACTTCCTTGGAATAAGTAAACCATGAACAAGCCCTCTCAGATTTGGGGTTACTGTGTTACACAACCCCCCCCACAACTCCCTAAAACACAGCCAGGGCTCCCTCAGTTAATCCTTCTCTGCAGTCAGCGTTGAATATTCTACCCACCGTCTTCCTAGTAGCCTAACCCAACTCTGCAATCCACAGAGAAACGATGCCCTTGCCTGCCAGAGGAGTCTGGTGGCATTAGAAAGTGCAACGCAGTATGTTCTCACTCATAAGCGGAACTTGAACAATTATAATACTATAAGAAAGGGACTGGCAGTAGTTGGAAACTGACAGGGGAGGGGGATGGGACTGGCAATTAAAGGAAACTGCTAGGGGAGGGGAGGCATACTTCATAATAAGGGTACCTGCATAATCAACGTTTGCACACCTAATTGTACTCCACATCTTTATATTAAAAGAAGTTTAAAAAAAAAGAAAGAAAGAGCAATGCAGGACCAAGGCGTTCTCCGGATCAGTTCTTTAATTCAGTTCAATAAGACCAGAACACTACTCCTGCCATGACCCCCATTCTCCATTATCAGCCAAGGTCAAGAGTAAACAACTTGGGGGAAGGGGCATTACCTAAGAGAGGACTTCCGCCACCTGCTTACTGACAGAACTTAGGCACTGAACACACACTCAACCTTCCCATTCTACCCTGGAACAGGGATCAAATAAAAGTCAATGGCTTCCCACAAAGCTCTGTCACACGACTTGACCACTTCTTCATCGTGTAGTGCCTCGGTTTTCCTTCCGTAGAATGGGCACAAGATGAGCAATCCGCCTCTCAAAGAGAAACCACAAGTGTAAAGCAATCTGGGAATGGCAGAAATCTTGAGTCCCTCCCCAAGAGCACCCGGAAACGAACCGAGCCCAGCACGTACGTGTCCGCGGGCTCCTCTGTCAGGGTGTCGTTGGCCAGACTCCGCCAGGCCCGCTCGCAGGTCTCCAGCGACGCCTGGAAGTCCAAGTGCACCACCAAGAGGTCGGCCGCCTCCTCCAGCAGGTCCACGGCCGGCGCCCGGGTCGGGGCGGCGCGCACTGGCTCGCTGCTGCGCAGGGGACCCCCGGACCCCCGGAGGGGGCCCGCAGAGGCCGAGGGGTCGCTCTTCATAGCCAGTCCGGGCTCAGGGCCTGTCTCCGCCGACGTCAGAGTGACAGCCTCTCTGGAGTTGCCGGAATATCCCGAGTTGGCCTGGGAGAAAAGGGAGAGTTCTCACATGCCAGCAGCCTGTCCCGAGGGCGATTCCTGGAGAAGGAACAGGAAAGGGCTCGCCTGGCGGCTGGGGAGCCAGTTTACACCTGGGATTTGCAGAATTTGTTGCATCCTTGAAACACACTCAACTTGGCTCACGACATGTGCCGGAGCCACCTTAGGTTCGGGCCCCTGGTTATGAACAGAACCGCTCAGCGTGCGGCAGAGCAGCGGACGCGGCCATTTTTCGAGCTCTCGCAGCCCCCGCAGACGCGCGGCTTCCGGCGGCGCGAGGAACTCTGGGAGTTGTAGTTCTCCGGCTCTCGGCTCGTCGCCGCCCTCTAGGTACAGGCTGGAAGGTTTGGACTACAACCCCCAGCATGCCGCGCCCCAGAGACCGTTGCTGTCCCGGGTGGAAACAAACCAGAACAGCAACTTCGGGATGGGGAGACAGGGTCCGACGAACCGCGAGCAAAACCGAGGCTGTCTTGGGAGAGGGGACGACCTCTCGCTAACGGAAGAAAATCTTGTCATGGGGGTGCAGCTGCACGCACGCTTCTAATCCGGCGCCTCCGCGCGGGGGACTCAGGACTTCTGCTGCAGAGTCTAGGAGGGACACTGAAAGGAGCCATCAGAGTTGGCCACTGTTGTGAACTTGTTCCACCTCCAGGGCCCGGCACTGTGCTAAAGCGCTTCGCGTGAAACCTTACGCATTTCTAACATCAGATATCGTGAGCCAAGGACAACTGTTTCCCCCAGTTTACAGGTGAAGAAATGAGAGCTTACTGAAATAATTTGCCGAAAGCCACACAACCAGTAAGGGACAAAATCTCAGTCAAACCGAAACTCTCTTCGCTCAAAGGCATGGACTTAGCCACTCTTCTGCCCTGCAGGGTTAAAGTTAAGGCTCTGCCTTCTTTTCGGGGGATGCACATTCATCCCACGAGCAATATAGTCAAGCTCCTTGAGCCTTCACTGTTTCATGTAAAATAAGAATATTGTGAAAAACAAAGCCATACAACGTGCAATGCAATTTGTTATACAGTACTAACACCAGAGTAGGTGTTTGCTAAATTGTAGCTATAATAATTATATAATTTTACACATTACCATACATCACGCTTATTATTGTATTCTGTGCTTCACCAAGGCTTTGTCAAGCCTCCCATGTTTGCACTAATATGCCCTCTGCTTAATATAAAGCCTTTCAGGGTTTTTTTGACACAGAGTCTTACTGTAGCCCAAGCTGGAGTGCAGTGGCATGATCACAGCTCACTATAGCCTCGACCTCTTGGGCTGAGGCAATCTTTCCGCCTCAGCCCCTGAGTAGCTGGGACTACAGGTGCAAGTCACCACGCCTGGCTAATTTTTGTATTTTTTGTAGAGACGAGGTCTCGCTATGTTGCCCTAGCTGGTCTTGCACTCCTGTGCCCAAGCAATTCTGCCTCGACTTCCCAAAGTGCTGAGATTACAGGTGTGAGCCACCATGCCTGGCCTTCTCTACCTTTTGAACTCTCTCCAAGGCTTCCCTGGAATCATTTACGCCCCTAGAGATTAGATTGGAAGGCCAGGCACCAGACATACACACACCCATCTTCTGGGCTTTCAGCTCTCTGCAGAAAGTCTTCATGGGAAGCTGAGGCAGAAACATCTCTTCTACAGACTCTGAGGAAAGACAAGTATGGACCCTGTACTCATATAAGTGAAGCCAGGACTTCACATATCCCACAATTACTTTTTGATGACCTACTTACAGTGGTGCTAGGGTATGGATAGGGTGAGGGTGGATGAATGGAGAGAGAGGCAAGGGGAGGCGCAACACTGCTGGACCCAGTACTGGTGTGCCAGTAACCCAGAGATCCGAGTAATGCAAAGAATTGCGACACACAAAGAGGTGAGAGAAGAAAAGATTTAAGATAGGTTGACTCCCCACAGACAGGGAGCGGGCCTACACTTTAGATGAGTGCGGCCGTGTAGCCCCTCCGAGCGCTGGCTTAAATACTTTCCCGTGGAGGTGTTGCAGTCAGGTAGACGTGACTGTCATGACTTCCTAAATGACCAGCTGCAGATGTGTTGGAGATCCCGTGACACAGAGACCTGTTAAAGTCTGTCCATATTATCACAGCCCCCAGAGAAAGGTGTGACCAGGATTCCAGTGCTCCTGCACCTTCCCAAATGACATTCCTTAGAGCTAATGGAGGGTGCACCTCCCCCTATCTCCCATACATTCCCATGGGTAGCTTCGGGGGATCATTGACTTCCCTGTAGATAGCACCCAATTTACTGGAAGATCGAATTCCCACCTGCTCCCCCTCTGAGCGGTCATAACTTTTGTAATTACAAGTTTTATGACTTCTACAATCCTTGCCCAATGCATGATGTCTTAGGCCTTGTAAATTCCCTTTACTCTAGGCAAGGTTGATTGCCACTATGAGATACCTCTGGCATCAGGAAGTTTGTGTTTCTGAAAAGACAAAGCCGGCAAGGTTAATTTTTCCTAAAGTATGCACTTCTCCAAAACATAGCTTCTACTTTCTCGTCATTGTGTTAAGGTTTAGGAACAAGATAAAAAATGGCTTTCGGCTCTCGGTCTGTCCTTTCAGGTGGTAAGCATTGTTCTAGGTATGGGGGATCCTGTGGTGAACAAGAGACAAAATGTAGCCTTTGTGAGCTTATGTCATAGAAAAAGACAACAAAAAATAAGCAAGTGCTGTTATCCCAGCACTTTGGGAGGCAGAGGCGGAAGGATTGCTTGAGCTCGGGAGTTCAAGACCAGCCTGGGCAACATAGTGAGATCTCATCCCTACAAAAAAACAAAAAGAAAAAACAAACTGGTAAAACAACAAATAAAATATAGATAGTAGTGTTTCAGATGGTGATAAATGCTAAGAAGAAATAAAATAGAGAGGAGAGGTTGAGAAAGGCAACAGTAGGAAGATAGGACTGTATCTGCATTTGGCTTCATTTTCTTTTTTCTTTTTTTGAGTCAGGGTCTCACTTTGTCACCCAGGCTGCAGTGCAGTGGCAAGCTCACGGCCACTGCAGCCTCAACCTGCTGGGCTCAGGCGATCCTTCCACCTCAGCCTTCCCAGTTGCTGGAACTACAGGCGTGCGCCACCACGCCCGGCTAATTTTTTTATTTATATATATATTTTTAGTTAGAGTCTCACTCTGCCAATCAGGCTGGAGGGCAGTAGCACGATCCTGGCCATTGCAGCCTCAACCGGCTGGGCTCAGGCAATCCTTCTTCCTCAGCCTCCCAAGTCACTGAAACTACAGGAGTGCACCACCATGCCTGTACAATTTTTTGATTTATTGTAGAGATGAGGTTTTGTCAAGTTGCCCAGGCTGGTTTTGAAACCCTGGTCTCAGGCAATCCTCTTGCCTCCACCTTCCAAAGTTCTGGGATGACAGGCACGAGCCACCGTGCCCAGCTAGCTTTATTTTCTAAACACAAATCCGGGGAACAGAGCAGAGAAAATGAGGCCTTCACACTACGCACTGACCCCCGTCGGTGGGGTCACGACGCATCTGGGGACACCGTCCTGGGGACCAACATATTCTCAGTGATTGGCGACACCCTAAGTCCCCGATCTTCAGCAGGCAGAATTCATTCCCCCACCGAAAACTACAGAAGCAAAGCCCAGAGACCTGGAGAGTGTGACTCAGTCTAACGCCTAGGTCATCAAAATGTTTGGCCTCGGATTTGACATTAGATGATGAAGATCATCAGTAATCACATAAGTATTGGGCGGCATTAAAAAAAAACATTTTCAGAACTGAGTTTAGAAGTCAGTGCTTAAAAATCAGAGAAGCAGTAAGAGCAGCGGGAAATGGGCCTGACCAGGCCGGGACAAGTTGAGACTGGCACAACCCCATCCCTTCCAGGTGCCGTTTGATGCTGTTGTCCGGAAAAGTCCCCTTCCTCAGTCCCTGACAAAGTTCTTGCTGTTCCAAACTTGGCCAGGAGATGGCAGCCCGGCCCTAAACGAAGCAACCTTGCCAAAAACAAATTTTCCTGTTTAGTAGTGAGGCAGCCGGAATGAGGTCAAGATAATTAAGGTCAAAGAGGGGAGGGCTAAACATTATATAAAACTATAATTGCGTTCCATTTCTGTGATCCCCCCTCATTATTTTTTTAAGTGGGAATCTCACTCTGTTGCCCAGGCTGGGGTGCAGTGGCACGCTCATGGCCACCGCAGCCTCGACCTGCTGGGCTCAGGCGATCCTCCTGGCTTGGCCTCCCCAGTAGCTGGAACCGCAGGCACGTGCCACCACACCCGGCTAATTTCTTTCTTTCTTTCTTCTTTCTTCTTTCTTTTTTTGCATTGGAGTCTCACTCTGTCGCCAAGACTGGAGTGCAGTGGCCGCTCCCGGCCACTGCAGCCTCGACCTGCTGGGCTCCAGCGATCCTTCTGCCTCAACCTTCCAAGTAGCTGGAACTACAGGCATGCACTACCATGCCCAGCTAACTTTTTTATTTATTATAGAAATGAGGTCTCGCCAAGTTGTCCAGGCGGGTCTCGAACCCACGGGCTCAGGCAATCCATTCACTTCAGCCTCCCAAAGCGTGGGATTACAGGTTGAGCCACCGAGTCTGGCTTTTTTTTTAATTGGAGAAACAAGGTCTCGCTAAGTTGTCCGGGCTAGACTTGAACCCCTGGACTCAGGCAATCTTCTCAGCTCCGCCTCCCAAAGTGCTGGGATCACAGGCATGTATGGAGTCACCTAACTTTCAGCACTGTTCCGCCCACTCATGGATTCCTCTGCACACATCCACTGTTATACACCGCCGTCTCCTCACGTCTCGATGTACCCAGAACTTCTCAAGCTAAGATGCAGAAGTCCTAAGCAGAAGCGAATCCTTGCCATCCGAGAAAGGGAACGAATGGCATTGACTCCACCTAGCCAGCCAGCCTTCTTCTGACTCAGGGCTCGTGATGCATTGAAACCACCTCTCCTCCTTGCGGCTACCCACCTGTAGGATAAACCACATGGTGAAAATAAGAACAGTTCTCTCAGATCTGTAAGACCCGGCCCATGGTAGCGTTTGTTTTGTTGGGATTGTTTCATTCGGGGAAAACTAGCCGAGCAAGTGAGACGCCAGAGTCCCTGCGATGGCCTGTCCCCAACTCTACCCAAGCTCCAGAACTTGGTGCTCTGCCTTCTGCTGGTAAAGCGATTGGCATAGCTCCCTGACCTGCTCCAGCAAGAGATGAGTTGGTGTTTTCGTAGCAGATCGCTGGATTGGAAGATGGGCGACACCAATTAGAATCCTGCTTCCCTAGGTGGCAAAGCCGGGTGACCTCTGGCTGGTTGCCAGCCTTCTCTGTGCCTCAGTTTTCTTATCTGAAGACACGATGCCAATTGGCTATGAGGAGCAGAAGAGATCGCGACAGCCCGAGGAACACTTTATTTATGTATTTATTTTGAGTTGGAGTCTCACTCCATCGCCTAGGCTGGAGTGCAGTGGTACACTCATGGCCACTCTAGTGTCAATCTGCTGGGCTCTGGGGATCCTTCTGCTTCAGCCTTGCAAGGCCGGAACTACAGACGCGCTGCTACCCCACCTGGCTAATTTTTGATTTTTTGTAGAGACAAGGTCTTGCCAAGTTGCCTGGGCTGGTCTCGAACCCGTGGGCTCAGGCAGTCCTCCTGCCTCGGCCTCCCAAAGTACTGGGATTACAGGCAGAGCCACTGAGCCGGCCTATTTTTATTTTTTAATAAAAATATTTCACTCTGTTGCCCAAACTGGAGTGCAGTGGCATAATCACAGCTCACTGCGGTCTTGAATTCCTGGGCTCAAGCAATCCTCCCACTTCAGCCTCCTGAGTAGCTGGGACTACAGGTGTGCACCATTACACCTGGCTTACTTTTTAAAAATTTTTTTGTGGAGATGAGGTCTCGCAATGTTGCCCAGTCTGGTCTCAAACTCCTGGACTCAAGCAATCCTCCCTCCTCAGCCTCCTGAGTAACTGTAACTACAGATGCGTGTCACCACAGTTTTGTTTTTCAACTTTTTGTAGAGACAAGGTCTCACTATGTTGCCCAGGCTGGTGTTGAACTCCTAGGCTCAAGCAATCCTTCTGCCTCAGTCTCTCCAAGTGCTGGGATCACAGGCATGAGTCACCACGCTTGGCTCCAATAAACACTTTAGTGTTTTTCAGGCTGGTATAAGGCAAGATTTTGTAATATATTGGGGGACGAGCATGAAGAAGAAAGACTCTCATTCTGCCTCAAAGTTCTGCAATTTAAATTCTTGCCTCGAATCCAACTTTTGACTCCCATGCCAAAAAGACCAGAGAGGCCCACAGCTGCCACCAGCCTGGCCCATCTTGCCTCTTCAAACAGCTGTTTTTTGCGCCAATCAACAGCACTCACAACTGCCCCTTGAAACACATCCAGCCAGCCAGAGCCCCTCAGCACAGAAACATCTGTGGCAAGCGCTGTGTGCCACGGGATCACACTAAGCAGGGACCTTTGGCCAGAAGCAAGCCAGAGAGAGAAGAACTGGCGGGTGGAGGTGATGTTTGTCCTGAGTGGCCAAGGGGCACGCCTCCCCCGCTCCAGCCCCGAGTCAGGTGCATGGTATTTTTATGGCCCTTTGGAAAGCCTGGGCTAGGAGTTCAGGGCAGAACCCAGCATTTCCTAGGTACTCCTCTGCTTCTCTGTCGAAGACGTGTCCATCATAATCATCCCAGATAGCACTTCACAACAATACTAACGACGGCACAATCGATAAAGTCCAGGAGTCACTGGGCACTCGGTGCTCTTCTGAGTGCTTTGACTTTATCTCATTTTAATCCCCAGCAGCCCTATGACAAAGGTCCTAGTCTCATCCTTATTCTATTTTTATTTTTTTGAGTCAGAGGTTCACTCTGTCGCCTGGGCTGGAGTGCAGTGGCATGTTCACGGCTGCCGCAGCCTTGAGATGCTGGACTCAGATGATCCTTCTGCCTCAGCTTTCCAAGTAGCTGGAACTACAGGCGTGCACCACCACGCCCGGCTAATTTTGTGATTTGTTGTTGAGATGAGGTCTTGCCAAGTTGTCCAGGCCAGTCTCGAACCCCTGGGCTCAGACAATCCTCTTGCCTCAGCCTCCCAAAGTGCTGAGATTATAGGCATGAGTCACTGCGCCCAGCTCCCATTCTGTTTATATTACACCTGTCATAGGTCTTGGGTCACCTGCCCACAGGTCTTGGGTATACTATTCTGTTTTTTCAGTCTTTTTTGCTTTTTAGTTTGTATTGATACATCCTGAAGTCCAGAGTTTTTTGTTTTTTGTTTTTAACCTCTGTCCAGTTTACTAATGAGCTTATCAAAGGCATTCTTCATATCTGATAGTGGTTTTTGTTTTTTGTTTTTTTTTTTGGAGTCTCAACTCTGTCGCCCAGGCTGGAGTGCAGTGGCACTCCACGTCTTCCACATTCATTGTAGAAATGAGGGCTCACTAAGTTGCCCAGGCTGGTCTCAAACTCCCAGGCTCAGGCAGTCCTCTTGCCTTAGCCTCCCAAAGTGCTGAGATTACAGGCACCGGGCAGTCTTTCTTCTTCTTCCCTTCTTTTTTCGAGTTGGAGTCTCACTCTGTCACCCAGGCTAGAGGGCAGTGGCATGTTCCCGGTGCTGGGCTCCGGTGCGCACTACCATGCCCAGCTAATTTTTGATTTATTGTAGAGATGAGGTCTCGCCAAGTTGCCCGGGCTGGTCTCGAACCCACGGGCTCAAGCAATCCACTCACCTCGGCTTCCTAAAGTGCTGGATTGCAGGCTAAGCCACCAAGCTTGGCCCGGTCTTTCTTCTTAACCAGTACATAGCACTAGCTCTGCAAGACACTTTCTCTTGTCCTTTTTGAGCTTAACAGCAAAGCCATGAGCAAGGGAACATCAGGTATATGATTATTGTTATCACTGTTGATAGATAGGAAGCTAAAACTCAGCCCAGGTTTAAAACCCATGAATTCAATGCCAAAGCTGGGACAATCACCAGAGGTTTCTCACCAAGGGCCGGGTTTCAAATGGCCATCGATAGCTCTTCTTTATCTGTCTTGAAGGGGACTAGGGAAGACCCTTCATGGAGACCTTGCTCACCTACCCCAGGTTCAGAAGATTGCCATGGGCTCAGGCAATCCACTTGCCTCAGCCTCCCAAAGTGCTGGGATTACAGGCTGAGCCACCAAGCCTGGCCATTGTAGCCTTACAGTAAAGTTTAAAGTCTGAAGTGTGATACCTCCCAATTTGGTTTTTTTTGCTAAGAATTATTTTGGCTATTCATGGTCATTTATGTTTCCATATGAATTTCTGTATTGTCATTTCCAGGTCTGAGAATAGTGATGTTGGCAATTTAATGGGTATTGCATTGAACCTGTAGATTGCCTTGGGTAGGATAGACATCTTAGCAATGTTGATTCTTTCTATCCATGATGAAGGAATATTTTTCCATTTGTTTGTGTCTTCTTGGATTTCTTTGAGTAGTGTTTTATAGTTTTCATCATAAAGGTCTTTCACTTCTTTGGTTAGGAAGATGCTGAAGTATTTCATTTTTGTGTGTGTGGCTATTGTGAATGGGATCATGTTTTTTATTTGGTTCTCTGCCTGTTTGTTGTTTGTGTATAAGAACACAACTGCCTTTTACACATTTATCTTACACCCCAAGACTTTACCAAAGTCTTTTGTCAGTGCTAGGAGGTTTTTTGACAGATTCTCTTGGATTTTCGAGGTATAGGATCATATCCTCAGCAAAGAGGGATAGCTTAATTTCTTCTTTTCCTATTTGGATATGCCTGATTTCATTCTCTTGTCTAAACTGCTCTAGCTAGGACTTTTAACACAATGTTGAACAAGAGGGATGAGAATAGGCAGCCTTGTCTTGTTCTGGTTTTCAAGGAAATGCTTCCGGTTTCTGTCCATCTAGCAATATGTTGGCTGTGGGTTTATCATAGATGGTGCTTACTATTTTGAGGTATGTTCCTAAGTGCCATGCAGCCCACAGTGGAATAAAAATAAATATCAACACCAACAAAATTCCCCAAACCACAAAAAGAAATGGATACTAAACAGCATGATACTGTACGACTTCTGGGTCAACACAAAAACCAAAACAGAAATTAAAAGATTCCTGGAAGCAAATAAAAATGAAAAAACATCTTACCAAAACCTCTGGGATGCCATTAAGACAGTTCTAAGAGGGGAATTTATATCTCTATAAACACACATCAAAAAAACGGAAAGATCACAAGTTAACAGAGTAACAAATAACTTATGAGAACTGGAAAGACAAGACTACCAAAACCCTAACTTTAGCAGGAGAATATAGGTCACTAAATTAAAAGCCCAAATATGGGACAAAGAAGACAAAAATATCATAGGAAAAATCAACAAAACAAAAAGCTGTTTCTTTGAAAAGACAAACAAGAATGATAGGCCTCTAGCCAGGATGATCAAGAGAAAAAGCCCAAATAAACACAATCAGAAACACAAAAGATCAAATCACAACTGATCCCAAATAAATACAAAAGATTGTCAGAGATTACTATGCACACCTGTATGGAAACAAACTCGATAACCTAAATGAAATAGAGGACTTCCTGACATCACACAACCTTCCAAGGTTGAAACAAGAAAGCACTGAGACACTAAATAGACCAATAACAACCCAAGAAATTGACTCCATCGTAAGAAAACCACCTACAAAAGAAAGCCCTGGACATGATGGCTTTCCAGCAGAATTCTACAAGACATACAAGGCAGAGCTGATACCAATCCTATTGAAAGTATTCCAGGTAATTAAAAGACAGAATTCTCCAAATTCACTGATTCCCAAACCCAGTAAAGATCCAACAACAACAAAAAAGGGAACTACAGTCCAATATCTCTGATAACCATAGATGCAAAAATTCTCAACAAGATTCTAGCAAATTGGATCCAACAACATCTCAAAAATCATCCACCATGACCAAGTAGGCTTCATCCCCAGGATGCAGGGCTGGTTCAACATCCACAAGACCATAAATGTAAACTGGGCTCGGTGGCTCAGCCTGTAATCCCGCGCCTTTGGGAGGCTGAGGTGAGTGGATTTCCTTAGCCCGCAACTTGGCGAGACCTCATCTCTACAATAAATCAAAAAATCAGCCAGGCATGGTAGCGCACGGCTATAGTTCCAGCTACTTGGAAGGCTGAGGCGGAAGGATCGCCGGAGCCCAGCAGGTCAAGGCTGCGGTGGTCAGGAGTGGCCACTGCACTCCAGTCTGGGCAACAGAGCGAGAATTCAACTCAAAAAAAAAGGCCATAAATGTAATTAAATACATCAACAGATATAAAACAAGAACCACATGATAATATCATTAGATGCAGAAAAGGCTTTTGATAAAATCCAGCATCCTTCCTTGATATGATCTTATATATAGAAAACCCCAAAGAATCCACCAAAATCTGTTAGAACTGAAAACTAACTCAGTAAAGTTGCAGGATATGAAATGAACATACAAAAATCATTAGTGTTTCTAGACACTAACAATTAAGTACTTGAAAAATAAATAAGGAGAACAATTTTATTTACAATAGCTACATACAAAAAAACCAAAACCTAGGAATACATTTAACCAGGGAGGTAAAAGGGCTATACACTGAAAACTATAAAATATTGATGAAAGAAATGGAAGAAGACACAAATAAATGGAAAGCTATACCATATTCATGGATCAGAAGAATTAATATTGTTAAAATGTCCATACTGCCCAAAGCAATCTACAAATTCAGTGTAATCCCTATCAAAAATTCCAAAGACAGTTTCACAAAAATAGAAAAAAAGAATCCAAAAATGTGTATAGAACCATGAAAGTCCCTGAATAGCCAAAGCAATCTTGAGCAAAAAGAACAAAATGAGGCATCGTACTACCTGATTTTTGCAATCATTTTGATTTTTAAAAATATTCCACAAAGCTTATATTTATCTTGATTATTGGTTTTTTTGGTACCTCCTTGTATTTTGCACCCGAGGTGAATGTCTCACTTGCCTCATTTGAGTCTCAGACCTACTACTACCACATCCCTGGGGTGTACAACACCACATGTGCAGGATTTCTAGATGACATGACCTGAGTGTCTGCTGTTCAACTTTTGGGATGTAAAGCTCCTCAGTCCTCAAGATGACCAGTTTTCCAGAGACTCTCTGAGTTGCTGATCCCATTTTTCTCCTTACCTTACTTAACATCTTGATGGTAGAAAAAAAATGTCCCCCCCAAAGAAATCTCAGCTGAGTAAGCCCTAACAACAGTTCTGTGTGTGGAGCTTTGAAAAACTATTTAGAAATGCAAAAGCCGGTTGTTTATTTTGAATCAAGTCAGCAGATTGTCATGCTCAAGGCAGTATATGTAAAAAGCTTTTTGGAAGTTAAATTTGTTTTATTATAATAGTGAGTACTTTTTATCTTTTTGAACCCAAAGGCAACTGATGTGTTTTTCTGCAGTAAGGCTGGGCAGGAGACATTTTCAGATAAATTACTTCTTACTACACTCTGGAGACACCATGCAACCTGCTGCATAGGAACTTGCAAGAAAGATTATTTGGTGGATTCTTAAAGGGAACAGAAAAAGAAAATCAAGAGTTGATTCAGTACAGTAGCCATTTAGATAAACATGTTTGGGTGAGTGGTTTTTGCTTTCAGGCCCTGTATATCTTTTTCAACATGGGATTCAAATGGACTGGTAAGTACTATGACAGAAATAAAAAATTGAAGTCAGTGGCAAAATGTCAGTTTCTTACTTAGCAGCATTCTGAAAAGGACTTTCAGTGGAAGGCTTAAAACATAGTTGCTCTACTATAGCTTGTGTAGATATAAGACAACCCACACAGCCCAGTTGAGATTTTGTGCTCTTGGGTCTTAGTCTTCCCTCTGCTGTCAGACGACCAGCTCATTAGTATTCAAATTAGCTCATAAATATTTCTTGGAAATTCAAAGTTGCTCAAGCTTCACCTCTAGCCATTTCTTCATTCGCCTACTTTAGTTTTACTTACGCCTTTGTTTCCGAGGCTGATACATTGCAGGAGGGTGGATCTCATCACATATTAATCTTACTGATGTATGGCGATGAAAAAGGAAGGGAGGAAGCACGGTTACAGGATAAAGAGGAGAAATAAAGAAAATGTAGAAGGAAATTTTACACCATTTCCTTTAGACAAATGAAATGATCTAATAATGGACCAAGGAAGTCTGTATAAAATAAGAACAGCCCAAAAGCATATGCCTAGGCAATTCCACCTGAATAAATGTTTCTTTTACATACTCTTTAAAAGCTTTGAAACACAGACGAAACATTGCATAGGGGGCAGGCTCTGCATGTTCCCACCGGAGAGATGGTTACATGGTTCCAGCACCTCTTCTGTTCAACATGAGAGCTGTAATTCTAATTATAAAATAATGATGACAGAGAGGACCAGTTCCATCATGATAGTCTGTATGTTCCTTAGCATTCTGCCAGAGTTCAACACTAATACCCACATACAATGCCAACAGTTGGTTCTTTTAAATGAGTGTGAGTAAAATTTAACCAGTGACAACAAGAGAAAAATAAACAGATTGTATTTCATTTAACTTAAAGTGTCATTGACGGTAGGTGTCGTTATTCATATAAAATAACTTAAAAAGTGCTACCAGTGGCACTAGGGCACATTGTTGCTATTTGGTGGTGAAAAAGGGAAAAAGAAAACGCTCTTAGAAGATAGAGATGAGAAATAGAGAAAGAATGTAGAAGGAAATTTTACTCCATCTCCTTTGTACAAATAAATCCTGCTTTTAGGGATGTGGAAAAAATGTGAATCGGTGAAATATGTTAATTTTTAAGATAGGATACTCTGGAAAGAATAAACATTATTTTGGTGGCTATATGCTTTAAAAGAATGTCGAAAATAGTGTTAATCCCTTTAGCAGGAACATCCATTCTGAGAAGCAATAACTTTTTTTTTTTTTGAATTGGAGTCTCACTCTGTCACCCAGACTGGAGTGCAGTGGCCACTCCTGGCCACCGCAGCCTCGACCTGCTGGGCTCCGGCGATCCCTCCGCCTCAGTCTTCTGAGTAGCTGGAATTACAGGCGAGCGCTACCATGCCCGGCTGATTTTTTTGATTTATTGTAGAGATGAGGTCTCGCTGCCCAGGCGGGTCTCGAACCCGCGGGCTCAGGCAATCCACTCACCTCAGCCTCCCAAAGGCGCGGGATTACAGGCTGAGCCACCGAGCCCGGCTGCAATAACTTTTCTGATATCATATACCTGAGAGACGTAAGAAGCATAGAGAAACAAAACTTTGGGGACAGACCCTGACAACTTGCTCCCTGAGGAGCCTTGTCATTGGCAGTCTCATGTCATTCAATCATGTGCAAACTGATTGAATCATGTGGTTTTCTGGAAATAAACTTCAGAATAAGTAAAGAGACCTGCCAGACCCAGTCAATTAAGATATAATTGTGGACTAAGAGGCATCCAATCCTATTAAATGTAGTCTAGACAACTTGGGTTGGTATTCAACGCCCTCAAAATCCGGTCTGAAACTAATTTTGTTTTGTTTTGTTTTTGAGTTGGAGTTTCACTCTGTCGCCCAGACTGGAGTGCAGTGGCCGCTCCCGGCCACTGCAGCCTCGACCTGCTGGGCTCTGGCGATCCTTCCGCCTCAGCCTTCCAAGTAGCCGGAACTACAGGCGCGTGCTACCACGCCCGGCTGGTTTTTTGATTTATTGTAGACATGAGGTCTCGCCTGCCCAGGCAGGTCTCAAACCCGCGGGCTCAGGCAATCCACTCACCTCAGCCTCCCAAAGGCGTGGGATTACAGGCTGAGCCACCAAACCCGGCTGAAACTAATTTTTTTAAAGTTTTTTTCCTCTTCTGCTTTTCTATCTGTAACCATGCTTCCACCAAATAGAATTACTGAATTTTCTGAAACCTACAGTGTGCTATCTTAATTCCCTATCTTTGCTTATACCAGTTTCTCAACCTTGGCACTGCTGGCATTTTGGGCTGGAGAGTTCTTTTTGCGGGGTTAGCATCTCTGGCCTCTATCCACTAGATGCCAGTAGCACCTGCTCCCAGTTTTAACAACCAAAAATGTGTTCAGAAATGTATCACAAAAGAAGGCAGGAGTTTCTATCTTAGTAGCAGGCAAAACAATCATGAAGCTATCAAAAATTAAAAAAGATACAAAAGGACACTACATAATGATAAAAGTTTGAATCCATCAAGAAGAATTATCCATCCTAAACATATATGCACCCAACACAGGAGTACCAGCATTTATAAGGCAACTATTAAGAAAACTAAAAAAAGATATCAACTCTAACACTATTATAACAGGGATCTTGAATACCCCACTAACAGACCAAGATGATCATTGAGGCAAAAAATTAACAAGGAGATCCAGAATCTAAACTTGACACTCAACCAAATGGACTTAATAGATACCTACAGATTATTTCATCCAACAAACACAGAATATGCATTCTACTCATTACCACATAGAACATACTCTAAGATCAATCACATCCTTGGCCACAAACAATTTCCACAAGGTTGAAATATTGCCATGCACTTTCTCAGACTACAGTGGAATAAAAATAAATATCATCACCAACAAAATTCCCCCAAATCCACAAAGACATGGACACAAAACAGCATTATACTGAAAAACTACTGAGTCAACACTGAAATCAAAGCAGAAATTAACAGATTCCTGGAAAGAAATGAAAATGAAGAAGCATTTTACCAAAACTTCTGGGATGCCCTGAAAGTCAATCTAAGAAGGGAATATATATCTCTATGAGCACACATCAAAAAAAAAAAAATGGATAGATCACAAGTTGAGAGCCTAACAAATCACCCAAGGGAGCTAGAAAGAGAATAACACCCCAAACCCTAACTGAAGCAGAAGAATTCAAATCACCAAAATCAGAGCCCAAATATGGAATACAGAAGAAAAAATTATCATAAAGTCATCAACAAAACAAAAGGCTGGTTCTCTGAAAGAACAAAAAAGTCTGAAGTACCCCTAGCTAGAATGACCAAGAAAAACAGAAAAAGCCCAAATGAACACAATCAGAAATACAAAGATCAAATCACAACTGACCCTGAAAGTACAAAAGACTATTATAGTAAGAGATTACTATGTAAACCTATATGGAAACAAACTTAATAACCTAAATGAAATGGAGGAGTTTCTGACATACAACCTCCCCAAGTTGAACAAGAAGACATTGAGACACATAATAGACCAATATCAACCCAGGAAATTGACTCTGTCATAGGAAAACTACCTACAAAAAAAGTTCTGGACCGGATGACTTTTCACCAGAATTCTATATAATGTACAAAAGGAGCTGATACCAATCCTATCGAAAGTACACCAGACAATTGAGAAAGATGCAATTCTCCCCAAAACATTTTATGAAGCTAACATCACACTGATACCCAAATCGGGTAAAGATCCAACAAAAAAAGAGAACTACAGACCAATATCCCTTATGAACATAGATGCAAAAATCTTCAATAAGATTCTAGCAAATAGGACCCAAAAACACATCTAAAAAGTCATCCTCCATGACCAAGTAGGCTTCATCCCCAGGATGCAGAGCTGGTTCAACATTCACAAGACCATAAATGTAATTAAATACATCAAGAGATGTAAAAACAAGAACCATATGATTATATTATTAGATGCAGAAAAAGCTCTTGATAAAATCCAGCATCCCTTCTTGATAAAAACCTTCAAATACCTAGGTTTAGAAGGAACACACCTTTAAATAGTAAGCACCTTAAGATAAACCCACAGCTAACATATTGCTAAATAGAGAGAAACTGGAAACATTTCCCCTGAAAACTGGAGCAAGACAAGGCTGCTCACTCTCACCCCTTTTGTTCAACATTGTGTTAGAAATTCTAGCTAGGGCAATTAGACAAGAGAAAGAAATCAGGGTATCTAAATAGGAAAAGAGGAAGTCAAGTTATCCTTTTTTGCTAATGATACAATCCTATACCTTGAAAACCCAAGAGAATCTGTCAAAACCTTCTTGCACTGATAAAGGACTTTGGCAAGCTCTCAGGGTGCAAAATAAATGTGCGAAAGACAGTTGCATTCTTAAACACCAACAACAAGTAGGCAGAAACCAAAATAAAAACAAAAATCCATTCACAACAGCACACACACACACACACACACACACACACACACACACACACACAAATACCTCGGCATCTTCCTAACCAGAGAAGTGAAAGACTTTTACAATGAGAACTACAAAACACTGCTCAAAGAAGTCCAAGAAGGCACAAACAAATGGAAAATATTCCATGTTCATGGATAGAAAGAATCAACATAGTTATGATGTCCATCATACCAAAGACAATCTACAGATTCAACAAAATACTCATTAAAATACCCACATCATTCATCTCAGACCTGAAAATGACAATACAGAAATTCATATGGAAACTTAAATAATCACAAATAGCCAGAACAATGTTTAGCAAAAGAAATAAAGCAGAAGTATCACACTTCCAGACTTCGAATTTACTATAAGCCTACAGTAATCAAAACAGCCTGGTATTGGTACAAGAACAGGCATATAGACCAGTGGAACAGGATAGGGATTCCGGAAACCAAGTCTCAATTTCTCAACCAACTCATCTTTGACAAAGCCTCTAACAACCACTGGAGAGAGGAGAACCTATTCAGTAAACGGTGCTGGGAAAACTGGCTGATCACATGCAGAAGATTGAAACAGGACCCTTACCTATCATCATACACAAAAATTAACTCTAAATGGATCAAAGACCTAATCATAAAACCTCAAGCTACAAGAATCTTAGAAAACACAGGAGACACCCCTATGGAATTTGGAGCTGGCAACCAATTCCTGATCAAAACCCTAAGTGCCCATACCATAAGAAATAAGATGGACAAGTGGGACCTCCTCAAACTCATGAACTTCTACAAAGCAAAAGGAACCATCAAGAGAGCAGGGAGACAGCCCACAGAATGGGAATAAATATTTGCCAACTGTATATCTGAAAAAGGCCTAACATCTAGGATCTACACGGACTCAAATATGCAGAAAACAAACAAAAAAATGGGCCCATTAAAGAGTGGGCAGGCCGGGCTCAGTGGCTCAGCCTGTAATCCCAGCACTTTGGGAGGCCGAGGCGAGTGGATTACCTGAGCCCGTGGGTTCGAGACCCTCCTGGGCAACTTGGCGAGACCTCATCTCTGCAATAAATCCAAAACTAGCCGGGTGTGGTTGCGCACGCCTGTAGTTCTGGCTACTTAAAAGATTCAGGCTGAAGGATCGCCAGAGCCCAGCAGGTTGAGGCTGCGGTGGTCAGGAGCATGCCACTGCACTCCAGTCTGGGTGACAGAGTGAGACTCCAACTCAAAAAAAAAAAAGTGGCAAAAGACATGAATAGACACTTCTCAGAAGAAGATATATGGGGAGCCAACAGACATTTCATAAAGTGCTCAGCCTCACTAATCATCAGAGAAATGCAAATCAAAACCACATTGAGATACCACCTAACTCCAGTAAGAATGGCCATCGTTAAGTAAACAAACAATAACAGATGATGGCGAGGAAAACTTCTACACTGCTGGTGGGAATGAAGCTGAACACAGCCTCTCACAACAATGCTAGCTGGTACACTGATGACAATGGGTTCTTAGAACACTTACCTAGCAGGGGAAACCTATACTACAAGGAGCTCATCCTCCAAAAAAAATAAAATCAGTTTGTTGTGGGATGATCCCACCTCGTACATGTATCTGGGCCTGTGTTTCAGAATCTACTCATCAACTGGCATCCAGTGAACAAATTGTGTTGATGCCATTTTGGTGCCAACTCTCATTTTGTACTAGGGCAAAAAGCAAGACAGTCTCTGAAATATTGTTAAGCTTTAAAAAATCACACCTAATAATTTAAGTGATAAACCCCAAGTCATATTAGAGTAACAGGGCTGACAGCTTTTATTTATAATGTAACTGTAGGCATTAATATGTCTTTAATAGCAGACTGCATTCTTTGGACTGGGAAATAGGGAGAAATACGATTGATTAAGGAACACTAGAAAGAACTGAGTTACTGAAGCCAATAATGGCAGTATCTCTGGAATCACATTCTAAAAGAAAGGAGACTATACACAATAGACATTGACTATTTCCATCTCACTGGCAAAATAATTACCATCTTAAATGAGACACTGCTTAAATGCTAATTATAAAACGCCCACATTTTCAGGTGCAGTTTTCACCAAGACTGGAACTTAATTATATCTGATTTCTCTTGATCAGACATGACAGTGGTGCAAAGATTGGTATTCCAGCCTGTAAAACAATTACAGTTTTTATTATAAATTCTAAAGTGGCGTTTGCTTTTCTTTATACCGTTTCTGAGAGCTTGGTTAATATAACTGGACTTCTGAGAAAATGCTCTGTTCTCAGCTTGCAAATATGCATGTATTTTGAGTCAGAACTAAATTTATGGCACATTTACCAAGTGATATCATAGTGTGAGTCTTGAGAGACAGTCAGCTGTTCTTCCAGTGGATTCAATGATAGTCCCATGAATTGTTTGTCTTGTTGTTAATTATTTATTTTTATAATACAACATTGCATAGCAATTATGTGCAATGAACATCACACATCAAAATATGAAGGCCAGATGCATAATATCACAAATCACAATAATAGTAATAATAAACAGTAGAACACTTACTTAGGTCTTTACAAGGATTATCTAATACTCTTAACTTTTTTAAACTTTCAAATTCTTTATTTGAAAGATTTGGGGTACGATTCAGGGTTAGATACACAAATGTTCATTATACAGGTACCATTATTAATGAGGTGTGCCCCTTCTCCCCTGGCAGTTTTCCTCAACTGCAAATTCCATCCCCCTTCCCCTGGTAGTTCCCTACTACTGCTGGTCCCTTATGGTATTATAATAATTGTTCAAGGTCCATTTATGAATGAGAACATATGGTATTCTGTTTCTGTGAAAGATTTGAGTATGATAGACTCTAAATTCACACTCAAGTTGCTGTGAAGTCCATATGTTTGTCTTTCTTTATGGCTGCATAATACTCCATTTTGTATATGGACCACATTTTTTTATCCAGTCCAGTTTCAATGGATAGCCCGGTCGTTCCATGTTTTTGCTATTGTGAATAGTGCTGCAATAAACATGCGTGTGCAGGTATCTTTTTGGTAGAATGATTTGAGTTCCTCCAGGTATATTCCCAATAGGGGGATTGCTGGGTCATATGGAAGGTCAATTTCTAGATCTTTCAGAAATCACCACACTGTTTTCCAAAGAGGTAGCACTAGTTTGCATTTCTGCCAGCAGTGTAGAAGTGCACCTTCTCTCCACATCCTTGCCAGCATCTGTTGTTGTTTGTTTTATTAATGATGGTCATTCTTACTGGGGCTAGGTGGTCTCTCAATGTGGTTTTGATTTGCATTTCTCTGATGATGAGTGAAGCTGAACACCTTTTCATGTGTCTGTTGGCTGCCCGTATATCTTCTTTTGAGAAGTGTCTATACATGCCTTTTGCCCACTGTTTAATGGGCTGTTTGTTTTTGTTTTTCTTTTCCTTTTGGCACATTTGAGTTCCTTGTAGATCCTAGATGTTAGGCCTTTGTCAGATATACAGTTGGCAAATATTTTCTTTCCATTCTGTGGGCTGTCTTCTCGCTCTCTTGATGGTTTCTTTTGCATTGCAGAAGCTTTTCAGCTTGATGAGGTACCACTTGTCTATCTTATCTCTTATGTCATGGGCACTTGGGGATTTGATGAGGAGTTGGTTGCCAGTTCCAATTTCCATAAGGGTGTCTCCTGCATTTTCTAAGATTCTTATAGTTTGAGGTTTTACATTAGGTCTTTGATCCATTTAGAGTTAATTCTTGTGTATGGTGATAAGTAGGGATCCTGTTTCAGTCTTCTGCATATGATCAGCCAGTTTTCCCAGGACCATTTTTTGAATAGGTTCTCCTCTCCCTAGTGGTTGTTGATGGAGGCTTTGTTAAAGGTGAGTTGGTTGAGAAATTGAGGTTTTGCTTCTGGAACTGCTAACCTGTTCCTTTGGTCCGTATGCCTGTTCTTGTACCAGTAACAGGCTGTTTTGATTATTGCAGCATTATAGTAAAATTTGAATACCCTTAACATTTTTATGAGAAGGGAATTATTATTATTACCTTCACTATTTTGATGTGGATGTTGACTCAAAAGAGGCGTATAATAATCTATTTAGTTAAACGACTAAATAGATAAGGTCAGATTTGAAACCAGGCAGTCTAACAAGATGGCGACACTTTGAGCCACTTCACTACATTTGACTTAGTTTGTTTGCTAAGAGGGAAGAAACATGTAAGGTAATGACTTACTCATCTGATTCAGCACCTGGAACAGTGTCTTGAATCTGGAAGCTTGATAAAGATTTGTTGGATTGAGTTGAAAAACACTCAGGAATATTACGACTATGAACTTTGAATTGAGCTAGCTGACTAAACAAACAATAATTTAAGAAAAAAGTAAGGTGCAATATGCCCTTGAAAATAACTGAAAAGTTAAGGTTGTGAATCCTGAATGTCTGATAAACATTTTCTAATAAGTATAATATTTCCTTTATTCTGCTTTTTAAAAATGAGTAGCAACTCTATTTGCATAAAAATAGCTTTGAAAAAGAATTTTTAATGCCCTAAATACTTCTAAACTTCATTAGTGTGCCTCTGTACTTTTCATTTTGTCTTTCAATAATTCATTAAGCCTTTTTTTTTTAAGTTGGAGTCTCACTCTGTCGCCCAGACCGGAGTGCAGTGGCCGCTCCCAGCCATCACAGCCTCCACCTGCTGGGATCCGGTGATCCTTCCGCCTCAGCCTTCCAAGTAGCTGGAACTATAGGCGCGCGCTACCATGCCCAGCTATTTTTTTTTTTTTTTGAGCTGGAATCTCACTCTGTTGCCCAGATTGGAGTGCAGTGGCCGCTTCCTGCCACCGCAGCCTCAACCTGCTAGACTCTGGCGATCCTTCCACCTCAGCCTTCCAAGTAGCCGGAATTACAGGCATGCGCTACCACGCCTGGCTGATTTTTTTTTTTTTATCTATTGTAGAGATGAGATCTTGCTGCCCAGGCGGGTCTCAAACCCTCAGGCTCAGGCAATCCACTCACCTCAGCTTCCCAAAGGTGCGGATTTACAGGCTGAGCCACTGAGCCCCGCTAATTTTTTTGATTTATTATAGAGATGGGGTCTCGTCAAGTTGCCCAGTTGGGTCTCGAACCCGCGGGCTCA
Organism: Cephalopachus bancanus; assembly: GCA_027257055.1. Taxonomy (NCBI): domain Eukaryota; kingdom Metazoa; phylum Chordata; class Mammalia; order Primates; family Tarsiidae; genus Cephalopachus; species Cephalopachus bancanus. Next base: position 1,080,373 of record JAPVLO010000639.1, read on the forward strand.
GGCAATTCAGCCTCCCAAAGTTCGGGATTACAGGCTGAGCCACCGAGTCGGGCCTCATTAAGCCTTTTAAGATAACCTGGGTATAAGCACCCCATGCCTCCCCATATCCAAAAGAAAAAAAGTAAACGTAAATATTCACTTATTAACTGATGATATGCTATTATTTTCTTGAACAAACAATCCTTTCAGGTAATTATTTCATGAAGTAAGAATACAAAGGAACTTTTAAAAGTGTAATTAATTATTCCTAGTAGTTGTTTCCTAATATTTAACATTAATATCTAATATTAATTTGCTAGTGTTATTATTATAGTGTGTGCCTTGCATACGATTTATATGCTGGGTGCAGCAAGGATTAGCAATTTGACAGTGAGTTTATATGAGGCAGATAATGACTATAATAGTCTTAATTTTGTTTCCGATATTGAACATATTCTTGGCCATGCTATATGGCATAGTATTTTACAGTTTTTATTGTAAATTTATATTTGCATCGAATCAGATTTGAAACAATTATCTAAGTGGAATGCTGACTCTATTCTTCCACCCCTGCGTAACACTGACATGGTCTTCAGTTCAGCACAAGGTTTTGTTGATCTCCAAGTGATCATCCATCTAACCCAGTCAAAAGATAATTGAGAATGTGGGTATTTATTCAACAGAAGAACTACTTTCCAGTTAACAGTCATCCTATTTTATCCAAGGCTCAGTTGAGGGAAGCCACATTTTAAGTGAGTGGTTTAAAACATTTTCCTTTTCCTTATTCAAATCAGCACAATGGCAAAGCTAGTATTTTCTCAGCCACCTGAAGCATTACTTACATTAGATTCTCTTTGATGTTTTGGACCAACCCATTCTAAAGGTCAGAGTAAGAAATGATCTCATGAAATTGGTTTTTAAATATACTACATGGATATTAGCCTTAATTCCATATCAACATATTTTGCTTAAGAAAACTCCCACCATTCTTAGAATAACAAATAGGATTTATTTTGAGCAATCACTTTGTTTATATCTAAAGACACTGTGGATCATATCTCTGGACAAGTTTTTCCTTTTCTGATTTTCCGTGAGAATATGAGAGCCTAAATTTTGGCTGACACATTCAAAGGAATGCATGGAACATTGTGTCATGATTTTTAAGCATTGTCCTGGGCATCACTTTATACAGCTATCAATTTTTAAAATCCTTAACTTTATGCTATCTTGCAGGTTATCCTTTTAAAGTGACATTTTTTCCCTGAATATGTACATAAGCTATAAATTAAGATAAGTGTTGTGATGATCTTATTCACAATTCACCAAATAATTGGCTCAAAAAGTTCTCATCAGTCTAAATTCCCTAATCTCATTCTCTGCAATAGCAGTGCATTCTTCTCCAAGGCGTGATTGGCAGTACTCACTGGTACTGACTCATAGGCTTGATTGAGTCATGACAGGTTATTTTTATCACCTTTGGTTTTGCAAACATAGCATTTTCATTTATCTCTCTTTTTAAATTGTAGATAATCTCTCAGCTCTATCATAGAGTTCACTAGTTTTTTTCACTTTATTTCAAGTTTACTGTTGTCACTACAAATTTTTAAAGTTGCAATGACAAATTTTCTCTTTGCATTATGCAGATATTTTTGTATATGTGTGCTCAAATGTATCAATATTTTTTATGGCTTCTGGATTTTAAATAGTAGTAAGAATCAGCTTCCCCACTTTAAGGCTTTATAGACATTTATTCTAAGATGGTGCCATCTTCCAGACTACACCAAAGCTGCATCCTCACATGGCAGAAAGAATAGAAGGTCCCAAAAAAGGAAACTAGAATGCTTCTTTCAAAATCTTTTACAGGATCCTGCTTAATCCATTCTTTAGGGCAGAAGCCTCATGACTTAATTACTTTCCCCAAAGCCCCATTTCTTAATAATATCACTTTGAGTATTAGGTTCTAACACATGAACTTCAGAGGACCACATACATTCAAATCATAGGAGGCATTAACTGTATGATTAGTTTTCAGGCTGTTGAAGAGAAATTTGACCAATGGTCTGTCCAAGTACTCAAATTAGAAGTAAGTTTGTCATGAAACAAAGAACTTTAGCAAAATGATTACAACTATGGTTTCTGCAACTAGACTTCCAGGATTCATTTTTTTTTTTTTGAGTTGGAGTCTCACTCTGTTGCCCAGACTGGAGTGCAGAGGCCGTTCCCAGCCACCACAGCCTCCACCTGCTGGGCTCCTGCGATCCTTCCGCCTCAGCCTTCCGAGTAGCCGGAATTACAGGCATGCGCTACCATGCCCGGCTAATTTTTTGATTTATTGTAGAGATGAAGTTTCACTGCCCAGGTGGGTCTCGAACCCGCGGGCTCAGGCAATCCACTCACCTCAGCCTCCCAAAGGCGCGGGATTACAGGCTGAGCCACCGAGCACGGCTTCAGGATTCATTTTTTAAATGTACTTTAGTTAATTAGCCTCCCTTTGCTGAAGTTCCATCATCTCTCCCAGGAATAGCAATAATAGTGTCTGTATCTCATTGTTATTGGGAACATTTTATAATAAATGAGATAATAAATAGGTAATGTAAAACACTGAATTCAGAGATTTGTCCATAGCGGGCTCTCAATGTGTTGTTCACCATCACCAGCATCACCAGCCTTGTTGTTATTACCATTAATAAACTGATATTGTGACTAATTATAGCATAAAAGACTTAAGAACTGACTCAGCTCTAATATAAACCTTTAGAAAGTACAGCCTCTAAGTGAACAACTCTGCCTCAGCCCGATGGTACATGAGAAGCAAGAAAGGATAAACACACATATCATGTCTATGCTGCCTTCTGTGCCCTGAGTGCTATAGTCCTTTGGTACTGATCCAGGGTCTTGTGTCTTCTACCATCATTCATGAAATAGGGGTAGTTAACTTTTTAGCTTGCAATTAGAGTAAAATTAGATATTTTAGTTTTATCAAGTATTTATGTATATGATCTTGTTTTATGTGTTTTATAATTTCATATTGTAAACATATACGTTTAAAAGGAAAACCAGCATTATATCATATATATATATATAAACAGTTTGTGTTCTTTTAAGAAATGATGAAATCTTAAACATATTCATTAATGCATTCATTTTTAAAAGAGGTTTTCTACTCAGGTATAACTAAAACGTGGTCTGTTTGTATATATTGTTTTCAGGCCAACATGAAAGTTTAAGTTCTGAGCTTCGTGACATTTATGGATATCTAAATTTTTTAGATTACGAACAGCTCTGTTGTTCTGGGGTGCAAGTTACCATGCTAACTTTTGTGATAATTAGAAGTAAAAGAACATTACCAACATTCAAGCACTGAAGTCCTATCTTGGGACACAGACAGAAAAAGTCAAATAATAAGCCCTTAGCTCTTTGTTTCCTCTGTCTGTCCTTTCAGCTTTGTCATTCTTACACTAGATAAAGGCAGTAAGTACTCTGTACCCTCTTGATGATAGCTGTAGTAATTGCTATAATGTTTTTCAAAGTGAGTGCATTGCAAGTAAAACTGGTAAATATTAAATAATGAAGTCTCCATTTCACCTTCACCCTCACCCTCACCCAGAGACTGCAGCCATTCCTTCTAGAGAATATCTATTGAGGAAGGGACTGAATACCTATTGAGGATGAGAGATAATGTAATTCAGAGCCAGACGCAGCAGAACACGTCAGGGCTGAAGGATTGCTTGAGCACAGGATGTAAAGATTGCAGCACAAAAGATTGTGCCTGTGTCTAGCTGCTGCACTCCGGGTTTGGCAGCATAGTGAGACCTTGTGTCTTAAAAATATATTAATGTAATTTAAAGGTTATTTCTGACATACTAGAAGGAGCAGAAAGATTCAGCTTTCCAATGGGTGGGATGAATGAGAGGAGAATCAAAAAGTACAAAGTTCAGGCACCAATGCTTCGGGCTTCCCTCACACTCACATTTCCAAGGGTGAGAATGTGGGATATAATAATCTGGAAGTGTACAAAAAATTCAGTATTTCTCATGTGTCGGGGTAGGCAGGACTTGGGTTTGGAAATCTGAAGTGGGATTGCAAATATTTCTAGATCCCAATTCGTGTTGTATTATATTTCAAAGGACGTGAGTGGAGGACTTCTGGTAAGATGGTGACGGGGCAGCCTGGGCTATGAGACCCTCTGCAAAGGAGAACGCAGAAGGACTCTGGCTCTCTCCCTGGGGCTGTGGATCCCATTGTCCGCAGCATGCTCTTCACATGCTCGGCCGTCGCCACCGCTGGCCAGACACTGCAGCCGCAGATGCTGCAGACACTGCTGCTGCCGCTGCCTCCATGGCAGCCATTGCACATTGTACCACCCGTGCCTGAGGTGATCCAAGACTTCAGACCTTGACGCCCCTGCAAGCAAGATCTGCTGAGATCACTGCCACCTCTGCTGCCACCATGACGTCCTGTCAGACCATGGGTCTCCTCCGTGTGCCTTAAGGCAGGCTCCCATCTCCAGCATCTGTCCGGTTCCTGTATGGCTCCATCCCCTCTGGTGCAAGCAGCTGAGATATGGACTATCTGGAGTGGTGAGATAGCTCCACCTGCTGGCGATTCAAGGTAACAACACTGGAACGGGGAAAGCATTCTTGATAAACAGACACAGGCCAGATCTGAGTGGTGAACTGGGAAGTGGCGAGCTTAGTGGTGATCTGAACTGCCCTTCACAGCAGGCCAGGGGAAACTAACCCTAACTGTGAACAAATTTACCAGCCTGAGAAGACAGCTAGAAATCAGAGCTGAAAGGACATTGGACTTAAACGAAAAGTCTCAGAGTGTGCTTGATGAGTTCTGTTAGTTTACTGACTTGATCCTATTCCTACTGTTTTGTTCCTTTTTTTACTTTTCTTCTCTTTTCTCCGCTCTGTAAACTATGTCTTTGTATAGAGGAACAGCACACCACTAAGGAGGTTGGTTAGCTTGTATGTTAGCATCATTGTATGTTTTAGTCTTTTTGTATGGGAGTTGGTTAATCTGTTTCAGTGTAGGTCTCTCTCTCCATTTTTTGGTACACTCGTCTGTTTTCCCCCTTAGTCCTCTACTCTCTACCCCCCTTCCCCTCCCCCCAAAGTCTACTCCATTCTCTTCCCTCTGTTAACCTCATTTTATTTCAGAGAGTAAACTTATAACCCTACTGCATGGACAGATACCTAGACAGTGGGAATTGGGTTTCATATTATCCATACACCTGTCGGTGGATACCAGGACCTGCAGATAGATTTTTGAATCACACCTCCCCCCTTAAGCAATTCTCAAAACTACAAAAATAACGATCCCCAGCCTACAGTGCAGCTCCAGAATTGAACAAAGTAAGAGGACATACATAAAGAAGAATAGGAGATTGAACAAACAGAAGTAAAAGCAAACCCTCTACCCATGAATAACAGAATTAAAGAAGAGAGTGACATGGAGGGAAGGAAAAAGTAGGGAGGGAAAAATCTGCACAAATGAATAAAAACCAAAAGAAGAATATAGGTTTCACACAGACCCCTGGGAGGTCAGACATAGAGAAAACAGACTTCGGAACACAAACAATGAAGAGCCCCCAGAATGACTGGTCACATGCAAAAAAATCCAGACATCAAGACATTAATAGAGAGAATTTAAAAAATTTAGGAAAGGCAAGAAGGAAATGGGAAGGAGCAGATGTCAGAAATAACGACAGTAAAGAACACTGTGATGGAAATAAATAACAAACTAATAAGAAGGGAAAGCAGAATTAGTCAAGCAGAAGAAAGAATCTCAGAGCTCGAAGACAAAAACACAGAACTAAAGCAAACTGTCAAAACATAGAAAAGAAGCTCAAAAAGACAGACTAAAACCTTCAAGAGATGAATGATTACTTCAAGAAACCGAACCTAAGAGTAATTGGCCTTCGTGAGCAACAGAGAGAAACAGAGGTCACACTGGAACAAACATTTCATGAAATCATTCAAGAAAACTTTCTTCATCATCAGTGATGCAAAAATTTAAACACAAGAGATTCAGAGAAGCCCTGCAAGACAACAAATGAGAAGATCAACTCCCAGACACATAATAATTCGCCTAAACAAAGTGCGTATAAAAGAAAAAATCCGAAAGGCAGCAAGAGAAAAAGGTCACACTACTGACCAGGGAAGACCAATTAGAATAGCAGCAGATTTATCTAGAGAAACTCTCCAGGCTGGGAGAGCTTGGAGCCCTATCTTCAAAGTTCTAAAAGATAAACAATTTCAACCAAGAATATCCTACCCAGTCAAGCTAAGCTTCATCAGTGAGGGAGAATTGAAATCTTTCCCAGATATCCAATCTCTAAGAACCTACGCTGCCACGAGACCACTTCTACAAGAAACACTTAAGAAAGTGCTTAAGGAAGTATTGAACACAGAAGAAAAGGAAAAAAGAACATTTTTCAGAAGAGTACAGGCAAAAGATTAAAAACACACATGAACCAACTCTAAAACCAAAAGAAAGACAACACACAAACAGGAAGAACAACAACAACTCTGTAAGAACATTATGATAGGGATCAACTCTCACATTTCAATAATTAGCTTGAATGTGAACAGAATAAATGCACCACCGAAAAGACATAAAATGGCAAAATGGATAAAATATCAGCAGGTAACAATTTATTGCCTTCAAGAGACTCATCTCACTAGAAAGGACACTCAGACTCAAAGTAAGAGGATGGGAAACAAATTTTCAGGTGAACCAAACACAGAAGAAAGGAGGAGTCGCGATCTTAATCTCAGACAAAATTCCCTTTAAGCTATCAAAAATTTAAAATTTGCAGAAGGCCACTATATAATGATAAAAGGTTCAATCTATCAACAAGAAATATCCATTCTAAACATATATGCATCCAACATAGGAGTGCCAACTTTCATAAAGCAGCTTCTAGGTAAACTAAAAAAAGAAATCAACTCCAAAACCGTCATTACTGGGGACTTCAATACCCCACTCATAAGCCTACACAGATCATCAGGACAAAGAATCAGCAACGAGACCCAAAACATCAATGTGACTCTTGATCAAATGGACTTAATTGATACCTACAGGACCCTCCATTTAAGACCACAGAATACACATTCTACTCATCACCACATGGAACGTACTCTAAGATCGACCACATACTTGGCCATAAATCAAGCATAAGCAAATTTAAAATGACCAAAATTTTACCTTGTACCTTTTCAGACCACAGTGCAATAAAAATAATCATTAACACCAACAAGGTCCCCCAAAACCCCCAAAGACATGGACACTAAACAGCATGATGCTAAACAACTCCTGGGTCAATGATGAAATGAAAACAGTGATTAAAGATACCTGGAAACAAATGAAAATGAAGAAACATCTTACCCAAATCTCTGGGATGCCAGGAAAGTTGTAGTAAGAGGGGAATTTATATCCCTACAAACGCACATGAAGAAAATGGAAGGATCACAAATTATCAGCCTAACTAGCCATCTAAGGAAGCTGGAAAAGGAAGACCACAAAAACCCTAATTTCAGCAGAAGAATCCAGGCCACCAAAATGAAAGCCCAAATCCAGGAGATAGAAGATAAAAGATAATACAAAAAATCAATGAAACAAAAAGCTGAGTCTTCAAAGGGATTCACCAGATCAATGGCCCCCTAGCTAGACTGACCAAGAAAAAGAGAGAAAAGGCCCAAATAAATACAATCAGAAACACAAAAGTTGAAATCACATCTGACCCTGAGAAATACAAGAGATCATTAGAGACTACTATGTACACTTGTATGGTAACAAACTTGACAACCTTGAGGAAATGGAGGACTTTCTGTCATCACACAACCCACCTAGGTTGAAACAAGAAGAAATTGAGACCCTAAATAAACCAATAAAAATCAAGGAAATTGACTACATAATAAGAAAACTACCTACAAAAAAAAAACCCCAGGAACAGATGGTTTTCCAGCAGAATACTACAAGACATTTAAAGAGAAGCTGATACCAATCCTACTGAAGGTATTCCAGGCAATTGAGAAAGATGGAACTCTCCCCAAATCATTTTATGAAGCTAACATCACATTGATACCAAAGCCAGGTAAAGATCCAACAAAGAAAGAGAACTACAGGCCTATATCTTTGATGAACATAGATGCTAAAATTCTCAACAAGATCCTAGAAAACCGGATTCAACAACACATCTCAAAAATCATCTGCCATGACAGAGTAGGCTTTATCTCAGGATGCAAGGCCAGTTCAACTATCATAAAACCATAAACGTATTAAATACATCAACAGATGTCAAAAAACCCCACATGATTATATCATTAGATGCAGAAAAGGCTTTTGATAAAATCCAGCCTCCCTTCTTGATAAAAACCCTTGAACATCTAGGCATATGGGGAACATACCTCAAAATAGTAAAAACCATCTATGAGAAAACCACAACCAGTATGCTCGTAAATGGACAAAAATTGGAACCATTTCCTCTGAAAACTGGAACAAGACAAGGATGGCCACTCTCACCCCTCCTGTTCAATATAGTATTGGAAGTCCTGGCTAGAGCAATCAGAAAAGAGAAGGCAATCAGGGGTATCCAATAGGAAAAGAGGAAGTTAACTTATCTCTTTTTGCAGATGACATGATTGTGTACCTTGAAAACCCAAGAGAATCTATCAAAAACTTCCTTACACTGAAAAATGCCTTTGGCAAAGTCTCAGGATGTAAAATAAATGTGCAAAAACAATCACATTTCTTTACACCAGTAAAAAAACAGAAACCCAAGTAAAAAGCACAATTCCCTTCACAATAGCCACAAAAAAAATGAAATACCTTGACATCTTCCTAACCAGAAACTTGAAAGACCTTCACAATGAAAACTACAAAACACTGCTCAAAGAAATCAAAGAATACACAAACAAGTGGAAAAATATCCCATGCTCATGGATTGGAGGAATCAAAATTTTGAAGATGTCCATCCTACCTAAGGCAATCTACACATATAATGCAATACCCATCAAATTACCAGCAACATTCTTCTCAGACCTAGAAAAAACAATGCAGGAATTCATACGGAAGCACAAATGACCAAGAATACCCAGAACACTCCTCAGCAAAACAAAAACAAAAACAAAACACGTGGTATTACATTAGCAGACTTCAAACTTTACTATAAAGCTTCAATAATCAAAACAACTTGATATTGGTACAGGAACATGCATATAGACCAATGGAATAGAATTGAGATTCCAGAAGCAAAACCTCAATTTCTACCAACTCATCGTTGACAAAGCCTCCACCACCTACCACTGGGAAAAGGAGAACCTATTCAGTAAATGATGCTGGGAAAAGTGACTCACCACATGCAGAAGACTCAAACAAGATCCCTAACTATCCCCATACACAAAAATTAACTCTAAATGGATTAGCGACCTAAATGTAAAACCTCAAAGCATAAGAACCTTAGAAAATGAAGGACATACCCTTATGGAAATTGAAACTGGCATCCAATTCCTGAACAAAACCTGAAACTCTCAGGTCATAAGAGATGAGATAGACAATGGGGCCTCATTAAACTGAAAAGCCAAAGAAACCATCAAGAGAGCAGAGCGACAGCCCACAGACTGGGAAAAAGTATTTGCCAACTCCAGGTCTGACAAAATCTTAACATCTTGGATCTACACGGAACTCAAATGTGCTGAAAAGAAAAAAACAAACAACCCCATTATAAAGTGAGCAAAAGATATGAACAGACAATTCTCAAAGGAGGCATCCGAGCAGCCAACAGACACATGAAGAAATGCTCAACCTCTCTAATCATCAAGGATATGCAAATCAAAACCACACTGAGATACCACCTAACTCCAGTCAGAATAGCAATCATCAATAATGCAAAAAATAACAGTTGCTGGAGAGGGTGTGGCAAAAACGGAATACTTCTACACTGTTGGTGGGAGTGCAAACTGGGGCAACCTCTGTGGAAAACAGCATGGCTATTCCTAAAAGTTCTAAATATTGACCTCCCATATGACCCCTCAATCCCCCTACTGGGAATATACTCAGAAGAACTTAAATCACTCTATAGAAAAGATACCTGCACACGTATGTTTATCGCAGCATTGTTCACAATGGCAAGAACCTGGAAGCAACCATGCTGCCCATCAAAAGAGGACTGGATTAAAAAAATGTGGTACATATACACAATGGAATACTACAGCCATAAAAAAGAACAAAATCATGAATTTCGCAGCAAGCTGGATGGAACTAGAGTCTATAATACTGAGTGACCTCTCACAGAAACGAAGATCTGAGTATCGCATGTTCTCACTCATATAGTAGACCTTGAACATCCAATGTAATACTGTAAGAAAAGGACTGACAATGGTGGGAAACTATTGGGGGGGAGGCGAAGGGAGACGGGATTAACGGTAGTAAATATCTATATGGAGACGGGGAGACACCTCTTATCAACAAGGGGGCCTGATCGAACCATATTTGTATACCTAACCCTTAACTCTACCCCACAATATCAAAATAAAAAATATTGATTATAAAAAAAAAGACGAGTGATTTTGAATGATTTTAACAGAGAAAGGTGTTTAGGCCAATTGTCAAAGTGAATTTAACTATCTATTGATACCACAAATAATGCCTTTGTAAACATACTCGTGAAAATGTTATCCCACAAGAAAGGGTGAATATTTTCGTATTTCTGTCCTGGTAGGTCAAATATGTAAGTATGTCTCTAATTTTAATTAAGGTTGCCAATTTATTTATTCTCTTCTGAAGGTGTACTGTAGTGAAGTTTCTCCCGTGATACCTGAAATAACTTGTTTTCGTCAATCTCACCAACACAGTACATTGTAAAACTGTTGGATTTTTGCAATCATGTAGGTGAGAAATGATACATCCTAGTTTTAACATATTGTTATTAGTGAGATGGAATATATTTTCAATGAGTTAAGAGCTTTTTGCATTTCCTTCTTTGTTAACTATACTTATATTCTGTCTAATTTTCTCTCAGGTTCTCAATTTTTAAGAGCACACATACATGCATATATATGTATTTATATACTTATATATGCATGTATTAACACACATATGGGAGATTTCTAAATATTTATTGTTTTCTCATTGACTTTGATAATATTATTTTATTTCAAACAGAAGTTCTTCAATATTCAGGCTTGGTGTTAGGAATCATTTTTGCTTATTGCTTCTGTATTTTGATTCCCAAAACCCTAGATTTTTGCATTTCTTTGTTATAAAGTACAATACATGTTTCTGCTATCACAACTAATTTTTTTTTATTTTTACATTAAAGCAGATGATGGTCTGTGATGTTATCTAATTTTATTCTTTTTTCCAAATGATTTCACAGATGCCTCAATTTATGTAAATATCCATTTTTTCCTCAGGGATTTGCCACTTTTTCACATTGATATACCACCTGTATCATATAATAAATTCCACATATACTTAGGTATTAGTCTAGAGTTTCTATTTTATTTCATTTATACTTTACTTTCTTTAACACTTTCTATCTGTACATACCACTACAACACTGTCTGAAATGTCAAATTTTTGCAGGAAGTTTTAATTTATCATTAGTTTAGACTATTACTGTACTCCCCTAGCCCTGGAAATTTATTGGCTATTCTCCTTGTTATTATTTGAACATGAAATTTTAAAATCAACTTGCTTAGCTCTAGGAAAAAAAAAACGACCAAATATGAGTTGTTGGTATTTTTACTGGGATTGCATTACATTTGAGTTGCATCTTGGGAAAACTGGTTTCTTTACGATACCATGTCCATCATGATAATAGTGTTTGTCACTTGTTAAGTCTAATTTTGATACTTTAGAAGTATCTTAAAGTTATACCTTAAAGGTTTATATGTTTATTTTTAGGTTAAATTTTATAGATTTTTTTCTGGATTTTGTAATCAGAAATCCTTCTATTATGACATAATTGGCAAATGTATTTAACTATGAAGTCTATTGATTCCTTGTTTAAAAAGCAATGACTATAGCAATATCATATGTTTAAAAATATGATTCCTCTTAACTTCTTTATTCCACACATTATCTGTTTGCAAATGTACACCTTGCCCTCTCCCTATTTAGACAGAACATTCTTAGTGCTCTAATCAATGTCCACTGATTTATGAGTTCTTTGCTTTGTCATTCAAGCAAAGAAAAATTTTAGAGCCCTTATGAACTACAGACCCTCTTCCCTCTGTTCCTTCCAAAGCTTTGTTTTTAGTTAGCATTGGTTAATTTTTATGTATATTATCTCATTAAGGCTCAACTGAATAGTAGGATCCTCTGCAGGTGTCCAGACTCTCCCTGTATAGCTCTCTTCTTGATGCTGCTTCACAAATCCTAGGCTCCTTGGATTTGTGGAGTCTCAGCTCTGTCTCCTAACTTGGGGAATGCAGTTGGCTCAACCTAAGTTTTCTCTCTTTACAAATTGGTCTTGGATCTTCTTCTAAGATGAATAATAGAGTGTTATGAGTTTCTTATCTCTCAAGAATCACTAGTTTCACTGCCTGATGTAGAGAGTGGTATGATTTCATATATTTTGCCCCTTGCTTTGGTTGGTTTATGTCAGAAGATAATCTGATGCCTGCTACTTCATACTTTTACCATCAATACTATTTTCATTAAAGTAATCACAGAAATTCAACTAATTATTATATAAAACAAAAAAGTTATCTCATAATTTGTTGCATTCTATAATTCAAAATAAATTGTTGTTTTCAATCTATTTAGATTTCCTGGACCTTAACACATAGGTCTAGATAATAAAGAGTTTTTGCAACTCTTTATTAATTTTTGGATTACCTTGTGATTTTCCATGTTGGAAGGTGAGGATTTCTGCTCTTGGCTCTCCAACACAATATTTATGTACATAATTTGTAGATACATGCGCCTGGACAGACGCACAGATTTTTCTTTCTTTCATTTATGCAGTTTATCTTCTCTAATTTTTTGAAGGTTTGATTTGTCACTCAAGATTCTTTGATTATTATGGCTATTATGGTTATTAAAAACTTCCCATGGTTTTCTTTAGTTGTGGTCTCAAACCTCAGCATGCATTAGAACAGCAGGAGAGCTTGCTGAAACATAGTTTACATGAACACACTTCCAGAGTTTTTTTGTTTTTTTGTTTTTCGGTAGATGATGGTTGGACCACACTGGGCACTAAATTCCAACACCTGAACTTTCAGGGCACACATACATTCAAACAGTAGCAAATATTTACCTGCATGGTTAGTTTTCAGGCTGTTGCTGAGAAATATGACCAATAGTCTATTCAAATACTCAAATTAGTTGTAACTTCATCAAGAAACAAAGGACTTTAGCAGAATGAATACAACTATGGACTTTGTAAATTGGTTTCTGAAATTCATTTTTCCTGTACGTTACTTAATTAAACTCCCTCTGCTTAAGTTTTCTCATGTTCCAAAATATCTATTTCAATAGTTTCTCAGTGTTATGGTGAAATTTAGTTATAAATATAATAATAAAGGTAATGTGAAACACTGAGTGCAGGACTTGGCCCATATTGAGCTCTCGGTGTGTTGTTTATCATCAACAGCATCATCAGATATGTCATTATTACCATTAATTAGCTGATATGGTGACTATTGAGAGCAAACCCCTATAGTATGAAATTCTAAAACACAAATCATGTTATATATATATATATATACATATGAGTCTTCATGTTCTCTGAAGCTTAGGTAAGATTCTGCAAATATTCATTAATGTATTTATTTTTTAAAGAGGTTTTGTTTTCAGATATAACTAAAATGTGAGATATTTGGGTATGTAATTTTGAGATCACCATAGCTGAAAATGAAGACAACCAATGCAATTTAATCTGATCCTTTTTAACTACAATATCTGTAAAACTCTTACTGTACTTTAAATTATTCACAAGTTTCATTTGCAGAGGAAGGATACCGTTGCAATTTAATTCTGTTAGAATATTTTACTTAGATTTAAGTGGGTGCATATTTATATGTGACTGCATTTTACTGGTCTACTTTTCTTTCCCTTTCATGTTTGGGAAAAGATTATCCTAATACATTGTGCTATGTGCAGGACCTGTGTCTTAATAAATCTGCCCTTAGTAGGTGAATTTTAATCTAGTCTGAAAAGAGTAAAATTAAATTAATCAAATGTAAGATTTGAAAACTATTATAAGTAGTTTTATTTTACTGTCTTTTAGGGCAGATTAATAGATTTATTTTACCCTATGACTTCTTTAATTTCTAAAAATTTGCATTTATTTCTAATATTTGTTACGTTGTCTCTCAGCATCTAGCTGGGAAGTTAGCTTTTGACCTTAACTTACATTGCAAACCAGCACATTCTTTCATTATGTTTCATTATTTCACCTTGTGTTTTACAAATAAACTAACTTTTAGCATGTCTAATGTAAATCAATGCTTCATAATATCTAACATTTCCCAGTAAACCTTAAGCTGCAAAAACTACTGAAAGAAGTGCTTTTGTGGGATTCTTGCATTTGGCACATTATTTTAAATTTATCTTAATTTTGTTCATTATTTACTGTAAAGAAATATTTGGCCCTTAACCTTAATTTATTAAAAGTTAACACAGCAGAAAACAATAGCTTTATATAGCCACTAATTTGCATATACCAGAGTAGCAGTTGCAAAAAAAATTCTTTTTTGTCTAAATTCCTGATTGTATGGTGACTCTTAGCCATAAATGAGAAACCTTGAATACAGACAAAGTCCTATCTCAGGGTCCCAAACTTTCTTTTTTTATGCCTCAAGATTCTTCATGGTTAAAAGTAGTGAGTCAGATCTCCCTGCTAGTCAAGAACAGTAGAAAGTAAATAGTACCATTATGAATTCAGAAATATCAAAACTGTTGCTATGAGGATCCATGACTATAGAATTCACTTCATTCATCAGTAAAATCGCTTGTGGGTGTGATTTTAAATACTGAAAAATACCAAATATCAAATATTTTTCAAAATATACATATTCTACTTATTCCTTGTTGTAAACTCCAGAAAGACATATGGCATAATGTTTTATAGAATTGTAATATGACTTAAAGGTGCTATAATTTCTATATATGCTTATTTCCCTCAATGTAATTGTGTTGTCATTAATATAGTGCCAAACCACTACTCTTGCTTCTCTTTCCAGGTCATCTTAGTTTTCTTTTTTCTGCTCAAAAATTCACGGAGATATTTAGAGCCATGGTCAGAATTTTCCAAAAGTAACACGACATATAGTTTTCTAAGAAGTGCAGAACATTATGATGTCTGTCCCCTAGTTTTGACAAGAAAAATCATTTCACCTATAACTGGATTGCTTCTCAGTCCACAGTTAATCTGTCATGTTCTGTGTCTCTGTTAAAATGTCATTTCTTCTCGTAAAAAGATTCATTGATAACATACTTTATGATTCACAGATGCTATAGTTGGAAAAAGATAGCCAGGTTTTATTGTTCTTCCAGAAAAAAATAAACAAGTGTAGAGACGGTGCAAGGTGAAAAAAAATCCTATACTCTCTCTGTTCTTTCAGCATTCCAAAACAATTTAGGGGTTGGTTGTATTTAACATCTTTGGTTTTGTAATAGCCCATAGAATTGTTGATTTTGTAGTGGGGATTTTGCATTTAAACCACTTGAGACTCTCTCAAGAAACCTGTTGCAATTTTTTGGGTGAATGATTGGGATCAAAATACTTGGACATACTCTGTTGTTTTTAAATGTGTTATCTCTGTGCCACAGTGTCAAGCTTATGTTTTTCTCTTACTCGGTTACTGAATTTTGTCCCACACTTCCTTTGATGATGTGAATTGCGAGTCAGGGCCTGCCTTGGAGGTCTATTCTGCCTTTGTTCCTCTACTCTTCTCTTATCACGTGATGATCTTTCATTTCTCCATGATAGAGTTTCTCAGCGTTTGCACTGGCAACATTGTGGAGTGAATAATTCTTTGCTTGGGGTGGGAGAGACAGTGAACTACCTTGCACATTGCAAAATGTTTAGCAGTATCTCTGGTCTCTACTCAGCAAATACAAGTGGCTCTGCTCTCCCCCCCACCACAGTCATAACAATCAAGAATAGTCTTAGCTATTGCCACATGTACACCACAGAGGAAAACTTTCCCTATTTGAGAATCCCTGCTCTATGGTGGTGGCTTTTCTATCCCATGCAAGAGATATTCCTCATCTTTTAGCTGAGTTTCTCACTTCCGCTTTTCTACTCTATCTATACTAATTCCCACTAACATCTAGATATTAGCATGGATATTTCTTCTTGAATGACCAAGTCTAAGAGTATAATTAGTGGGCAACTCCTTCGGGTCCCCTCCCACTGGGAAGTTTTTCTGTCCTCTCAATAAATCCTTCTTTCTGGAAAAAAAAGAAAAAGAAAAGAAAATTAGCACAGTCATGAAAGATGAATTCCCTAACTGCCTATGCCTCTTTTTTCTCCTCTAAGGACTAGACAGGCATCCAAATGGATGACTATTTTACCATCATTAAACAGTAACAGTAATAAAATCACCTCAAGCTCTTAAGTCAAATACCTCAGATTATATCTTCAATTCCAGACAAAATTCTTAGCATCTTCTCAAATATACAGATTTTGTTACCATCTTGCCTTAGTATACATACAAAAGGATTGTGTATATGTCATCCATTTGTGCTTGGATTTTACTTGCCATTGGAATAGTTATATGTCTCCTACTTTCAGAATAATCATCAAAACCCCATTTAAACCGAGTCTACCTCTAGAGTTAAGAGTTTTTAACTGTCATAGGCTACAGTATATCTAACAATCTGGATGCAGCACTATCACCTTGCTGGGGTGGAAGAGGCAGATGTTCACAGGGCACAAAACCACCGGAGACTTCTGACAGAGACTTCCAAAGAGGAAGTCTCATATTTGTGTGCAATGGAGGAGTTTCTCTCCCACATATCTAATACTTTCTCAGTTTGTTTTTACTGCCACTATCTGCTGCATATGGGCGGAACTTTTTGTCTTTCAGAAGAAAAGAAATTCTTGTAGCCCTTTGCACAATCTATTCTCCTATAGCAATCACAATCCTTTACATGTTTGTAGAAATTTTCAGTATTATGAAGGGTGGCAACAACTCGGATGAAATGTCCTTGTATATCTTTTTTTTCTCTCTCTCTTTTAAAAGTCAGACCTCCTTCCTCTCAATAAATCCTACTTTCTCATACACACACACACACAAAGTCAGACCTCTCATTAGGATTATAGCATGTCTTTCTGGACATGGCCAGTTTCTCATTGCATTGAGGACTGACAAGAGGGACATGAAGTGAAAATGTAGAAGAACCTCTGGATAGAAGTGGAAAGGAGAGAAATGGGACCAAGGACACAGCAAGAAGAAAGTGTACCTAATGGCAATTGACTATGCTATAGAAAAATGAATTCAATTCAGCTTGATATTTAGAAAAAGTGTTTTCTTATTTTATTTTTTAAAGATATGCTGTGTGTTTGAAAAGACATCCGGGTTTTAAATAGTACCCTCAAAATATTATCCCTTAGGGGAATACTAAACTTTTTGTTAATGAGGTGAAGCATCAAAACACATTGAACACTTACTTTCCAGTTTAAAAATAATAGTATTTAAAAACAAATCTAGTTTATTTTGGGTATAAGTTGTTGGATATAAAAAGTTGACAAGATGGAAATTATTTCTCTGTAAATAGCAAGAGTAACAATAATATACTGATCAAAAATTAATATAGCCTCAAATTTATTAGATTCATATTTTTCAAGAAAAACATACCACTTTTATGCTATCAGATAACCAGAAAATATAACTTTAAATAAACAAAATAGTACCATTTTAAAAATGGAGTCCCCCCATGTCCAATATAAACAACTTATTTTCAGCAAAAGATGCTTGTTTTTTCTTTTCTTGGGATAGTGTTTTGTTTATTATCCAGGCTAGAGTGTAGTGGCATGATCATAGCTCACTGTAGCCACAACCTCCTGGGCTCAAGCCATCCTTTGTTTCAATCTCCTGAGTTGCTAAGACTCAGGCACATGCCACCATGTCCAGCTTATGATTTTGTTTTGTTTTCTTTTGTAGAGACAAGGTCTCACTATGTTGCCCAACCTGGGCAACTCCAAAATTCAAGCAATTCTCCTGCCTCAAAATTCCAAAATGCTGGGATTAGAGGCATGAACTATTGTGTCCAGTGAGAAGATGCTATTGTAATGAAATGCTTGTTTTTGTTATATCATGGATAATATGGTGAACTTAAACTTAAGAATAAATGTATGTACGTATATTTTAAATATATTAGTCAACCAAAATAATTTGTGTTCTGTCATAGACACCTTAACTCCAGAACATTACCAATAACAAGTGCTCTCTAATGTAAATAGTGAGACAATAAGCAATACATCAAGGATAATCTTTTTATCAAATAAATCTAGGGAAAACCAAGTAAGAAAAGATAAACAGTAAATTTTAAAAATCTCAGGAGTCATAATTTAAGATATTAAAAATACTTTCTTCATGTAAGATTTACAAATTTATAAAAATAAAATATATGTAATATAAACAAGAAAAGATTACTATGAAAAAGAGAGAAAAATGAGATTCTGAAAATTTAACATTTGGTTACAAAAGTGAAATGTAAAACTAAAAGTTCAGTAGCAGAACTAAATATAGTCTTGAACTATTTGAGAACACATTTTTGAGCTGGAAGTTTTACCTGGGAAAATACACTGAAACTTTAACCAGCATTTTTTATAACACAGACTCCAAACGAAGGGAACAGAGAGAATAAAAGACATAAAATAATCAAAGAAATAATGGAAGATCCTATAGGTCAATAAACACATATTGAAAGGTTTCACACTAGCCCATAAAGGAGTAACAGAAAATGTTGTCTACAATATAAAGATGACATTATTCTAGGTTCATTCTGAAAATATTCTCAGGTATCTGAAAAATAAAAATACAGTCTTATAAGCAAACATCAAAAAAGTTTCAAGATGGCTTCAAATTTTTTATTAGTATTACTAAATCCTAAGTAAAATGAACAAAAGTTTTAAGAAGGGCACAGAAATTAGCTAACACAAAATACTTGTTCATACATAATGTGAGAAACAAAACACAATCAACTGAGAATAAAATAACAAATTATCTTCTTAGTAAGAGACTATGCAAACTTTTATGTAAAAAAAGGAGTATTCATGAGAAGAACAGGGAAATAGATGAAAATTAGCCAACCCCTCCACCCCAGAAAAAAGAGAATCAATGAAATAAAACAGCAACAATAAACCAAACACCTAGAAAAGAAATAAGAAGACAGAGTAAATAAAAAATGTAAACTCTGACTATAAATTAGTCATCACAATAGCTGGGTTTGGATGAAATCCTTTTACTAAATTTCAGGACTCCTCATGTTAAGTAAGAAACAAACAATCACTAAATATCACCCTGTGTTTTTTAAATGAGACAGGCCTATGTGAACAAAACAGGCAAAATGGATTCCTTCACAGAGCTTGCATTCACCAGCATGACCTTGTCTCAGAAACTTTAATTTCCTTGAGGAAGCAGCTATGCCAGGTCCTATGTGCCCTTGAGTACAGATTCATCAATCCAGAATCATTCAAAATATAATTCCAGGGCCACCTGTAGCAGAATCACCCAGGACACCTTTAAAAAATCAGAATCAGATTATTTTAAAGAAAAGCCTGAAAATCTGATTTTGGCAAACACTCCAACTCCCTCTTTACATGGAAGTTTGAAAACCACTGCTTCAGGCAATTATCCAATATTTATTATGAGAAAATAATAGAAAAATACTTGAAGCCAGAGTAATTTGCGCCAAAATTGTTGACCTTCACAAAAGCTGTGGTCTTCCCAGTCTGATACTCTATATTCTGAAATAAACATATTTAACTCTCTAGTGTTTGTTTTCTTATTTTCCCACTAAAAATAATGTGCAAATAAATAATTTCATATATTCATGTTTGCACACATGTGAGATTATTGTTTATTTCTTAGATATGAAAACTTTGTCCTTTCTCTTAGGTGGTATACTCAGAGACTGGCTTATTTTCTATTTTAAGAGTGGACCACCTGTGCCCAACCAAAGGCTGTGAGACTGTTCAGGGTGAGATTCAAGCAGAAATGTGCTAAACCATAGACCATTGACTGCCTGTTGAACCCTCCTAGGGAAACAAAGAATGAACATGAAAAGGCAAGTGATACACAAAAGAATGAATGAGATCATTAAATTTCAATAAAGATGAATTTTATAATTAATGTTAAGACTTCCTGGAAGATAATGTATTCAATTTGTATTTTTCTCCCATCACTT
Source organism: Cephalopachus bancanus (assembly GCA_027257055.1). Lineage (NCBI taxonomy): Eukaryota > Metazoa > Chordata > Mammalia > Primates > Tarsiidae > Cephalopachus > Cephalopachus bancanus. The sequence continues at coordinate 1,100,728 of JAPVLO010000639.1, forward strand.
TGAGTAAAACAATGTAAGTAAACAAAACCTGAAAACGGCATCCAAAAATGTTTAAGATTGACTGGGGTTTGATGCTGACACTGGAACTGAATAGAAATACCTAACATAAAAATGTATCTTGAAACTGAATTAGATACTAACATTTTGTGTAAGGGGTTTCTCTTTCAATGGGAAAATGAATATCATATATTATTGAAGCATGATTGCTATTGTGATAAAATGGATGTTTACTTTGTGCAGAGTTTAGCACATATCCCTTTCTGTTTTGCATTCTACACATTTTTTACTTCTATGTTTTTATAATATAAAAAAAGTTTTATTTTGTTTTAATTATAAAAAGGCATGATTTAAAAGTCCTTTCCCTTTATTCCTCCGACCATTTCTCGCATCTGGTATAAATTACACAACACAAAGTTTCTGGCCTTCAATTCCAACTTGCAGAACAGAAATGCGGTAGCTCATTCTACGTGAACGGAAGGAGGGGAAATACCTTCCCCTAGCATCTTCACAGTCTCTGCTCTTCTTTCTACTAAAATGTCACCTTTTTTCTCATGTTTAATTAAATTAGCTATTGCCTAGTTACACAACTGAGATGGTTAGATTGCTGATGTCACAGAACCTCCTAAAAATGCTATGAAATGCAGCAGGAGACAAACAGCTTCATAAAGAAACATTAAACCCAGAAAGAAAATGAACTAGATTTTATAAACTTTATATCTCATGGAAAACAAAATATATAAGACGATTTTAAAATTTGTTTTGCCAAGTAACCTATTACTTAATATAAGCGTTGGTGATTATACTTACTGTAGATCATCTGTTCTTTGGAAATAAGTGACGTTAGTCAAAATTCAAAAGGACCGCCTTGATAAGAATGCAATATAGTTAATAAAATGACATGACTATTCTGTCAGAAATTTAGTGAACTCTGCACTCTTTTGGTAACCAGTCGTTGGTAAGTCGTTAGTGAAAATGTCTATAACAAAAGCGCTGCTAGAGAGCTCTCTGCTTCACACAGGTTCATATTGAGGTTTTTGTCAACGAGGTCAGAAAATTAAGGCAGCCAATGTGCTCTTGATATTTCTTCTTGAACACAGAAAACCTCCTCCTAAGCACTGTGGTTTCACTTGTACTCTGTGTCATGCAAGGTCCCAGTCTCTCACTCTCCCCAGGAATCTGGGGATTGAGGTTCATGTTCATTTTGGCTTATTTGTGATATGATCCAACAAGAAGCATTGAACCTGAAAATGTTACAGGGATCAAGTGCTCTTTGCTCTATTTTTCAAATTTCTCTTCTCTCCATCCCATATATTTAGTTTCTCAAAAGCACTGAGCCTGTGATCGATGCTTACCAGTCCCTGGATCCGGTTGCTGAAAGTGTAAATGCAAATAAGACTTTGCTGGGGCTTAGGCTTTTCCACTAACTTGCATCATTTTGTGACAGTTAGTAGGATACAGGTACAAAAGCTACTTGCGACTTTTCTTGACACTTTTGCCTGAAGAATAGGCTAACCAATGCTTGCAGGTTTTGTGTTACTTTTTTGCTCAACATTTTAATAAAATGGAAGCATTGCAATTTTTCTTTGAACCAGTATTTAAGGGCAGCATTATTAGAGCTATTATAAATCGCTTGATTTTGAGAGCACAGGCAAATGATGATGTGCCCAGGATAAATGCATCTAATTTCATCTCTCTAAAACTTAAAGATTTCATTATTTATATCAGTTTTTTTCCCAGCAGAAAGCAACGCACTCAAAAGAGGTAGCTGACATGAGTTTAAGAGTTTTTTTTTTTTAATTATCAGAAACTCAGGTGGAAGTGTGAATTCGCCAATGGTTAACACTGGTAACACTGGTGGGAAATTACTCCTCTTTGTGGACTGGATGGTGCTAGAGGAGAGAACTTTCCAGTGTTTGCCTTTGATAGATTTGTGGCCTTTGATAGGTCAACACATTCACTGGCAACTGGCTGCCTTAGCAGGAAATAAGCAGGAGAAATAAGTATCCCAACTGCTTCTTCCTCCCACTCTCTGATTTTTGGCTATAAACTCATTCAGCCATAACCAAAGCTAAAGAATAAAAGACTCTTCGTTTTGTCCAAAGGTAACAAACTACTGAGGCACACAACAGAGGAGTGAATGTTGAAAAGAAGGCATCAAGGAACAAATGGGGAATACCCGATACTTGTGTAAATTGCCATGTAAATGTACAACATGAAATGCTTGAAAAATGGATAAAGGTATTTTTGTCCCTTCATCATAGATAAGTCCCTGTCAGAAGTAGGTGAAATTCCACTGATTTTCTTTAAAAATAAAAGATTAAAATCTGCTTACTAATAATGAAAACCTTACCAAGCAATATGTCTCTCCATATTATTGCTGGAAAGTCGAAACTCATATAAAGAAATATATTTGAAAGAACAAGGAGGTATGAGCAATTATGAATATATAATATATGGTGTATGAGTCTGCTTAGACTACCATAACAAAATACCACTGACTGGGTGGCTTAAAGAATAAAAATCTATTTTTTCACAGTTCTGGAGCAACTTGATTGTAAACTGACAATGTTTATGATTAAATTGCTGACAAATTTGATTTCTAGTGAGGGGTCTCTTCCTGTTTGTAGATTGCTGCCTTCTTGTTATGCCTGCAGATGGCCTCTCCTTGATGCTGGTGTGCAGAGAGAGAAAAAGAGAGAGACTGGAGGGGGTGGGGGGAGAGGGAGAGGGAGAGGTGGTGAGAGAGAGAGAGAAAGAGAGATCAAGCTCATTGGTGTCTCTTCTGATATGGAAACTAATTCTATAGGATTGGCGCGAGCCCCGTCTCTATGACCTCATTTAACGTTAATCATAATCTTAGTGGACTCATCTTCAATATAGCCACGCTGAAGTTTAACACTTTGACATATGAAAGGTTTTTGCTGAAGGTGAAAAAGGGAACCAAATTTATAATGTATGGCAGTGGAAAACAGAGTGTTAGGTCTTTACACGATAATATGTAAAAGCATATAATTTTACATGATAATATGTAAAGGCATATGATTTTTTTAAAATGTTGTTCTTAAATTGATTCATTAGAAATACTCTTATAAAGAGTATTGACAGTCTATTCTTTAAATATATATTTGTTTTTCGTCTCAATATTGTAAAAAATTTGGACAGTAAGCAATCACAAGCATCTGTGTCTTTACTCATACATTACACCTATTAATATTTTTATATATTTTCTTTCAGAATTTTTAATCTATACACAGCACTTGTGTCAATTAAAACAAACGCAAAGAAAGCCTTGGTTTTAGGGTTAATTGTAAAATTTTATCTGCTAATATGCATGGGGAATTTAAAAAAAAATCTGTCATTTAAGGTATCCTTAGGGGTCTCTGTTCCAATATTTATTTTACTGACAGCTTAATATTTATTTCACATATTGATATTTTGTATAATCATATTTTTATTGATTGTTTACTTATGTAATCTTTCCTATGCCATGATGCATAAAAAGTATTTTTTCCCATTTTATTCAAGGGCACCATTACCCCAAATAGCATTTTTGACCACCCATGGATATATTTTCACAAATGGACTATCCCTCTGTACAAATCTAAAGTTATTTTTTTTCCTCCAAGTAGATGTCTACTAGGACACATACTGTGGTAGAGGAGCAAGGCCATGTTTCAGAGTTCATTCATTCATTCTTACACCCTTGTTTTTACTCTCACAGGATCCAGTCAAGATTATATTTTCCAGAGTAAATTAGGTTAGTCCTTTTCTTTCCCAACCCTACCAACATGATTTTGTTATTTACTTGTAATACAGTGCATTTCAATAATTATAGTTATTATTTCACTTGGGGCTCTTCTAGCATTCTGGTTGAGTTTTCTTAGAATTTTATATAATGGTACAATTCGCTGTGGTATTACATTTCCATGAGTTCTGACAAATGTATATATTCACGTGTCTATCACCAGAATCATGATGGAGAACAATTCTATCACCTCTAAAATTTTTTCATGCTGCTCTTTTATAGTCAGTCAGCATCCTCTTTACTATTATACTTTTGCCACTTTTATCAATATGTTTTAAATAAATCAGTTTAAGAAATGTTATTTAATATTTATTTTAATTTCACTTAAAATGGTTATTTTTCACTTGTCATTTATAATTTTACATAGTTTTTCATTCTTTCCACACTATATCCTATGAGTTAAATGTTTTGTTTACTTCCAATTGTAAGATTTATTTAAAAATTTTCCTGATACTTTGTTCATTAAATTTTTTCTCAGTCTTTATTCATTCATTCCTATCTTTTAAATTTGGTTTTGAGTACCAGAATTTTTCTTTCATCTTGAGTTGAATTTCAGAGTTATTTATATTTATCACTTGTAGTTGCCAGAAAAATTAGGACTTTGGATTTTTTATAATGTGCTTTGTCTACATCATGTCAATACTTTTGTATGATTTAATTAAATTGCATTCTTCTAAAATTATCCAATTGTTGTTAGATATTTTTTACCTAGTCCTTATTCAGAAGAGATGCTTTTGTTTTCAATATTTAAGTGAATTTCCTCCTCATTTCATTTAGTTTCATTATGATATGCTCAGAAATGTAACATTTCATATTTTGAAGTCTATTGACCTTTTTTGCATGGCATTATATATGACCAAGTTCTAAGATTATATTCATTTTTTGCATTTGAAACTAAGATACATTTTATACCCTTAATATACACTTAAATGAATGGGTTTTTAAAATGTATTCATACAATGACATGCTATGCAGCATTTAAAATGATTAAACTAGATTTTAATATATAATTTATTTCAGAAATATGATTAAAATATTAAGTTGCAAAAGAGTACACATTAAAAATACAAAAAATCTTTTTTGTAAACTTTAAAACAAAATACTGTTTCTTTGTGAATGTTGCAATGCAGTGAAAGTATGAAAATACTTTATTTACTCCTACTCATGAGAATGATGTCCAGCAAGTGTAGGACAGTGTTCACTCCTGGAAGAAAAGAAAGAGAAGCTCTTGGAAGAGACTAGGCATTTTATCTGTAATATTTTGTGCATTAAAGAAATAAGAACAATATGAAACAGAAAAAGCAATAAATTAACATTTGTTTAATTTGGATTCCACAATTTAAGGATCATAAATATCACACCCTTACAATTTATTTTGAGAAAGGAAAACAATATCTGAAACAGAGATTTCTGCTTTTTGACCCAACAGATAAGAAGCTGGAAGTTCCTACTACATCCCAACCGCAAGTAAAAAGTAAGAACAAGCTAAAATGGCGACTTTTCTGAGTCATCAGAGGTGAGCTCATGTTTCCCAAATTAAAGAAACCAACGGGTGAAAATAGAGAATCAAGACTGTTGAGAAGAAACCAATGAGCACAAACGTCCGTGCAAACCAGTGCCAAGGTAAGAAAGCCTGCATGGTAACTGACAAACTGCTGGAAGCGCAGCATGGACAGATCTGAAAATAAACACTTGGGAAACAGGAAGCGAAAGTGAGGCAATGCACATGCGCAGTGACCCCGAGGCGGTTGCAGGAGAGAGAGGGCCCGAGGCCCGCCGGGCTCGCGTCCAGAAGCGGCGGTTGCAGCCACAGGCTCGCGGAGGTCGGTTTAGCCGGGGCCACCGGAGACGATGACGAGGTGCCCGTGGACGCGGAGTCTGACTCCGGAGATGAGGAGGAGGCGGCGTGAGTCGGGCGGGGGGGGGACACGGTTCTGGTCCCTGGGTTTCCTCGACCGCTTGCCTTCTCGAGATTCTGCGGGCGCTGTCCCCAAATCCTCAGCCTCTCCCGCCTGACCAGGAGGTTTCCTGACCGGGGCTCCGCCGGAACCCGGATACACTCCTCGATTTGCTCACTACCAGCTTTTTCCCACCTCTGTGCCCTTGCCCGTGCCAATATCCGTTGCCTTGCTGAACTGTCTATTCGTTCACTGAATTGATATTTAATTCAGACCCGAAGAAAGATCCGGGGGGGAGTCGGTCCTGGTCCCTGACCAAGGAACCATGGCTATCCATCCATCCCTTGCACATCCAGGCAGCGTTAACTGAAGATTACCATGCTAGCACTACGTTAAGCATTGGGGACATAGCAATGAACGAGACGTGCTCCCACTCCTGAAGCTCGTTATGGTGGCCTGGAGGGTTGCAGACATTAAGCAATGTGGCAGTGAAGAAGGGATGAGTGTCAGTAAAAAGGTGCTTGCTCGTCAAAGATTCAGCCCAGGTATTGCCACCTCTCCCCTTTGCTGTGCCTGCTTGACAATTCATTTGGATGACCCGTCGCCTCTGGAAATTCAATTCCTCCACAGCTGACTCGTGCTGTCCCTCACCTTCCATCCTGTTTGTATTTCAAGCAAGAAACCTTGGAGTCCTTTTTTTTTAAATTGTGTTTTTCACATCTTCCAAGAACAAGCAAAGACTTGGAATCATTTTTGACAGCTAATGCCTTCTCACCCCCAGTAGTGCTCTGCAAGCTAGCTCATGAATCTCTCTTAAGCTTCTCCCTCTTCTCCATTCATACTGTACCACCTAGTCCAGGCCACTGCTATCTAGGCCTGGACACCTGCAGTCCAGACATACTTTGTCTCCATCTCTTCCCCTAGTGTATTTACAAGCACCAGTGATCTTTTTATAATACAGTCACATTAGAGCTCTCCTTTGCTTAAAACCCTCCGGCCTGCTTTCATGTGACTTTCAAGGTCCTTCACAATCTTGTCCTTCCAACTTCTTGACTCTTAAATCTCACAGTTCTCCCCTTCATGACCAATGCTCCAGTCTCATTCACCCACTTCATGTCTTAGAAACCTGCATGGTCTTTGTTCTTTCTCTGTTCTGAGCTTTTTCCTCCTCCTCCTCCTCTTCTCTCTTGCTTAGAAACCTCTAATTGTCTATGGCTGTGTGTCATATATGTGTGTGTCAGCTCTCTATAGTACCACTTATATAGTATTGAAGCTTCCTGTTATCTATCAGCTGTGAGACATTTTAGAATAGTCATTAAGGGCTTAGGCCTGGGAACCCAAGTATCTAGGTTTGAATCGCACTTCTGCCACTTATCAGGTGATGATCTTGGGCAAAATACTTAAGCTGTGTCTCACTTTCCTCTCTGTAAAATGGAGATGATGGTAGCACCTCATAGAGTTAAATAGGAAACTTAAATTGTGTGTATGTGCATATGTATATGTTCATATATAGTAGTTACATACATGTATGATACATATCTAAGAATAATATGCTCAGTAACTGTCATCAGGAAATAGAAATTATTTATTAGTTTTGCTTCAGCTCATTGAGATTGAGAGTAGCGACTGCCTTAATTACCCTTTTATCCTCACTGCCTAGTTTAGGGCCTTATGTACATTAGATGCTAATAGCTGATTTTTTCCCCAGCTTTATTGAGGTATGGTTGACAAAATATAATTTTATAAGTTTAAGGTATACAACGTGATGATTTCATATATATATATCATATATCAGTAATATATGATGTTGTGAAGTAGTTACAACAGTCAAGTTACTTGACACGTCTATCACCTGTTACCATTGTTTTGTGGTGAGAACATTTAATATTTCTCTTAGCACATTTTAAGTTCTGAAGTACATTGTTATTAACTATAGTCACCATGCTATAGATTAACTCTCCAGAATGTATACAGCTTGTAACTGAAAGTTTGTACCATCCCCACATCTCTCCATTTCCCCCACCCTAGCACCTCACAACCATCATTCTACTCTGTCTGTGAATTTACCTTTTTGATTTGTATTTATTTTATTTTTTGAGACGGGGTTTCACTCTATTGCCCAGGCTGGAATGCATTGACATGATCACCGCTCACCACAGCCTTGAACTCCTGGGCTCAAGCATTCATCCTGCCTCAGCCTCCCAAGTATTTGGGACTATAGAGGCGCTTAACTTTTTTTTATTTTTGTAGAGATGGGGTCTCTCTTTATTGCTCAGGCTGTTCTCAAACTATTGGCCTCAAATGATCCTCTTACCTTGGTCTCCCAAAGTGCTGGTATGAGCCACTGCACCCACAGAGTCTGACTTTTTAAAATTCCATGTGTATTCCTTGAACTGAAGCTTGTCATATAAATTTTCTACAGACATACTCATTTTTGGTCTGCTTGATCTAGCACCTAAAATCTCTCATGATAATTGTTGAGTGGTCAGTTTCTTGTAATCCATCCATTTTTGCCATGTGTATTTATACTGTTTGATTGGACACCAAAAAAATAAAAAATAAAATAAAAAACTTTAGGGAGACTCAGTCACTGGAAGGCCTCACACTTTTGTAAGTTTTACCTCCAGAAACTCAACCAGGTTTCACAGTGATGATTGGAGAAGTCCCCTAATGCCTCCAGCTGGAGAAGGATAAAGAGAACCTTTTTGAAATATGTCAGAGTATTCCATTTCTCTTTACAAAGTCTACCCTTAGGAGAAACTAACCTAAACATACTAGCCTAACAAACTAGCCTAACAAACTAGCCTAAACATACTTGGGTTTTATTAGAGCCTAACTGACCTATGAAAAAGGAAATACCCAACTCCAGTCCTCTCTGAAATCTTGTACCACCAAGGGCATGAGACATAAAAACTGAAAGGCACATGTGAAGTTCACAGTCCAGTGATACAAGTTCACCTAAATACCAACACCCATTCATAGGACAATAAATGCTTTCCATCTCTTTCCATCATTACTAAAGTCATATCTAGAGCAATTTTTTTCCCAGTACATGATGTCGTGCTATCAAGAAAAAATTATACAACATACTAAAACGAAGAAACCACCCAGTTTGAAGGACCTCATAGTCAAACTCAAATACAGTAAGGATATTGGCATTATCAGACTGGGAATTTAAAACAACTATTAAGATATTAAGGACTTTACTGACTAAAATGACAACATAAAGGAAAAAAAAGGGCAATGTAAGCATGCAGATGGAAATGCTAGAGTTCAAAAACACTGTAAAATAAGCTAAGAGCACCATTAATGGGCTTATTGGTAGCCTGGACACAGCTAAGAAAAGAATCTGTGGGTTTCAAATTTCAGTAGAATGCCAAAACTTAAAAAGAGTGAGAAAAAGGACTGAAAATAAAATATTAGAACAGAATATTCAAGAACGATGGGACAACTATAACAGGTGTAGCATGTATAATGACCCTTACAGGAAGAGAAGAGAAAAAATAAAAGAAATAATTAAAACTATAATGACTGAAAAATTTCACCAAATTATTAGTATTATTATTTTTAGAGACGGAGTCTTGCTCTTACCCAGGCTAGAGTGCAGTAGCATGATAATAACTCACTGCAACCTCAAAATCTAGGATTTAAACAATTTTTCCACCTCAGTCTTCTGAGTAGCTGAGAGTACAGGGACAAGCAGGCCTGGTTTTCTCCCCCAAATTAATGTCAAACATCAAACTACAGATCCAGGAAGCTCAGGGAAAACCAAGTAAGATAAATGCCAAAACAAAAACAAAAAAACAAAAAACCTGTATCTATTCATACAATTTTAAAACTATAGACATTCATTTTTTAATCATAAAAGATGGCAGAGGAGCCGGGCTTGGTGGCTCAGCCTGTAATCCCGCGCCTTTGGGATGCTGAGGTGAGTGGATTGCCTGAGCCTGCGGGTTCGAGACCCGCCTGGGCGGCGAGACCTCATCTCTACAATAAATCAAAAAATCAGCCGGGCGTGGTAGCACGCACCTGTAATTCCGGCTACTTAAAAGGCTGAGGTGGAAGGATCGCCGGAGCCCAGCAGGTCAAGACTGCGGTGGCCAGGAGCGGCCACTGCACTCCAGTCTGGGCGACAGAGTGAGACTCCAACTCAAAAAAAAAAAAAAAAAAAAAAGATGGCAGAGGAAAAAACACGTATTTGAGTAAATTTAACAATTACATGCAACTTCTCAAAAACTGTGCAAGCAAGGAGATAGTGGAGTAAAATATTTAAGGTATTTGGAGAAAAACCCAACAAACTATGATTCTGTGCTTTGCAAAATTATCCTTTAAAAGTAAGGATGAAAAGGAAAAATAGTCTTTCTCCATAAACAAAAATTGAGGAAACTTGTTGATAGTAGAGAAGGAAAATTATTAAATGTCAAAAACTCATATCTATATGAAGGAGCATCAATGAAGGAATAAATGGGTAAAATATAATGTTTTATTCTTAATTTATCTAATAGGTAACAATTTTTAAACTAGCAATAGCAGCAATCTATTTGATTATGTATGAGTATATATGTTTATATATGTCTATGTTTAAATGACAGCAATAATACAAGAGACAGGAGATAGTAATTAGGATTATTTTGATACTATATGGTACTTGAACTATCCTTGAAGTAGTATAGTGATATTTGAGAGTGAACTTAGATTAGTTGTGAGTGTATATCACAAATTCTAGAATAACCACTGAAAACATACAAAAAGAAGCATAGCTAATATGTTAATAAAGGAAAGAGATGGAATTATATAATGTTCAATTAAAATCACAAAAGGCAGAAAAAGTGTGGAAGACAAAATAGGATGAAAGGCAACAAATCTAATACAGTAATGAATATGTTAGCTATAAATACAGGGATATCAATAATCCCTTGGATATCAATTAAAGGACAGATTTGTCAGAGTATTTCAAAAAATGAGACAACCATATGTAGTCTACAAAAACTCACTTTAAGCATAAAGATATGCAAAGATTAAACATAAATGGGTGGAAAAATATACCATGCTAACACTAGTCAAAAGAAACAGAAGTAGCTATATTAATTTAAGACAGAGCAATCTTTAGACCAAGGGAAGTTATCAGGGATAAGTGGGCTTTACCAAATGATAAAATGGTTGTTATCCAAGAAGACATGACAATTCTTGATGTGTATTGCCAAGCAACAGATAATTAAAGCAAGTGAGACAAAACTGCAAGGAGAAATAGATGAATTCACTATTATAGTTGGAAATTTCAATAACTCTCTATCAGTGATGGACAGATTTATCAGACAGTAAAGACATAGTTGAATTCAACAACATTATTAGTTAATGAATATAATGGACATCTATCAATTACTTTAGAAAATAATAGCAGAATATACATTGTTTCCAAATTCACATGAAACATTCACCAAGATAAACCATACTGTGGGCCATAAAACACAGCTTCACAAATTTGGAAGAATAGAAATCTTCCAGCATCTGCTCTCAGACCATAATGGATTTAAACTGGAAATAATAGCAGAAAGATAGCTGGCAAATTCCAAAATACTTGGAGATTAAACAACATCTGAAGAAGAAGATAAATCTTTTAAAAAATTTTAAAGTTTGAACTAAATGAAATGAAAACACAACTTATAAAAATGTGTGGGATGTAGGGAAACTTACAGCATTGGATGCATGTATTAAAAATAAAGAAAAATCAAAAGTCAATTACCTAAGATTTCAATGTAGAAAACTAGAGAAGGAAGCCCAAATTAAATCTAAGATAAGTAAGACTGAAAAATAAAACAAAAATAAATGAAAGTGAAGGCATGAAATCAATATAGAAATATCAATGAAACTGAGAGCTGGTACTTTGAAAAGATTAATAAAATTGATAGACCTCTAGCCAGGCTAGCTAATAAAAAAAAAGGAGGAAGACACAAATTGCTATTATCAGAAACAAAAGAGTGGGCATTACATAAATTTTAAGAACATTAAAAAGATAGTAAATAAAAATAAGAACAATTTTATGTCCTCAGAGTTTATTACCTAGATAAATTGGACCAATTCACTGAAAGACATAAACTGCCAAAATTTACACAAGAAGAAATAGATAATCTGAATGGATCTTCATCTATTTAAGAAATTAAATAATTATTGATTATTTATTTTCAAAACAGAAAGTGCCATGCCCAGATGGTACATGAATGAATTCTGCCAAATATTTATACAATGTTTTTCAGAGAATACAAGCAGAATTAGAGTAACAAATTCTATGAGACAAGTATCACTCTGATATTAAAACCAATGACATTACAAGAAAGTAAAATTACAGTCCAATATCTATCATGAATATAGATGAAAAAATCCTCAACAAAATATTAGCAAATTAAATTCAATCATATATTAAAATAATAATGTACCGTGACCATGTTGTATTTATCCCAGGTATGCAAGTTAGGTTCAACATTTGAAAATCAATTGATGTAATCTGTTTCATTTACATGCTACAAAAGAATAATCACATGATCATATGAATAGATATACAAAAATTATTTAATAAAAATTCAACATCCATTCATAATAGAAACTTCCAGCAAGCTAGGAATAGAGAGGAACTTGCTCAACTTGCTAAATTATAGCTACAAAAATCCTACAGCAAACATCCTAATTAATGGTGACAAACTCAAAACTTTCCTGCTGAGATCAAGGACAAAGCAAGGATTTTTTTCTCTTACTACTGCTTTTCAATTATACTGGAAGTCCTAGCTAATGTAATAAGACAAGAAAAGGATATAAGAGGTAAACTGAAAAGAAAAAAAAAAACTGCCTTTGTTCACAGATATGATTATATACATAGAAAAGTTGAAAGAATTGACAGAAAAACTATTTGAAGTAATAGGTAATTATAACAGATTTACAGCATACATAGTTATTAACATAACAGTCAATCACTTTAAATACATATACAATGAACAAGTGGAATTTGAAATTAAAAACATATTACAATTTCCATTAGCACCCCTCAAAAGGAAATACTTAGGAATAAATCTAACAAAATATGTACAAAATCTATATGAGGAAAACCATAATACTTTGATGGGAGAAATGAAAGAAGAACTAAATAGAGATATATTTTATGTTCTTGGACAAGAAGATTTCACATTGTCAAAATGTCAGTTCTTCTCAAATTTATTTATAGAGTTAATGCAATCTCAAGCAAAATCCTATCAAATTATTTTGTGGATAGATAAACTAATGCTAAAGCTTATAGAGAGAGGCAAAACACTCAAAATTATCAACTCAGTTATGGAAGGAAAACAAAGTTGGAAGATTGACACTATCCTATTTTAAGACTTAATATAAAGCTACAGTAATCAAGTCAGTGTGCTATTGTCAAAAGAATAAACAAATAGATCAATGGAACAAATAGCCCAGAAATAGACTCACACAAATATAGTTGACTTGTTTTTGACAAAAGCACAATGACAATATGATGGTGTGAAGGCAGTCTTTTCAACAAATGGTGCTGGAACAACTAGACATGCACATTCCAAAAAAATGAATGTAGACATGGAACTTGCATCCTTAACAAAAAGAAAGTCAAAAGGTTCATAGACCTAAATGTAAAGCTCAAAAAGAAAGTACTCTTAGAAGATAACATTTTTAAAAAGCCAGATGACTTTGGGTATGGTGATGATGCTTTAGATAAAACACAAAAGGCACAATCTATGAAAGAATAACTAATAAGCTAGATATTGTTAATATTAAAAAATAACTTCTGTCTGTGAAAGACAATATCAAGAGAATGAGAAAACGAATTGCAGATGAGAGAAAATATTTGCAAAAGATGCCTCTAATAAAAGAATGTTATCCAAAATATATAAAGAAGTCTTAAAATTCAACAATAAGAAAATAACTCGATTTAAATATAGGCCAAAGACCTTAACAAACACCTCACCAAAGAAGATCTACAGACAGGAAATAAGTACACATATGAAAATACTCATCATATGACATCAGGAAATCCAAATAAAAACATTGGCAAAACTACTTTTATACAACTATTATAATTCTCAAAATCCAGAACGCTAACAACACCAAATGCTGGCAAGCATGTGCCACAGCAGGAGCTCTCATTCATTGCTGGTGGGAATGCTAAAAGGTAAAAACACTTTGGCAGACATGTTATCCATTTTTACAAATTAACTATACTCTTCCCATACAATTTAGCAATTGTTTTCCTTGTTACTTACCCAAAGAAGTTGAAAACTTATGTTCACACAAAAACCTACATGTGGATGTTTATGCTGACTTTATAATTGCCAAAACTTGAAAGCTTCCAAAATGTCCCTCAGTAGGTGGCTGAATACAGACAATGGAATCGTCTTCAACACTCATAATAAACGATTATCAAGTCATGAAAAGACGTGGAGGGAATATTTAATGCAAATTACTGAGTAAAAAAGTCATTCTGAAAAGACAGCCTACTATATGATTCCAAAAATAGAACAGTCTGGGAAAAGCAAAACTGTAGAGATAATAAAAAGATCAGTAGTTGCCAGCAGGAAAGTGTGATGAATAGGCAGAGCACAAGGATTTTTAAAGCAAGGAAACGACTTTGTATACTATAATGATGGATACATGGCATTGTACACTTGTCTAAGCCCGTAGATCAAGAGTGAATCCTACTGTAAGTCAAGAGTAAACTCCAATGTAAATTATAAACTCTGGATGACAATGAGGTGTCAGTGTAGGTTCATCATTTGTAACAAATATGCCAAGATGGTGCTGATAATGGGAGAGTTTATGAATGTATGGGGGCCAGGGGTCTATAAGAAATTTCTGTACCTTCTGCTTAATTGTACTGTGAACCTATATCTGTCTTTTTAAAATCTATTTTTTAAAAATCAAAGACAAATTTGATTGTTTTATATCTATAGGTGGCCTGTATGTCTGCAGAATTTTTTAGTAAAATGAAAATTCAATAATATTATTAATATTAATAGTAAAATATCTACAGAAGTCACTCCATGGCTCATCATATATTAAGGAGTTTAAATACATTAAATCTTTATACAAATTGGCAAAAGAAATGTAATTATCCTTAGTTTACCACTAACAGCACAAGACAAGGCAAATTATAAAACTTGCGTCAGACAGTACAGAGTAGAAATAAACTACCACCACCTTCAAGTCTCTGTTTTTAGTCACCATACAGCAGTGTTCCTATTATACATCTTCTCCAGAATGTACCTTTTTTTCCTTTTTGATCTTAATTAATTTTTTCTAGAATTTTTACATTAATTTTTTTTCATTCAAAAAGTTTTTCTGTTACAGCATTCAGCATGTTATCTTTTCATTGTGCTACTGTTTTCCCTTAGGTATATGTATCATCTCTGGTAGTTATTTTTCTCATATTCTTCTAATTATTGCCTTCTTTTGATCTCTGCATTTTGTGTATAAGATATTGCTTAAACTGTATTCCAATTTACAGTTTTTATGGAAATGTTAATACGTTTGTCATATATGTATATAAAACGTTATCACTATTGGCAGGTTAAAAGTCACATTTTACCATATTTAAAGCTCTTACTAATCTTATAACTTTAAAAAGTTTTATTTCATTAAAACACATTTCTAAAACCACTTTCATACCCATCTCAAACATATAGGCATCTGCACACATATATACTTCTTTCTACAATGTGATAGTTACACATTGGGTGACGTTACTGTGCATATTTTCTTAAGTAGGCTCTTTGTTGTCCTGATTTTTATATCTTCAATTATTAATTTGGTTCTGCTGATTATAATGTTTAACCACTGTGATTATGGTCTCTCGTCTTCCTGATTTCTTTTCATTATCCAATTCTTTTACACTCAATTTTCTTATTATATGTTATTCCAGATTTCACATTTTCTTTAAATGTGAAATGAGGCTAGAAGCATTCTCTGTTTCAGTATAGATGATCTTTATCACTTCTTTTTCTTTTCTTTTTTTTTTTTTCTTTTGTGAGTCAGAGTCTCACTCTGTCGCCCAGACTGGAGTGCAGTGGCTGCTCCCGGCCACCACCGCAGCCTCGACCTGCTGGGCTCCGGTGATCCTTCTGCTTCGGCCTTCCAAGTAGCCAGAACTACAGGCGCGCACTACCACGCCGGGCAATTTTTTTATTTATTGTAAAGATGAGGGCTTGCCTGCCCAGGCGGGTCTCGAACCCGCGGGCTCAGGCAATCCACTCACCTCAGCCTCCCAAGGTGCGGGATTACAGGCTGAGTCACCGAGCCTGACTACTTCTTTTTCAACTTGTCTCAATGTAAATGAGAAAAAAATTCACATACATATATAAATGCTAGTTAATTTTAAAATTTTTATCTTTTAACTTTTAAATCCAACAACACAATGTATAATCATTCTCTTAAAAATTTACACTTTACGATTTCTGTGGAAAAATAAACCTATTAAGTTTAGCCATTCATCCAGTCTTGTGTTTTATAACACTCTTATATTGGCTAGACCAGAAAGTACATTTTATATATCCAGTTTGTGTTTATAAGGGATTAAATTGGTCAGACCTGTGGCTACAGACCTGGGGAAATAAATATAGGAGAATAAGAACAAAACACACAAAAAGTAATACTTTAAAAGTTACTCTAATTCTGATATCTTGAAAACTGTAGAGGTTAATTATAGAGTTTAAAAGTGGCAATTAATTTTTTTAATCAATTTTTTTCCCTTTTTAAATTTTATTTTTTATTTTTTTATCAATATTTTTTATTATGGTTTTGTGGGGTACAGTTAAGGGTTAGGTGTACAGTTACGTTTCATTCAGGCACCCTGTTGATAAGAGGTGTTTCCCCATCCCCACACAGATATTTGCTACTGTTGATCCCATCCCCCCCCATAGTTTCCCAGTACTGTCAGTCATTTTCTTATAGTATTACATTGGATGTTCAAGGTCCATTATATGAGTGAGAACATGTGATACTCGGATCTTTATTTCTGTGAGGGGTCACTCAGTATTATAGACTCTAGTTCCATCCAGGTTGCTGTGAAATTCATGATTTTGTTCTTTTTTATGGCTGCGTAGTATTCCATCATGTATATGTACCACCATATTTTTTAATCCAGTCCTCTTTTTGATGGGCAGCATGGTTGTTTCCAGGTTCTTGCTATTGTGAACAATGCTGCGATAAACATACGTGTGCAGGTATCTTTTTTATAGAGCGATTTGAGTTCTTCAGGGTATATTCCCAGTACGGGGATTGTGGGGTCATATGGGAGGTTGATATTTAGAGCTTTTAGGAATTGCCACACTACTTTCCACAGAGGTTGTACTAGTTTACACTCCCACCAGCAGTGTAGAAGTGTTCCCTTTTCACCACACCCTCTCCAGCAGCTGTTATTTTTTGACTTGTTGATAATTGCCATTCTGACTGGAGTTAGGTGGTATCTCAGTGTGGTTTTGATTTGCTTCTCCCTGATGATTAGTGAGGTTGAACATTTCTTCATGTGTCTGTTGGCTACTCAGATGTCCTCTTTTGTGAAGTGTCTGTTCATATCTTTTGCCCATTTTATAATTGGGTTGTTTATTTTTTTCTTTTCAGCACATTTTAGTTCCTTGTAGATCCAGGATGTTAAGCCTTTATCAGACCTGGTGTTGGCTAATATTTTTTCCCAGTCTGTAGGCTGTCTCCCTGCTCTCTTGATGGTTTCTTTGGCCTTGCAGAAGCTTGTCAGTTTAATAAGGTCCCACTTATCTATCTTCTCTCTTATGAGCTGTGGGTTTCGGGTTTTGTTCAGGAATCGGATGCCCGTTCCGATTTCCATGAGGGTATTTCCTTCATTTTCGAAGGTTCTTATGGTTTGAGGTTTTACATTTAGGTCTCTGATCCATTTGGAGTTAACCTTTGTGCATGGGGATAGATAGAGGTCCTGTTTCAATCTTCTGCATGTGGTCAGCCAGTTTTCCCAGCACTATTTACTGAATAGGTTCTCCTCTCCCCAGTGGTAGGTGGTGGAGGCCTTGTCAAAGATGTGTTAGTTGAGAAATTGAGGTTTTGCTTCTGCATTCTCAATTCTATTCCATTGATCTATATGCCTATTCCTATACCAATACCAAGCTGTTTTGATGATTGTAGCTTTATAGTAAAGTTTGAAGTCTGGTAATGTGATACCACCTGCTTTGTTTTTTTTTGCTGAGGATTGTTCTGGCTATTCTTGGACGTTTGTGTTTCCATATGAATTCCTGTGTTGTTTTTTCTAGATCTGAGAAGAATGTTGCTGGTAACTTGATGTGTACTGCATTGAATTTGTAGATTGCCTTAGGTAAGATGGACATCTTCACAATGTTGATTCTTCCAATCCATGAGCATGGAATGTTTTTTGACTTGTTTGTGTCATCTTTGATTTCTTTGAGCAGTGTTTTGTAATTTTCCTTGTAAAGATCTTTCACGTCTCTGGTTAGAAAGATGCCATGGTATTTCATGTTTTTGGTGGCTATTGTGAATGGAATTGTGTTTTTTATTTGGGTTTCTATTTGTTTATTATTGGTGTAGAGAAATGCAATTGTCTTTCATACATTTATTTTGTATCCTGACACTTTGCCAAAGGCCTTTATCAGTGAAAGGAGGTTTTTGACAGATTTTCTTGGGTTTTCAAGGTACACAATCATATCATCTGCAAAGAGAGATAACTTGACTTCCTCTTTTCCTATTTGGATACCCATGATTGTCTCCTCTTCTCTGATTGCTCGAGCCAGGACTTCCAATACTATGTTGAACAGGAGGGGTGAGAGTGGGCATCCTTGTCTTGTTCCAGTTTTCAGAGGAAAAGGCTCCAATTTTTGTCCATTTAGGAGTATGCTGGCTGTGGGTTTCTCATAGATGGCTTTTACTATTTTGAGGTATGTTTCCCGTATGCCTAGATGTTCGAGGGTTTTTATCAAGAAGGGGTGCTGGATTTTATCAAAAGCTTTTTCTGCATCTAATGATATAATCATGTGGTTTTTGTTTTGACATCTGTTGATGTATTTAATTACATTTATGGTTTTACGTATGTTGAACCGGCCTTGCATCCCAGGAATGAAGCCTACTTGGTCATAATGGATGATTTTTGAGATGTATTGCTGAATTCAGTTTGCTAGGATCTTGTTGAGAATTTTGGCATCTATGTTCATCAAAGATATTGGCCTGTAGTTCTCTTTCTTTGTTGGATCTTTACCTGGCTTGAGCATCAATGTGATGTTGACTTTGTAAAATGATTTGGGGAGAGTTCCATCTTTTTCAATCGCCTGGAATACCTTCAGTAGGATTGCCATCAGCTCCTCCTTAAATGTCTTGTATAATTCTGCTGGAAAACCATCTGGACCAGGGCTTTTTTTTGTAGGAAGTTTTCTTATTACGTAGTCAATTTCCTTGATTGTTATTGGTCTATTTAGGGTCTCAATTTCTTCTGGTTCCAACCTAGGTAGTTTGTGTGATGTCAGAAAGTCCTCCATTTCCTTAAGGTTTTCAAGTTTGTTTCCATACAAGTGTACATAGTAGTCTCTAATGATCTTTTGTATTTCTTCAGGGTCAGATGTGACTTCATCTTTTGTGTTTCTGATTGTGCTTATTTGATTTTTTTTCTCATTTTTTCTTGATCAGTCTAGCTAGGGGACCATCAATCTTGTTTATCCTTTCGAAGAACCAGCTTTTTATTTCATTGATTTTTTTATATTATCTTTTTGTCTTCTATGTCCCGGATTTGGGCTTTTATTTTGGTGATCTGGATTTTTCTGCTGAAATTAGGATTTTTGTGGTCTTGCTTTTCCAGCTTCTTTAGGTGACTTGTTAGGTTGTTGATTTGTGTTCCTTCCATCTTAGCCTAGAGATGACCCCCTTATGTAACCTTCTGGTAATCATACTGCACACCCACATTCCTGTGCACCTTGGTGATTGGAAACTCCCTAGTTGCATAAAATCTGTAACCATCCGTACCCCTTACTAATCATATGATTTGCCAAGAAATATCAATCAAACTGTATAGCTTATGCAATGTTTACCTTTAAAAGACCCACTACTCACTCTGTTCGCTGCCAAGAGCCATTTGGGACACTAGTCCACTCTCAGTCGCTGGCATCGATAAAGGACTCACAATCTGACCTTCTCTGCATATTGGCGTCATTTCTCACAATCCAGCTATAATATTAGCCAATAAAGGGGGAGTGTGTGTCATGTTAGGGGGACAATGCTGTACATTTATCCCAAGCAATACAGCTCCTGATGACACCATCATCAGAGTATTACCAGGACTTAGTGCTCTAGCCAATGAGCTAGCTGAAAACTCTAGTTTTAGCAATCCCTTTGTGGATTGGTTAGATAATTGAATTGGAAAATGGAAAGGAACATTAATATCTATCTTTACTTCCCTTATAACAGTAATAGGGATATTAATTGCCTTGGGCTGCTGTATAATTCCGTGTCATAGGTCTGGTTCAAAAACGTATAGAGATGACCATAACAAACAAAATACCCATGAATTACACCTATACCGAAAACTGAGTTGAATTTTGAGGAGTGTCAAAAATTACTTGAAAAATTTGAAACTGACCTCATGTTTAGGTCTGAATCTAAATAAAATGAAAATAAAATAAAAAATACTTAAAGAAAAAGAGGGAGTCGATTGTAAGAAATAGAATGATCTATTTTCAAAATGAACCTGGAGCCATGTTTAAATGCCTTTGCTGAGTCGCTTCCTGCTTCTTATCTTTTACTCGGATTTTTCATTTTGGCAGGCTTTTATGCTCAAATTTCAGAGGGAACCAATCAAAGTGAAATCCTATAAACCAATCAGCAAATAAGACATGTAGATGAAGAGATTTTGAAGCAACTCTATAAACCAATCAGGAAATAGAACATGTAAATGAAGGGATTTCCTAGCAGCTCTATAAACCAATCAGCAAATAGAACATGAAAATAGAGATTTTGTGACAGCTGTGTAAACCAATCAACAAATATGACATGCAAATAAACTAATGATGTAGCCCAATCGTTGTGTACCTGTAGGCAACATCTTGATAAGTGATATAACCTCTGGAGTACCCAGCCTCTGGGAAGACAGGGGAGGGACTTGCGTTCTAGGGCACGAATATGCTAACTGTAATGACTTTGGTGTGCCTGCCCACCAGACACCTGACCTTGAAATACCATCATTAAAGACTCACTTCTGTTGCACTCCATGTCTCTGTGTACATTCTTTGAATTTGGACAGGTGAGTTCACTTCTCACAAAGGCCATGTTCCCTTTGTGAGGGAAATTCTTTCTTGAATCTTCCTGGCTGCTGGTGGTTTGCTGGTGACCTTTAACTTTTCTTGTCTTAGAAACTTAGAGCTGAAGAACTTCATTTTATGCCTCCATTTTAACATAAATTTCCCTCTGTGTCTCCCTGTCTTCTTAGGGCTGTCTTATGGCAATGATACCAGGCATATTGAATTAAGAGGCCACCTTACTCCAGAATGGCCTGAGCTTAACTTTTATATCTGCAAGGATAATATTTTCAGATAAGATCTCTTTCTAAAGAGCTGAAGGTTAGAATTTTTATATATATTCTTTAGAGGAATATTTAGAGCATGCCATTTGGAAAAATACTCTCCTGAAGAAAAAAAATTGCATGACTTTTAATATTTAAAGAATTTAATGTAATACAATTTACTTCCCATACAATAAAAGAGAACTTTAGCATAATACAAATAGACAATTTCTTCCCTTTGTTCTAGCTGGGAAATATCATTGGAGATTATTTCTTCTCAATGAAATATATTTT
Source organism: Cephalopachus bancanus (assembly GCA_027257055.1). Taxonomy (NCBI): domain Eukaryota; kingdom Metazoa; phylum Chordata; class Mammalia; order Primates; family Tarsiidae; genus Cephalopachus; species Cephalopachus bancanus. The sequence goes on from JAPVLO010000639.1 coordinate 1,122,248, forward strand.
GATTTAGCCTTTAGATCTCATCCAGTCAATACCATTCCTTCTGAATTACAGATTATTTGTGCTTTTCTGGAACAATTCCTTCTCAATCATTCATGTTATTTCAAATTTTGGACTAAAGGAGGAAAGAAAATCTATTATAATTCACCCTTTCATCTTTCTCTCTGAATACTCAATATCAGGCTGTCTTGAGACTTCAGATATTCGGCCATGCGATCCTGATGTTATCTGATCATGTGTGCCCAGGTTTAGTTAAAAGCAAGTTCATATCTTGGTTCTTCATTTGTTCGGTCAGCCTACTGAGCACCGCCATAATATATCCTGCAGGAGTGCTCAGCCTTGTTCTCAGACTGGACCCCTGACAGCTTGAAGTCAGCTTTGTCCCCTCCTCCCAGGAGACTCCTGAGATCCAGCCTGGCATCCAGAAGCATTTCTTATTTGTGTCATAAATCACTCTCCTGCGACTTGGGAAGACACCTGCTGCATCTCTTATTGCCAGATGTGAGAAATGATGCCAACAGGCAGAGAGGGTCAAATTATGAGTTCTTTATTGGTGCCAGCAACCGAGAGAGGACTAGTGTCCCAAAGAACTCTCGACCCTGAACAGAGTGAGCAGGGGTGTATAAAGGTAGAAGTTACATAAGTTGTATGATTTGATTAATATTTCTTGGCAAAACATTTGATTGCAAAGGGGTACAGATAACCACAGAATTTGCACACCTAGGGAGTTTTCAAGTACTGAGGGGCACAGGAATGTGGGTGTGTGATATGATTAGGGAAAGGTTATATAAGGGTGTTATTTCTAGGCTAACATGGAAGATCTGTTACAAAATGGAAATACTTATGTCAAGCTAGCTATTACAGGTTATTATAGGTTTTTCAGATTCGATATTTCTTATTTCATTTATTTCACTTCCAGTATGGACAGAGACTGCTGTTTACAGCTCTGGTGCTGGAGCCATGGGTGAGAGTGATCATCCCCTGGGAAACACAGGGAGGCTTCTGAGTTCCACAGCCTAACCACTGAACTCTGAAACAAAACCAGGTGCTTGACAGGGATGGAGGAATAAGCCAGTGGAATTCCTCCAAAAGCTGGCCTCTGAAACCTCCTGAATGTGAGAAGATAGTAACCTTTACCAGTGAACACTTCCAAAGCCCTCAGGCCCAGAGTACTCAGCCCAGGGAGAACTTCACTCTCAGGAGACTGAACTGGTAGGAGTGAAACAGTAACACCAAATTTGCAGAAGGCCGTGGGGTAAATAGCCTTGGAAAAACCTGACTTCCATAATTTTGCAGGCATAAATTAATAGTTAACAAGTCTGTGGTTTCTCAGTTCTGTTTCTAAGCTTGTTTTCCTCCTTCCATGATTGTTCTCACATAGGCACTTCAAGAGAACAGTCATTAACACCTGATTATCTTTATGTTCTGACCCCTAGGGAAAACTGTTAGATTAATGAACTTATTTTCCCTTTGACAATGAGTCTTAGGTCCTGAAGACCCCCCTGATGGTATCCAGGAGTTTGGCCTCCCACGGGGCTTTCTGTAAAGCTGTAGGCAGATGCTATAAATGGTAACTAGCTATGACATCTGCCTGGCAGTCAGGTGTCTGGAGGTCACAAGACTTGTAACTTCCCAATTGCTCATGTAAAACTTTGAGATATTTTTCAGAATTGGCATTTTAGTGGCCCAACTGACCTCACCCAGATCTGCTACTCATGCTATGGAGCTGACTCAAACTGTCCCAACCCCTTTGACTTTTCCAGGCACAAAGATGGTTTGGACACCCCCGTGATTTTATTCCCAGTCAGCCAGCAGTGTGCATTCCCTAGTCTTCTGCTTGTCAGATTATCTTTAAAGACCCAACCTTAGAAAATCCTGAGAAGGTGGATTTGAGAAATATCTCCCATCTCCTGATTGGCTGCCTTGCAAGAATTAAAATCTTTCTTTACTATAATGGTTGCTATCTCACTGAACTGCCTCTCTGTGTAGTGGGCATAAGAGCCCAGTCAAATGGTGACACAAGCTCTGATTTTGCCACTTAGGAGGGAGTACCCACTGTCACCTCTAGCTCAGGCCGGTGAGCATGGACCAGCAGCCACACATGTGAACATGGGAGTGTTTCAGGCCCTGCTCACCTCTGAGAACACCCACAGTCCTCCTGTTGGGGTCATTCTCAAGAGAAAAGTAATGGGGAAATTGTGATGAGCTAAAGATAGATCTCTTTTTTTGACAAATGAATATTATTTCATCTTTTTTATAGTTTCCACTTAAATTTTCCCCCAAATTAAATTAGATACATTGCTTTTTGTCTCATCACTACTATTTCTATATTGTCATCATGTTGGGAATACCTTTTCCAATGAATCTCCAACATTACCAGATCTTGAGTCCCATCTGAGCTTTCTCTTAATTTCACTGATTGTATGTTTCAGGTCTTTAATTTCCATTTGGTTTGATTCTATGACTTCTATTTTTTCTGAAAGTTTCTCCTGTTTAAATTTTTACAAAAGTGCTTGTAGCTACTTATCAAAGGGATTTTATAACTATTAAAAAAAAATCTCGGTGACATAATTCCAGCATCTGAATTATTTCTACACCCCTGTGTGCTGCTTCCCCTCTCTCATTTAAGTTGTAATTTTCTTGGTCCTTGATATGGCCTTTTTTAAAAAAATTGAGTGCTAGCAATTTGGGGCATTATATTTTGGGGATCTGTGGGGACACAACCAGAGCTGGAGTCTCGGTGAGCAGGGAGGAGAAGACTCCATCTCAGGGCCAGGTGAGGTCTCCCAGCTGGGACACACAGCAAAGGGCTCAGGGAGGGCACATTTCCTGCTGCCTGATGCCCAGAAACACTCATGCATCTCATCTTTTTCACTGCCCACTGTGTTCTTCCTCTAGAGGATAAAGCTAGCCAGTGTCCATGTCCCAATGTACCCTAGTTTTAGGTCTTCACATAGCCTCCTCCCCTGGACTCACCTGCCCAGCTCACTGTGCAGGTAACAGGGCAGTGCTGGGAGCCTGGCCTCCCTGAGGACCCTTCCCTGGGTGAGGGATAATACAGCAGGAAGCCCAGCAGGGAATGTAGCACCTCCCTCCAGGGTGCCAGCAGCTGTTTTTTCTTTCTTCCTCCCACAGACATGTGCCCCAGGATTCCAGGACAGTGTCTTACACCCAGTCTCTCTCTCTCTCTGACCACCACGTGCACTCAGTCACTTACTAAAATACATTGTCTAATCCTTTCATTTGCCTCATGACAGTGCAGTCTCGTCTTCCCTGAGAGTCACCCTTGTGAACAAGGAGCAGATAAAGACCTAGGTCCTGCATCATTGTACTTGGGGCATGACCTGCACTCCAGGACCACAGCAACCTAATCATTTTCATGACACTTATCAGCACAGCTGACTATTCCAATCCGACCAGTCAAAATATGAATGGAACCTGAACACTTCTTCCATAGAGCCTCCTTGAGTGGAGATTTTCTGATGCCTTCTCCCATGAGGCTACCTGGCCTGAAGCACCCTCACCTGAAGCCAACCACCTGAAGCCACCTCACCTGAAGCCACTTCACAAGAAGTCACCTTGACTGAGGCCACTTCACTAGAAACCATGTCACTAGAAGCCACCTGACAGAAAGCCATGTCTCCAGAAGCCACCTTGCCTGTAGCCGTCTCTCCATTACAACTCACTGAGCTCTTATCCAAGAGGAAAGTGATGTCCTCTCCAAAAACTGAGAGATGGTTTTCAATAAGGTACTTTATAAGAGAAACCTGTAACACAAAAGTACAAAAGGGGGTGCTATCTTTTCAGTTGGTATAGTTATAAATCATATTTCATATGTGAATCTCGGAGCTAACAGAAACATGACGTTCATAATTGTGGGAAAAATTCAGAGTTGCTATGCAAATACATGAGCAGTTTCTGTCAGAAACCACTACAATACTTTCAAGAGTATTTGGAGAATAAATATTAAAATACTTATCAGACTAAAGTTAGGATTTGTAGCCCACATTAATAGCTAGAATTTTTTATATCAATAGCCACATCTTTAAAAATAGTATAATTTTCACATAAGCCACGTGGGATGCTTGAGATGAACACATGTATTCTCCAGTTACAATGTATAAAGCACTCGATAGGTGAAAACTTGTGAAATTCACTTCTTAAATGAAGTATCTTAAACTTGAGAAGCAGAGAATCTCTGTGGGTCTTTTGGGAAGAAGGGAGGTAGCTGCAAAGAAAATGTCTGCTTCTTGAACTGCAGTAAAGCCCCACACATAGGGGAGAGTCCGGTCTCAGAAAGTCTCTGGATGACCTTGGCAAAATGCTGTGACTGTGCTAGGGATACTGTAGCTCTGGGAGAAGATTGTGGAGTAATTTACTAAACTCACTCAAGTACTCACTTCTAGTAAAGTCAAAATAGAAACCGACTATGAAAGACATTTTTTAAACCACTATGTAGTGAGTACTTCATGTCAGGCATCATGGCTACTAAGATCTAAATTGTTGAAATCGATTGAGAGAATTAAATTAAAATGTTAGAAATTTAAATTTAATTCCCAATTCTTCCACTGAATAGGGTTTCTGTAATAGCTCTCTATACATCTCAGATTGAGAAACTGCAGCATAAAATTAGGAGGCAATTTTCAGAAAATAAACTGAAAGAACTAATAGAATACTGAGACGATAGCTATTAACTCTGAATTTCAAAAGACAATATTTTAAAATCAGACAATATGTAACAAGAAGATTTGTGTTCTTATATGCTATGCATATAGGTCTTATAATAAATCCACAGTGAGGGCTATGTCTGCTGATAAACAAACAGCACAAGTCAATACCCATGAACCTTAAAGATGAAGCAAAAAGCCTCTTAAAATGTATTACTTTCCTTTTCACTGAGTTCTTTTTCTTATTGACTAACATGACTCATGGCCCTGGAAGTCAATTTTATTTTTATAAAATTGACACCTGAAATTTATTTATTTCAAACTGTGCTGCTTGTAGCCCCAAGAATTGTGAAAAAGTTTCTCAGAACACAACAGTAGGGCTCAGAACAAACATACTCAGCATTGTTAGAGGCTTCTCATGTTCGAGTGTCTAGAAGGGTGCAAACACTGGGCTTTAACTAGGGGTTTAATTAGAAGTAAGGATTCTGCAAGTTTTAGAAAATCTCTGAAGGTCCTCCCCTATAATTTAAAATCTCTACCATAAAGTCTTTTGTAAAGTAAAAAAAAAAAATCTTTTGAAAGAATAGTATTCCTGCCTTTCTTTATGTGGTTTATAGGACAACGGGGTTTCACTTAATATGTTCGTGTATAAGGAACATATTAAGTTCAAAATAAAAATTATAAGGATATGTGTATTTCTCCCTGATGTTGTTCTCCTTGTAGACAAAACAGATAAACTTCCATACATAGAGCTCTTTGTAAACAAGTAACTCTAAAATATACAATTCTCAAATAATTTTTTAAAATGGAAATAGGACTTTTTTCCACATGAGCCAAAGTGTTTCTTGATACATGAAGAACCAGGAAAATGTGACCAACTATCAGGGGGGCCACCTTTAAGATGCATCATCCAGATGTTCAAATTATGAGGAAAAAAAGCCACTATTATAATTAGGTTCAATTATGCAAAGGAAAATAAGCTCCTAGGAAACACTCTCAGCATAGACATAAAAATATTTAAAATGTAAATGTTAGATCTGAGAAATAGCTGGAAGAAATTTGCGGATGGGAAAAGTAGCATCATTGAGATGAAAAATGAAATACTGAATTTGAATATAAGTTAATAGAAAGTATCCCGTCTGAACAAGAAGGAAATAAAATGATTGAAAAAAGTAGCACAACCTGAGGGACCTGGGAACAATATCAGCAAGTTTAATAACTGCATCTCCTCACTCATATGTGGAGGCTAAAAAAAAATCTTATGGAAGTAAAAAGGAGATCAGAGTTTGCTGGAGGCTGGTAAGGGTGAGGGGAATGGAAGGATAGGGAAAGATTTGTAAAAGAACACAAAGTTACAGCTAGACAGGAGAAATAAGTCCTAATGCTTTATAGCACTGTAGGAGAACTATAATTAGCAAAATGTCTATTTCCAAATAACTAGAAGTGAGGATACTGAGTGTCCCCAGCACTGTTCAAGATGATGAATATGCTAATTACACTGATATCATTATAGAATGTAGGTATCAAAACATTAGTGTGTACCCCATAAATATGTACAATTATGTGCCAATTAAAAATAAACTTTAATAAGTCTGAAGGTATGTGTAACTGGAATCCCAGAATGTGAGAAAAGAGAAAATGGGGATCAAAAGAAGTTTTGAATGACTAACATATTCCCAAGTTTGACAAAAGATAAAAATTTACAAATTCAAGAAGTTCAGAAAATGTCAAACAGAATAGATTCAATGAAAATCATGCTTTGACACATCATAGTTAAGCTGCTAAAAGACAAACATAAAGAGACAATCTCGGAAGCAATCAAAATAAAAAATCACAGAGAGAGGATCAATGTTGAATGATCACAGACTACTCATCACAACGTGCAGAGACAAAAAACAAACAAAAATAAAAAACAGTGAAATATCTTTGAAATGCTGAAAAGAAAACATTGTTAAACAAAATTCTGTATTTGGTGATAATGTCTTTTAAGCATATAGGTGAGATTAAAACATTTTTAGGTAAACTAAGAAAATGTGTTGATACCAGATCTACACTATAAGAAATAGTAAGAAAAGTTTCCATAGGATGAAATGAAACAGTATTAGAGGAAAACTTGGAGCATTCACAACATTAGGCAAGTGTCTTTCTTGTACATTATACCTAAGTAAAGTTGTTTCTTTAAATCTTGAGGAGGTCTGGGTGCTCATACCTGTAATCCCATCACCTTATGAGGTTGAGGTGGGAGGAATGCCTGAGCCCAGCACCTCAAGACCAGCCTAGGAAACATAGTGAGAACTTGTCTCAACAACAAGTTCACCAGGCATGGTGGTGTGTGCCTGTGGTTCCAGCTACTCTGGATCTAGCCTGAGGTGGAATGATGGTTGTGCCCAGGGGTTGAGACTGCAGTGAGCCATGATTGCGATGCTGTGTGCCAGCCTGTGTGACAGAGTGAGACCCTGAGTCAAAAGTAAATAAATAACATTTCAAGAAAATTGCCTACGAAAAATTTGGAATGTAAGCCTTTGCCACAACAGAATCAAAGCAGACAGACAAGAGTGTGCTCTCCTACAGGAAAACTCTCTAGTCTTATCCTCCCCAAGAAATGAATACTTCTGGTACTTGAAAATAGGTCAGAATATTTACCTGACTTTGGCTATTGAACAGGATTTCACTTTTTAGAACTCTCCCCCTTTTTTTTTTACCTTCTACAAATACCATTATGTTTGACCCAGAGCTGCTGTAAAAACAAGATGCCATAAAAAAATATGTAGAATACCTTGTTCACCATTATGAACACATGGCAACTGCACTACAATTCAGATATCAATATTTGCACAATGCAAGCTGAAGGTCTGGGTTTTTTCTCCAAAAGAAGAAATAAGGTAGACACATCACTTAAAAGTGTTAACCCTCTCAGCTCAATTCAATCCCAACATTCTTCGGAGTGAAAAATCTTCAAAACTGCTCTGTATTTGGTATAACAACTCAATGCATTATCTGACCCTAGAGTGAATCCTGTGCTGGAAAGGAAACATACTTGGGGTCAACTGACAAAACTGGATCATGAATAGATTAAAATATGATATCAATGTTCAATTTACTTGAGTTGGTAACCAAGTGTTGGTTATAAAGAGAATAACTTTATTCTTAGGAGATGTGTGTTTAAAATAAAAAGCCATGGTGTATGTAACTTCAAAAGTAGGTATATACATAACACATTTATAGAGGAAGAAAGACACAGAGGCAGAATAAAAATAACTGGGATAAAGCAATGTGGTAATCTGTTATTGGACAGATAAATTTGGAAAAGTGCATATAGTTGTGTTAATATTTTGTACTTTTCTGTATATTTGCAGTTATTTCCAAGTAAATGAAAACATTTTAAAATAAAATAAATGAGCTTTTAAAAGGACATTAGGAACCACCATAAGCACTTTGTATGTAAGTAGAGGCAACTGGAAAAAAATAGTTTAATTCTATTGAGAAATACCAGCTTGTGGAAATCACTTTATTACAACAAATCACAGAGTTGATGGACATTGAACACTCAATATTCCCTCCAAGCTTAAGCACTGTAATTAACATGGATTCTTCTTTCTTCACATTGCCTAGAATTTACTTTTTATACTTACAAACACACACATACGCACACATAAGCATACACTTTTCCACAGGATACTTAATTTTTTAAAATTTTACACAGTACTTTCTAAATGCTCTTTCTCTCTCTTCTCCCTTTATCTCTGCTACCCTCCCCCATCCCTATCATCTCTCCCTCTATTTCCATCTCTATATCTCTTTATTTCTGCCTAAGTCAGGAACTCGTAATTTAACTTTTGGTCTTAAAAACACTTACATGGGCACTTTTCTTGCAGTCCTTAGTGGAGATTTGAAGGGGAATGCTCTTTGAATGATCCTTTTCTTTTGCTAAAGTGGTATACCTAATCACATTCAATAATAACCCAAAATGAAGTAGAAAGAATTAGCCAGTGGCTTATTTTCACATGAATCTATGTTGCTAATATTTTAATATACTTTATATATTTTTAAAATATATATATAGAGAGAGACTCAGCGAGATCAAATTTTGGGTTGGAAAAATATGCAAACTATTTCAGATAAATAAGGTATGACCCAGAAAATAAGAGGTTGCTTGCAATGTAAGATTTGGGCCGCAGATCTGGTCCTCAAGCACGCCTGCCTGGATTGGAAGATGCAGCACCTTCCTGGGTTTAAGAGTAGAAAGTAGCAGCTGCTTTGAGAATTGTTCAGTAGAGCACGGTGGTTTGACCACAGCTCACTGCAGCCTCTACAGTCTTGAACTCCTGGCTTCAAATAATCCTCCTCTCTCATCCTTCCAAGCAGATAGGATTACAGGTATGAACTACCACGCTTGGCTTGGAAATTTTAATACGTATCTCAAGAATAACGTTAGTGCAAATCCAAATGGTGGGGGTGGGAGAAGATGAATGGTTATCAGAGCTTTCTCAAAAATAAACAAAGCATGCAAAAGAGAAATAGTTTGGAGGCACTGCTTTGCAAAGATTCGCATTCTTTTATCATAAATCAAATATTTCAATATGTATTCTGAAAAATACCTCTGAAGGGAAGAGCGCCATTGTTCCTTTACTTCTGAAGAACTGCAACTTTAAAAAAGGGAGAAAAATTAAACTACACATAAAATATCTATAATAATGTTTTAAGACTGTTATTCCAGATCAAAATATCAGCAGTTAGCTGGTACTGATGTGGATGCGTGTGCCAATTGTCCCCTCCCCCTCCCCCAGACAGGGCCTTAAGGATGGGACCTGCTCTTTCACAGGCAGTATTACAACAATGGGAAGATCTCAGAGTGGAAGAGGCTGGTTTAAAACCTAAACACTCTATCGCAACTGTGATACAAGCTATGCGATCACAGGCAACTCAAATCACTGCTCCAAGCTTCAGTTTCTACAACTGAAAAGGGGGTTACTTGCAGCTTGAAGTGCTATGCAAATATAAAAATATTATTGTTCAGACTGAAACATACTTAATAAATCTTACATTTGATGGAAATTTCTTGGCCCCCAAACAAGAATTTTCTTAGAGGAAAAAACCCCATGATATTTTATTTCATTATACAGATAGCAATATTGCAATACACTAAATTAGTTCCTAGAAAACGTATTCTTCATTGTTATCATCCTCTGATCAAGATAAAGTCACCTACTGGGGATACTGATGAGTAATATTTTCTCCCCTATTTCACTGCAGCATTTAATATCCAAATTGAAAATGTCCTAAGGATCATTCACACATAAACTTATCACTGACTAGTTTTTTTATGTAACAAGTTACATGTAACATAAAATTGACCCTAGTAATAGCTTCATTACTTCCAAAGCAAACCCTATGTCCCTTAAGCAAGTCACCCCCTCCCCTCTCCACTCATCCCCAGCACTTATACTACATTTTGTTTATCTATCCATCAGTTAATAAAAATGAGGCTTGCTTCCACTTTTCAGCTATTATAAACAAGGCTGCTCTAAACATTTGTGCACAAATTTTTGTGTGGCTGCATAGCTTTCTTTTCTTGGGTCTATAGCTAGGAATGCAATTTCTGAGTCAAATGGTAATTCTATGTCGAACTTATGGAACCACCAAGTTTTCTGCAGGGGTTGCCACACTTTATACATCTACCAGTAACACCTTCCCCACTCCCCATGTCTACACCACCTCGGGGTCTGAAGAGTGAGCCACCTGCTGACTCCCAACCTGTATTGGTACATGGACACCGTGTCTGATGACTCATGCCAGTTTACAGAAGAGTCAGAGCAGCAAATAGTAAGAGAACTAAGTGTCAGGCGTTCTCGCCAATCAAATCTTTGTTCTGGATTGCCACCTCTCTATAGATACTAAGTATGATAATCTGCTAGACAACAATTCAAGCAACCCAGTATGGGATGGTGTGATTGAACTTATTTGGATAATTAAACACTATTTGTTGAGGGAATTAATTTGGGAGTATGAAAACAATTTTTCTCAAACTTACTTGGACTAGTGAGTAATACTCGCTGCAGTAAAGTCGTGCAAAGCCCAGGCGAGTCCTGGGCCCAGGGGTGGGTGCTGCCGAGGAGGCCTAGAGCCTTGCTCCCTCAGCCCCCAGGCACAGTCCCGAAACACCCACTCCCCAGTAGCTCCAAAAGCCCTGTTGAAAACCACTGCTCAAACCGAGGGGAAATGACTGCAGTCATCCCCAGGATTAATTATCCATTTGCACGTTTGCACACAAAAACCTTTCTGGGGAAGGTACAAGGCATCCAATTGCCCCCAGGAGGACAAAAGGTGAGTTAATGGCTTCACAGACAACAAATGAAAACGTTTGCCTTTTCAAGAAAGTTCAGGGTAAAATCTAATTACATTTTTCTATCTGTCCTAGAGAATCTGAGGTTAACTGCGTCCTTCACGGTTAACTTACATAAACAGAGGAACAAGCTGTAGATCTTACCAGAAGGTGGCCACAAAGTTCACCATGGGCCAGCCCAGAAGAAAGGACTTCCTGGCAGAGGTCTGAGCTTCTCCCTTCTTGTCTACACAGTCGGCTATTCACAAGTTGGTCATTGGTATTTCATTTTTAATCTTAAATGACTTTTCATAACTGGAAAGACAATCAAGTAAGATCTCTGTTAGTCTCTCAAACGTGAGCACAGCTGCGTTTACAGTAGGACACCAGTTCTCGCAGAGTGAAGCCAGCCTCGTTCCTCTCCGTTGCCTGGAAGCACAGCACAGGGGACAGTCAGATGGGCCTTTACAGAGTGTGGCTGGGAAAAGCATGGCCCAGGAGAGCCCTGCAGCACACTTTAGTGACAGCAGCAAATAGCTCTAGACTGACTGGTCTATTGAGTATGGACCAGATTGTATATTTTTAAAATATTGTTTTTTAAGAGAATTGTTAATCCATCTATTATCCACGTGTTGCTTGCTTCAAATACTTTTTGAGGGACTGAACAAAGATTTAAAAGGGCATGGTTTACCAAAAATGTTTCTAAAATTGTTACTTAAGAGAGACGAAAGAAAATCACCTTTGAGTAGAGGGATGCAAATACATTTTAATTTTAATTTTGTAAGATTTTCTAGCCTTTAATACATACACTATTTTAACTTTTCTTTTTAAGATTTTGTTTAGGCCACCTTCCTATAGATTGCGGCTAAAACTGAAAAACTCTAGCCTTCAGATTGAACTCAACTTAGAGAACAAAACAAAGCACAACCAGAGCGAACAGGTGTTATACTTAAGGGATGCAAACTCTTCCCGTTTATTTCTGGAGATTCAGAGGGCAAATTATTTTCTGACAATTTCTGCCTAGTCTGCATCTTTTGTTTTGATTGCCACTCGCAAGATGAAACCCTTATCATCCATCAGTTGTCAGAATTTCTGCCTGCCCTAAGTAGTGTCCCTGCTTCAGCTTTTCTCTGTCCTCCAATCAATGACCTACCAAAAGCCACAGCAATACAGTAAAAATATTTACTGGATTCAGTCACTCCCCTACCAACCCTGCAGGATAATATCCCAACGCCTTACTATGGCCTGTGTGACATCTCAAAGCTGACATCACATCCCCATGCATTTGTCTCCAGCACATCAGCCTTCCCGAAACCCCTTTCTCCAAAGAGCCAAGCTGCACCTGCAGCCTGTTTTTCTCTCAGCCTAGGCAGTGCTGCCACCTAGTCTAGGAATGGTGACTGCTCCTCATCCCTAGGTTGGGTTTCAATGTCATCACCTCAGATAGGCCCCGTTGGACAACTCCTTTCCAGCACTGCCCCATTTTCTCTCCATGTGGCACCCTATCTTCTCATCAGAAGCACTAATCGCAATCTGCAAAGTCTCTTATTTTTCTCAGCTGTCTGTAAACCCAGGCAAGAGGGACCCTGCTTGTCACATTTTCATTTGTAATCTCTACAGGGACACAGCACAGAATCGGACCTCCATGTTATGTAAATGAAGGATCAAATCATTTGCAAAAGTAGAAGGAAAAATGCCTCATATTTTCGTATAGTAACAGTTAGTGAAAACGCAATTTGTTAGTGAAATTGCATTTCATGATCGTCTGGAGCACATGTGGTGTATACATATTTGCTATTAGATACAATCAACACATCACTGAACAGAAAGGGTACCGCTTCTGCCTCCTCCAACCTCTTTTGAGTTTTACGGGCCCATGGATCATTAGCGTATTGTCAGCATCCTCTGGTGATGTGGTTTTCTGGGTTTGACTGTTGACTGCGAGGCAAGGGCTAGCGCAGCACATCCAACACTACAGATAGTCAGTGGTCAAATATATGACAGCATTTTAAGCCAAATTTTAAGGGTGACACAATGCTAAAACTCATAGTCGATCTACCACTGCTGGCAGGAACCACATGGAAAGTATGAGAAGGAATATAGCCAGCTTGTAGATGCAAACACCAGCTCCAGGTGACAGCTGTAAGAAAACGGGATCTCACACTCACGAGGAAACAAAATGTTCACCCCCAAATCTGATGATCTCAGAATCAGATTCTTTCCCAGAGTCCCCAGTAAGGAATGCAGCCCTGACAATACCCTGGTCAGCCTTATGGGGCCCTGAGTAGAGGACCCAGACAAGCCCACCTTCACATCTCACATACTAAACTGTAGCATACTAAATTGTTGTTGCTGAGCCACTATGCTTGTGACAATATATTATAGATGCCTTTGAAAAAACAAAGATTTTAATACCTGGAAAGTGGGGTGCTGAAAATGCAGATACAGCTTTGGAATCAACAGTGAGTGGATGCTCAAAGGGTTTTGAGAAGCAAGATTAAAAAAACACTCAGACTGACTTCAACAGATTGTTAGTCAAAATATGGACATTTAAGATTCTGCTAGTGAGGACTCAGAAGGTACCGAGAAATATGATAGAGAAAAGTTAACTTGCCTTGGAGAATACCTAAATCATCACAAACTGTTGATAGAAATATGTATTTTAAGGCACTGTTGGTGAGGGCTCAGAAGAAAAAAGTTTCTGAGAAACGGAGGAAGGGACAGCCTTGTTAGAAGTGGGCCAAAAACAAGCAATCCCCCAACCAAAAAAAAACAGTAAAATTGTTCTCTATAGTTTATGTTGAATGCAGACTTTTTAAATGGCAAACTTGGATATTTAGGTGAAGAAAATGTTAAGCAAATAGTTGAAATGAGTGACTTTTTCTCTTGTTGCTTATAGTATAAATCCACTGGTGTCACTAAACAGGCCAAAACTTAACAGTAACTAGTTCAGGAATTGTCTGACGGTCACGATCATGATTATAATCTAGTAAGTGTTCACACAACCTCATGACCGAGTAGCTAGGCATGATCTGGAGAACTATGATAGCAGAGTGCAAGCCATGAACAGAGCCTCAGGCCCCTTATACCCTCCAGGAACATGACCTCTATGGCTGTCATGTTCTATACCCGCTCATGGTAGTTCTAGTTGTTCACTGCTTCTTTTGGAGTGGTCCCTGTGTGTGTGGAAGGAGGAAGCACTCCAGCTCTGGCTAATTCAGGGGGTCTTGCAGGGGCCATGATTTGGGAACATCTTTGCTTGATATTCTTATTTGCACACCTAGTGTGTATCATACAGTCCAAGTATATTAGCGGTCTGCTGTCAGCCATTGCTGAATTGTTGCTATTTATCATATGACTGAACATTAATGGGGGATACGGAAAGACCAAGTGTCTCTGAAATTCTAAGATAATTCTCTCTAGTTTCCAGGACCCTGGGGCGCAGATTCCGTTGGTGGATGGGTGGTAAAGTCAAAACATCACCCAAGAAGAATATGTAAGTGGGTATTTTCTATAGGATCTCTGCTTATAGACAGCTCAATGGCAAACTCAACATGGTCCAAATCACATATTCATTTCTGGTTTAGGACAACAATCCAGTTATTTGGCATGGGATTATCCAGACCATGATTATAAACTCTGCAGATGGGTAACTCCAACTCTTGATATGAAATTCAATCTACTGGATGTGTGTATCTTACAAAGGGCAACACCCAACCCCTTAATTGCATACCCAGTGAATATCATTATGGCCCAAAAAGTAGTTCCATTTCAGTCATTACTTAAATGTTGCCATTTTTCATATGGCTGAACATTAATAGGGTATAAGGAAAGACCAATCACCACTGAGATTCTAAGATAATTTTAAGAACATCTTTGGGTCATTAAAACATTACCATATTTTGGTTCAGAGCTGTTAACAAGCACCAACATAGAATGAATCAAATTCTCTGTTCTCTTATTTGCCTTTGTATAAATATACCTGGACCATTGTGATTTCTCTGTATTAATTCAAAACTTCAACTGTGATTGATCTGAATAAATCGATTGCATTTTCAGAATTTCAAACTCTTGTTGGCTACTGCACTCCTTTTAAAAGTCAGATGCCTGAGAGGCTTGTGGTATGGGCAGGTTACTGTGTGGTGGTTTAAATGGCAGAAATCTAAAACAAAGGATCCCTAAGGTGGTGAAGGTGAAACAAGGCACCGATGGTGGAGTCATTCCTATACCACTTTTTTATTTTTATTTTTATTTTTTTCAGCTTAATCAACTGTATTCATGTGAAAGTACATAGTTATATAGCTATTATTAATAGGTCATGAATTTTTATTAATCAAAAAGACCACTGATATTTAACAGATAATACTATTCTTGATGGGATGGGGTGTAGTTGGGCAGAACACAACTCATTATTGACTTCAACTTATACCACTCATGTTGACTCTCAGCAGTTGCATGAAAGTAAATGTATGTTCACAAATATTGCCCAGACATTCTCACACAGAAAGTCTGGGATAGTTCCATTCACATCCCTTATTCATTCAATGAACATGTATCGGGTACCAGCTCTGGGTCAGACTTGTTGCTAAGTGTTGGAAAAAGGTGACCAATCTGTAGATGTTCCCTCACCTTGCAGGGCTCACAGTATAGTGGGTAAGACACACACACACAGTAGTTGATTGGGACACAGTGTGACCGGTGCTGTTATAGTGAACGTCCCCCAAACTGTGCCTGCCCAGAGGAAGGCAGCTAATTCAGCTCGAAGGATCAGGGAAGGCTCTCTGAGCAGAGAGATCAGCTGGGATCAGAAAAATGAATTAGGAGCTGACAGGGCCAGGGGTTGGGGTGGGAGAAGAGTTTTAGGCAGAGAGAACAGTACCTTTGAAGACAAAGAAGTGAGAAGAAGGAAGGGAAGGAAAGGAGGGGGGAAGGGGAATTGCCAATGAAGTTACAAGTGGGAAAAACTGCCTGACCAAATAGAAGAGAGACATGAGGGGCACCTGGAGTGGCAGGCACAGGCGGGCACACCAAGGCACGGGGGGCTTTGTCTCTCAGAATGAGGAGTCTGAATGCATTTCACATGCATTGGCAAGCCTTTGTAGGGTTTCATGAGGAGAAGAACTGTGATCTGATGTACTTTTTTGTTGTGGTGGTTAATTTAAATTTTTTTTATTTTAAATTGTGGGGTACACTTCAGGGTTAGGTATACAGATATTCACTGTGCAGGTACTCTTGTGGATGAGGTGTGCCTCCCCTTCCCCGGGCAGATATCCACTACTGTCAGTGCTACCTCATTGTCCCCCCCCCACAGTTTTCTGCTACAGTCAATCCCTTCCTTATAGTATTGTGGTCGTTGTACAAGGTCCACTTATGAGTGAGAATATACGATACTCAGTTCTTTGTTTCTGTGAAAGATCACTCAGTATTATAGAGTCTAATTCCATACATTGCTGTGAAGTTCATGATTTTTTTCTTCTATATGGCTGCATAATATTCCATCATGTATATGTACCACATTTTTTAAATCCAGTCCTCTTTTGATGGGCAGCACGGTTAGTTCCATGTCCTTGCTATTGTGAACAATGCCGAGATAAAAATATGTGTGCAGGTATCTTTTTTATAGAATGATTTGAGTTCTTCTGGGTATATTCCCAGAAGGGAGATTGTGGGGTCATATGGAAGGTTGATTTTTAGAACTTTTAGGAATCGCCACACTGTTTTCCACAGAGGCTGTACTAGTTTGCACTCCCACCCACAGTGTAGAAGTGTTCCCTTTCACTACATCCTCTCCAGCATCTGCTATTTTTTGAGTTCTTGATGATGGCGAATCTGACTGGAGTTAGGTGGTATCTCGGTGTAGTTTTAATTTGCATCTCCTTGATGACTAGTGAGGCTGAACATTTTTTGTGTATCTGGTGGCTGCTCATATGTCTTCTTTTGAGAACTGCCTATTCATATCTTTTGCTCACTTTGTAATGGGGCTGTTTGTTTTTTTCTTTTCAGCACATTTGAGTTCCTTGTACATCCTAGATGTGAGGTCTGTGTCAGACATGAAGTTGGAAAATATTTTTTTCCAGTCTGTGGGCTGTCTCTCTGCTTTCTTGATGCTTTCTTTGGTTTTGCAGAAGCTTGTCATTTTGATGAGGTTCCACTTGTCTATGTTATCTGTTATGGCCTGGGCACTTTGGGTTTTGATCAGGAATTGGTTGCCAGTTCCAATTCCCATAAGAGTGTCTCCTGCATTTTCTAAGGTTCTTATAATTTGAGGTTTTACATGTAGGTCTCTGATCCATTTAGAGTTGATTTTTGTGTATGGGGATAGGTAGGGGTCCTGTTTCAATCTTCTGCATGTGGTCAGCCAGTTTTCCTAGAACCATTTTCTGAATAGGTTCTCAACTCCCCAGTGGTTGGTGTGGAGGCTTTGTCGAAGATGAGTTGGTTGGGAAATTGAGGTTTTGCTTCTGGAGTCTCAATTCTATTCCATTGGTCCATATGCCTGCTGTTCCACCAATACCAGTCTGTTTTAATTACTGTAGCTTTATAATAAAGTTGAAAGTCTGGGAGTGTGATACCTCCCGCTTTGTTTTGTTGTTTGTTTGTTTTGGGTTTTTTTTTTGTATTTTGCTGAGGATTGTTTTGACTATTCTTGGTCATTTATGTTTCCTTATGAATTCCTGTATTGTGGTTTCTATGTCTGAGAAGAATGCTGCTGGTAATCTGGTGAGTATTGCATTAAATCTGTCAATTGCCTTAGGTAGAATGGACATCTTAACAATGTTGATTCTTCCAATCCATGAGCATGGGATATTTTTCCACTTGTTTGTGTCATTTTTTATTTCTTTGAGCAGTATTTTGTACTTTTTGTTGTAAAGGTCTTTTACATCTCTGGTTAGAAAGATGCCAAGGTATTTCTTTTTGTGTGTGTGGCTATTGTGAAAGGAATCATGCTTTCGATTTGGGTTTGTGTTTGTTTATTATTGGTATATAGAAATACGATTGTCTTTTGCACATTTATTTTATACCCTGAAACTTTGCCAAAGTTCTTTATCAGTGCAAGGAGGTTTTTATACAATCATATCATCTGCAAAGAGAGATAACTTGACTTCCTCTTTTCCTATTTGGATACCTCTGATCACCTTCTCTTCTCTGATTGCTCTAGCTAGAACATCCAAAATTATGTTGAATAGGAGGGATGAGAGTGGACTTTCTTGTCTTGTTCCAGTTTTCAGGGGAAATTGTTCTAATTTCTGTCTGTTTAGCAGTATGCTGGCTGTGGGTTTCTCATAGATGGCTCTTATTATTTTGAGGTATGTTCCATCCATGCCTAGATGTTCGAAGGTTTTTATCAAAAAGGGGTGCTGGATTTTATCAAAAGCTTTTTCTGCATCTAATGATATAATCATTGGAAGTCTTTGTTTTTACATCTGTTGATGTATTTAATTACATTTATGGTCTTACAACTGTTGAACTGGCCTTGCATTCCAGGGATGAAGCCTACTTGGTCATGGTGGATGATTTTTGAGATGTATTGTTGAATCCAGCTTGCAGAATTTTAGCATCTATGTTCAACAAATATATTGGCCTGTAGTTCTCTTTCTTTGTTGGGTCTTTACCTGGCTTGGGTATCAATGTGATGTTAGCTTCATAAAATGATTTGGGGAGAGTTCCATCTTTCTCAATCACTTGGAATACTTCCAATAGATCAGTTTCTCCTTGTATGTTTTGTAGAATTCTGCTGGAAAGCCATGTGATCCAGGGCTTTTTTTGTAGGTAGTTTTATTACGACATAGCCAATTTCCTTGATTGTTATTGGTCTACAGGGTCTTGATTTCTTCTTGTTTCAACCTAGGGATGTTGTGTGATGTCAGTAAGTCCTCCCTTTCCTTTAGGTTTTCACGTTTGTTTCCATAAAAGTGTACATATAATCTCTGAAAATCATTTGTATTTCTTCAGGGTCGGATGTGACTTCAACTTTTGTGTTTCTGATTGTATTTATTTGGGCTTTTCTCTCTTTTTCTTGGTCAGCCTAGCTAGGGGACTATCAATCTTGTTTATCCTTTCAAAGAACCAGCTTTTTGTTTCATTGATTTTTTTGTATTATCTTTTTGTCTTCTATGTCCTGGATTTGGGCTTTTATTTTGATGATCTGGATTCTTCTGATAACGTTAGGGTTTTTTTTGTTTGTCTGTTTGTTTGTTTGAGTTGGAGTCTCACTCTGTCGCCCAGACTGGAGTGCAATGGCCACTCCTGGCCACCGTAGCCTCGACCTGCTGGGCTCCAGTGATCCTTCTGTCTCAGCCTTCCGAGTAGCTGGAATTACAGGCATGTGCTACCATGCCCGGCTGATTTTTTGATTTATTGTAGAGATGAGGCTCGCCAAGTTGCCCAGGTGGGTCTCTAACTCACGGGCTCAGGCAATCTACTCACCTCAGCCTTCCAAAGGCACGGGATTACAGGCTGAGCCACCGAGCCTGGGTACGTTAGGGTTTTGATGGTCTGGTTTTTCCAGCTTCCTTAGGTGACTTGATAGGCTGCTAACTTGTGATCATTCCATTTTCTTCATGTGCGTTTGTAGAGATATGAATTTCCCTCTTATTACTGCTTTCATGGCATCCCAGAGTTTTGGTAAGATGTTTCTTCATTTTATTTGTTTCCAGGTATCTTTTAATCTCTGTTTTGATTTCCATGTTGACTCAGGAGTTGCTTAGCATCATGCTGTCTAGTGTCCATGTCTCTGTGGATTTTGGGGGAACTTTGTTGGTGTTGATATTTATTTTTATTCCACTGTGATCTGAGAAGGTGGATGGCAATATTTCAATTTTCTGAAATTTGTTTATGCTTGATTTATGACCAAGGATTGGTCTATCTTGGAGTACGTTCCATGTGGTGATGAGAAGAATGTATATTCTGTGGTCATTGGGTCGACTGTTCTGTAGATATCAATTAAGTCCATTTAGTCAAGAGTTATATTGAGGCTCTGGGTCTTCTTGCTGATTTTTTGTACTGATGATCTGTCTAGGGTTGGGAGTGGGGTATTAAAGTCCTCAGCTATGACAGTGTTATAGTCAAATCTTTTATAAGTTTACCTAGAAGCTGCTTTATGAAAGTTGGTGCCCCGCCGGGGTCGGTGGCTCAGCCTGTAATCCCGTGCCTTTGGGAGGCTGAGGTGAGTGGATTGCCTGAGCCCGTGGGTTCAAGACCTGCCTGAGCAGTGAGACCTCATCTCTACAATAAATAAATTAAAAAAATCAGCCAGGTGTGGTGGCGCATACCTGTAATTCCAGCTACTTGGAAGGCTGAGGTGGAAGGATTGCCGGAGCCCAGCAGTTCGAGGCTGTGGTGGCCAGGAGCGGCCACTGCACTCCAGTCTGGGCAACTGAGTGAGACTCCAACTCAAAAAAAAAAAAAAAAAAGAAAGAAAATTGGTGCCCCTATGTTGAGTGCATATATGTTTAGGATGGATATTTCTTGTTGATGGATTGAACCTTTTATCATTATGTAGTGACCTTCTGTATATTTTTAAATTTTTGATAGCTTAAAGGGTATTTCTGTCTGATATTAAGATCACAACTCAAGCTTTCTTACGTGTTCCATTCACCTGAAAATTTGCTTCCCATCCTCTTACTTTGAGTCTGTGAGTGTCCTTTCTGGTGAGATGAGTCTTTTGGAGACAATATATTGTTGCCCCATGATATTTTATCCATTTTGCCAGTCTGTGCCTTCAGTGGTGCATTTAGTCCATTCACATTCAGGCTAATTATTAAAACGTGAGAGTTTATCCCTGTCATGAGGTTCTTATAGAGTTGTTGTTGTTCCTATTTGTCGTCTTTCTTTTGATTTTTGGGTTGATTCATGTGTGCTTTTAATTTTTTTCTTGCACTCCTGTGAAGAGCATTGTCACTCTTTTTTCCTTTTCTTCTGTGTTTAATACTTTCTTAATTGTTTCTTGTAGAGATGGTCTAGAGACAGTGTAAGATCTTAGGGATTGAATGTCTGGGAAAGACTCCACTTCTCCCTCTCTGATGAAGCTTAGCTTAGCTGGGAAGGTTATTCTTGGTTGAAATTGTTTATCTTGGAGAACTTTGAAGATTGGGCTCCACGCTCTCCTAGTCTGAAAAGTTTCTGTAGATAAATCTGCTGCTATTCTAATTGTTCTTCCCTGGTAGGTAGTCTGACATTTTCTCTTGTTGCCTTTAAGATTTTTTTATTTTATACCTACTTTGTTAAGGCAAATTATTATGTGTCTGGGAGTTGGTCTTCTCATTTGTTGTCTTGCAGAGGTTCTCTGGATCTCTTGTGTTTGAATTTTTGGGTCACTGATGAGACAAAGGAAGTTTTCTTGAATGATTTCATGGGGTGTTTGTCCAGGGTGGTTTCTGTCAATCTCTCTCTCGGCCTCAGAAAGTCCAATTACTCTTAGGTTTGGTCTCTTGAAATAACTGCTCATCTCTTGAAGGTTTTGTTCTGTCTTTTAAAGCTTCTTTTCTATGTTTTGACAGTTTGGGTTAGTTCTATATTTTCTTCCTTAGACTCTGAGATTCTTTCTTCTGCTTGTGTAATTCTGCTTTCCATGCTTATTAGTTTGTTATTTATTTCAATCACAGTATTCTTTACTGCTGTTATCTCAGTTATCTTTCCTATTTACCTCTTGCCCCTCCTCAATTCTTTTAATTCTCTCTATCAATGTCTTGATATCTGGGTTTATAGTATGTGACCCATCATTCTGGGGGCTCTTCATTTTTTGCATTCCAAAGTCTGTTTTCTCAGTGTCCGGTCTCCCAGGGTTCTGTATGAGACCCACATTCTTCTTTTGTTTTTTTCTTCATTTTTGTAGATTTTCCTCCCCATTTTCCCCCCTCTTCTTTTTGTAGTTCAGGTTTGGTGGGATTTTGTTGTTCAGGGTTGGTGGGGTTACTTTTACTTCTATTTGCTCAATCTCCTATTTTTCCTTACGTGAATCCTCCAGTTTTGTTCAATTCTGAGGCTGGACTGTTGGTTGGGGGCCATATGTTTTTGCAGTTTTGAGATTTAATTGAGGGGAAGCTGTAATTCAAGATCTATGTGCAGATCCCAGTGTCCACTGACAGGTGTATGGGTACCCTGGAACCCCCTTCCCACTGCCTTGCAATCTGTCCATGCATTGGGGGGTAAATTTGCTCCCTGAAAGCTAAATGAGGTAAGAAAAATAAAAGAATGGAACAGGGAAGGAGGGGGGAAAGAGAAAGGTGGAGAAAGAAAAGAGTAGAAAGATAACAGAAAATATACTGACAAACAAATGAAAAGAGATGCAAAGACAGAGAAGAGAAAAAAAAACTAAAACATACAGACAATCATACAAACACACAAGCCATTTAACCTCCCTATTGGTAAACAATTCCCTTACACAAAAGGAGTGCTAAAGAAAAAAAAAGAGAAATCAGTAGAATAACAGAAACAAGGCAAGTATGAAAACATTATCAAAAACAGGAGAGAGAAAAAAGAAAAAGTAAAACATAAAACAAACAACAATGAGCAAAACAGAAAAAGAATAAAAATAAAAAAAGTAAAAACAACAAATCAGACTTGCTCTGAGATCATTCCTGTGAGCCCAATGTTCTTTCAACTCTGATCTCTAGCTCTCATTGCAGGCTGGTAGGGTTGTTCACAGCTAGAGTCAGATGTCCCAGGTCTGCTGTGGAAGGATCAGATCTGGCTTGACACAGTCAGCTTGCTGCCTGTCACATCTGCCACTCAGATCCTACCTGTCTGTGTCTGATCTAGCTTGGAGGAGGGGCTTCTGTCTCTCCCCATGTGATTATCTTAGGTGCCAAGTTGGAGGCTGGGCAGAGCTGGGCGTGACTGGGCGGGGTGATGCAGGTCTCTGCCTGGTCCTGGGACAGAGAACTGGCTGCGGTCGGTGACTCTTTACTGAGCATGAGCATCCTCCCTGGCCCTCCTTGATTCTCTCTGTCTGCCAATCAGACTCCAGGCTTCGCTGTTCTCTGGTCTCACCACTGTGGGGTGGCTAGAGGTGGGGGAGGGAGCCGGGGGCTGCAGTAGCTGTGTAGTGTGTAGGACCAGCTGCAGCAGCCACCTTTTATGTAGTTGGTGGCATGGTGGTGGCAGCACATTGTGTAGGATGGGCTAAGGGATTTGTATCCAGTGTGTGGTTCATTTGCTGTGTTGAATACGGCACAATGTACAACTTTATTAAAGCTTTTTTAAAAATGAATTTGTAGAGTAGAGATAATGATATTCTCAGCCATCCTTAAATTTGCTGGGAAAGATGTAAGGTCTTGGGTAGTATCCAGCGTGTACCTGAAATGATACATTCCTCACATC